>OX579634.1:41310964-41438540 GCA_951230915.1 Antitrichia curtipendula
TCCTTGCTTCAAATAGCCTCCACAAACTCCAAGGTTGCTAGCTTTAACCCCACTAACTCTAATATCAACATGTAACCTTAGTATCAACTACTAACCAATTGGCTATCAATCGGCTACTACTAAAACAAGTTAAACAACTAACACCAAGCTCTTAACATCAAGCCTCTAACACCAAGCTACTAACACCAACAACTTCTAACACTGAATTTATAATTCAAACACTTTTTTCAAACAATTAAGACGTCATTTGAACCACTAGACAACCCACATTACAACATTGCATCATTGATAAGATAAATTGTTGAGTGTAGCTCCTACCTTTGTTTTGCATGGAGTTGTTGCATTCTTAGGCATTATCAGTTATATCTACAATAGCATGAATTGTAAAAGAAGAAAACTAGTCAATCAAGTTCTTTGCCTTCAAAGTTTCTCAAAGTGTGTTGCTTTACAATGAGAGGAAGCAATTGGAATGGTTCTAAACCTCACATGATATAAATATTTGGAAATGCTCTAAGTCTCATTTTATTGTATAATATAGTCACTTTGTTGGCCTTTAATATCCACCAATGTATGCTTAAGTAGGTCTCTTAAAATTTGTTAGCTATAAATTTATATTAGCATCATAAATTGCTTGGTTGCACAAAATAACCCAACAGAATCGTGAAAAATGTCTAACTTGTGAGCTATGATGCCATCTAAACTATATACAATGACAAACTTCTAGTCATCTCCATATAATACTTAATAGCTAAAACGCATTAAAATCTAAAGATGTTTTTATTTGTGCGTTGATGAACTTCTACCTTTTGACTTCTAGTAGAGCTAATGCTTGAGCTTTTGTATAACCAGATCTAGGCAAATATTAGATGAATAGATTGCAACTTTGTCCTTGTATAGCAGGGCTTAAATGTCCTGCCATATAGTAGAAGTCTACCATGCTGCAAAGGGTGAATTTCAATACAACAACATTAAAATGCTATTAAGATAAAGTCTTGGATTTGACATACTTCAATTCATGAAACTATGATGCCTTACATAGGCTTGTATTGCAATATTTGGAAGTGTATGAAAAACAAGTCCACCAAATTTGGAATCAAGACATAGGCTTTTGCATCCTTCCAATCTCTCTACATTGTTAACATCATTGTATATCTTGGATTAGGAATTGTATACAAAAAGTCAAATCTTATGGGAGCAAATGTAGTTCTGCAGATGGTTCAAGGCATAGATGAGAGACGTGTAAGCTCCCAATTTGTCACTTGGGACACATAGTTTGTTTATTTTTTTCAAATTTTGCAATTTAAGTTATAATTATATACAAAAAGCCTCCAAAAGAGTGTAGAACCGAAATAGATATGTTTCATATCAATATAGCATTTGGCCTAAAATAGATTTTTATACCTAAAATATTCTAATTATCCACTTGTACATAGGTTAGAACCCTAAGTTGATAGAAGTTAGAAGGTTTGAGTGAAAATATCCAATTTAGCCTAAAACCTCCTAAAATTGATGACTAATCATGGTTAAATTAGTCAAGGAAATCCGCACAAGATCCATAGGTCAAATCCCAGCAACAAGTTTCAGTTTTTCCATTGTACCAATGAAATAGCAGAAAATCCAATTGTAGCCTACAAGAGTTATCAGTACAAGATAGATAGGTAGAAGGAATACACCATTGGAAAATGGTGATATAGGAGCAAAAACAAGCCAAAAAAATTAAAAGTGAATTCGATTTTCCAAGATTTCCTTGCTTGTGAAAGATTCTTCAATTGACTAGTCTTAAGAGAGGAAGCAGGATTTAAGTCATCATTTGTCAAGGGTGAAAAGAAAGATATGAACTTGCACCTATTTTTTGAAATTCTACAAGAGGTTCCACTGAAAGTCTTAGAATATTTTGATAGTCAAAAGATGTTCTTCCGGACGATCAACCGCCAAAAATTATAAAGAAACATTCATAAAAATTATCCAGGTAGCGATAAAATATCACTAAAAATTAGACTAGCTTTTTTATATTAATAAACTGCCCTGACAAGTTTCAAGACATTTTGATAGCCAGAGATATCTGAACTGGCAAGATTCTCTGACAATTGACAAATTTGAAGATTATGGCACAGTTGACCGGCATTTTGGGGGCATACAAAATTGAAATATGGCCCAAATAGGTCTTTTTCTACCCCCACATGCCCCCAAGGAGCGTAGGGATAAATGCACACTACACTGGACCATTTTTGGCAGAAATATATACATAAAAGTCCATTTCATTTTTTTGCATACGATCTCTAAATTTCATGATTTTTTTTCTATAATTTTTTTATAGTGTGTTAAAGCAAAAGATGAAAAAAAAATTATCAAAATTTCTTTTGTATATTTATATAAAAAAACTTCAAAGATGAAATCTAATTTTCATTTACTTTAATAAATTGTAGAAATGATTATAATGAAAATTAACTCTATTGAAAGTTAGACCATCCTTAGAAATACTTACTACAATTATTTTGATAACATAGATTTGTGTAAAGTTGATTTTAAGTATGTCTAATGTACTTCTAAAAATCAATACTATTCTGGTAAGATAATGATGCATAAATTAGTCCATATCTACAAACTTAGGGATATAATTTTATATATTTCAAATCAAAACATTTGAATACATTTATATCTATTTAAATATAAGTCCTTCTTTTGCAAAATATTTGAATTTTCCTTAGATCAATGAATCTTTATCTTAAATGTTGTGGACTATAACAGTAGTAAAGAGTACATTTCAAAGTCCTTTACAAATAATGTATAAACAATTTTGCAATTTTTTGAGGGGGATTTTATAGATCATCAAGTATACAACATTAATATGTGTCTTTTTTGATGTTCTACAACTCGTATATTTTTAAATTTACAAGACTTTCAAAACATCCCACTGAAAAAAGGACTATGACAGTCCATATTGGTCCAACATAGTGTGCAATTGCCCGTAGGCAAGTTACCTTTCACCCAAAAGTCAACCTCCAAAAGTTGGATTTTAAACACTTTTAAGGTTCCAACTGACATTAGGTTTTGATGAATTTTTTGATGTAGGAAAAAGGGGTGGGCAATTCCTTTGACCGTTTGTAATTTGGAATTAATCTCCCAAAAGTAGGATTTAAACCAATATGGGATGTAGAAACGTAGAAGTAGGACAAAAATCTTTAGAGATCAAGAAGTCAACAAAAATATAGAGGTGTAGAATGGAGATGGAGATTGGGCAGTCAACAAAGATCTAACTAAAGGTCATATGACAAAGACCTAAAGGGGTTGGAAAGTCCAACAAGGATCTAGATAAATCAAGAAAGTCAAAATCTAGAAGATAGGGATGAAAATCCTATAGGCCATGGTTGAAAATCTTGGGAGGATAGGATTAGTTAGGTAGGAAGGAGACGAGAAGGGTACCCCTTAAAAGTATATAAAGGCACCCATTTTCTTCTCAAAACACCCCCATTCTTGTATTTGGATACGTTAGGTCCAATTTATGTTGGAATTCTTGGTATTTTTAGCCAATTTACCTTGGATAGTGTTTTGGGGGCCTTTTGTGCATAGCTTTGATTCTTTGAGTCTAGGTGGTAGAAGTATCTTGTTGTTCTCTAAAGCTGCATTCTTACGGTGAAGCTTTGAACCTAGTTGGTAGAAATATTTTGTTGTGTTTCAAAGCTACATTCTTGCAGCAAAGTGTTGAACGTCCAAAAGTCTCTAAAAACTAATCCTAGGTGTTCAAGTTGGACCTTGGAACTAAGTCAATTAATTTCCAAATATCCACATTGGTAGATTCTTGTTAGTTTTCAAATATACAAGTATCAAAAGTTTAGCCAAGAGACATGGGCCAAGTAGTAGAGGAATAAGATCCCAGTGTAATTAGTTTGAATACCAAGCAACCAGCTAGTATCCTAGTACCCCTAGCAACCATCCGGCACTCTACAACACCAAATGGACCATTGGGTGGGCCAACACCAGGAATCGGGCATTGGATAGGCTAGCACCGATGAAGCCAAATATTGGGCATGAGCCAACACCGGGGGACTAGGCATTAGACAGAAGCCAACATTGACAAGATCAAGCCGCCCTCAGAGTTCATACAACCTTTGTATCCAGGCTGCCCTTTGAGGTCCAAGCAGCCCTTGGGATTTAGGTCATTGTTGTTTAAAAAAAAGTTGGTCTTTTTTTGGTTGAAATTAAGTTTGATTAAAAGCCAAGAGATGGAAAAAGGTAGGATTAGTTGGGAGGAAATTAAATAGGAATAGGTAGGTAAAATCGCAAAAAGGAGAAGTAGAGAATAAAATTTAGGTAAGATAGACTAGAGGTAGTTTATTTAGGACAAAAAAATTAGAAGGAAAGTCATAGATAGAAATAGGGGAGGAAGTAGCATACATTGGGATCAAGTGCCTCTTGCAAATCAACAACTTCAATCTTTCTCTCTGAAGCATCTCTTTCTCAAAGCTCACATTTGCACCAACTTGATTCTTAATTGCCCAAGTAGAAATGGGGGAGGAATGGGCAAAGGGATTTAGATAGTGGGGAGGTAGAGAGCTAGATAGGATCAAGGGAATCCCAAGGGGTCAATTGGGACTGTTAGATCTAGGATTAGGTTGTCATTAGATGGTTCAACCACATTATGTCATTGGATCATTGAATTTAGAGGTGGTGGTACTTGACTCCCTTGGACTTAGAGTTGGTTGATTGTGGTGGCTCGTCCATGATCATGTCATTAGGATCTTTGAATTTCTTGGTGGTAGTTGAACCCCACCTAGTTGTGGAAACCAAATAGCGTTAGAAAGAAAAGAAAAGGAAGAAAAAAAAAAAAGAAGGAAAGAGAAAGTGAAGAAAGAATGTAGGTTAGCTAGGAGGCGTGGAAAAAAATCCAAGAAGCTAGGTAGCGTCATCCAAAGTGTTATAAATAAGGTGACTTCAAAGCATTCGCATAATTCCTAAGAGATAAGAGGATGGCAAATGAAGGAGGGTTAAAGGGAGACCTTGACAATGTGATTTGGGACTTTAAGCCGAGGTAGCCCACTAATTTCTCCCGTCCCATTAAATTATCTTAGGTTAGACGTTGTCAGTTAGGGCCAAGGCCTAGGATTAGGTTAGATCATTAAGACTAGAAGTTAGGTAAAGTTAGTATTCGAATCTTAGATAAGAAGTTTATAGGGTTCCAAAAATATAAAAATACATAGAAATTAGAGCTAAAACTAAAAAAACATGGGGGGATGAGGTTTAGCAAGTAAAGTAGATGAAAAACAATTAAAAGCATAAAAAAGGGACAAGATTAGGAGATTAAGAAATAAATATAATTTAGCATCCAAAAGTGAAACTAAAAGTGAAATTAGGAATTTAGGATAGTAGTAATTAGCAAATGAAGTTTAAAGTACTAATTAATAGTTAAACGTCATCCATCAATAGCTTCCTTTAGAGGTCAATTTAAAAGTAGGATAGAAAATTAGAAAGTTCAAGTCAAAATCTCCAAAGTCTAGGTGTAAAAGATCAAAGATAGTAGCAAATCCAACAAAGCTTAGCCTTTAAGATAATTAAAGATTAGCAAAGTAAATTAGGTTAGAGTGTGCCAAACAAAAATTTAGGTTTAGAATTAGATATAGGTAGCCTAGAGGAGTCCAAGACTATTTTGAACTTAAGAAAGTCTTTACAAAACTAAAAGATGATAAGGGTTGAAGTTTAAATTGGAAAATGGATCAAGAAATGGATGAAGTTAGAAAGGATTCTTCCATCCAAGGCTAAATTCGGTTTTGAAGACCCCAACCCTAGCTTAGAACTATAGTAAAAAATCTTAACTCAAATTAGAAGTAGGAACGTAGAGAAAATCATGGATGAAGCTTGAAATACCAATTAGCGGTCAAAACTTCATCTATGCATAATTTTTGCTAGGAGTGATAGATATGGATGAATTTTAGTTTTTTGGAGATGGCATGAGATTGCCTACTACTTGAGAATGTTAGATTTAGATTAATCCTATTATCATTAGAAAACCATCACTGCCCAATTAGTTAGACTATCAAAAGTCAATCTCAACACTTTAGTCTAGGGCATGGTTCTTTGGTGAAGTAGGGTGTAGTTAGGTATTTAGGAAAAAAGATCCATTTTTTGGAAGGCACAATAGACTGATGTTAGGCACCTACTTGAAGTATAATTTCTACACTAGCTAAGAATATAGTTGTGTACGTCTAATTACCAAGAGTGGATAATTAAATGCTCACAAAAGGCCATGTCATCATTGTGGACAACTTCTTCATCAACATGTTACTATTTACTTCCTTGCTTGACCATGGGTCCTACAACACAAAGACAATAACAAAGGGGTCTCGTGGATTTCCTCCATTTCTAATAGGGATTTTTGCACATCATTGGCTTGTATGCAAGATGCTTATCATGAAGATGCATCATGTATAGGTGCTTTCTACTACAATCAATCTAATTGATCTAGAGTGTGTAGCCCCAAGGTGGATATCCCTGCACATTTTTGGTCTTTAGATTTTTTGTATGTCTTGTATTTTGTTGCATTTGCATGTTTTTATTTTTTGAGCTGAATTGAGGTAGAAGAGTGCTTATATTTGTTGCATCTTTAATTTCGAAGTATATTTACGCTCTCACAGTTTGTCCATGCAGGTGCTTTTTCAATATCAAATCTTGTATGAGGGATAGTTTAGATTTAGAATATATTGGTAAATTTCTGCTTTATTAAAAATGCAAGATTTTTTGTATATTAAATGTTCTGGTAAGTGAATTCTCATGATAGATTTGTACAATCTTGTGTCATGTTTTGGAACTTAAACTAATAAATTAAATTGAGATTAATAAAAACAAACATCTAATGCTCTTGGCACTCTTCTCTTTATATGAATGCAATTGTCCTTAATAGATTAACCTTATCATGGCCTTGCTAAAAAATAAATCACGTGGATTATTCTGTGTAAGTGAGGTTGGATATTGGATTTGATTTTAGTAGCATTCAAATCCTAAACCGTCATTGAATTATTGTTCAAACCCTAAACCGTCATCGATCATGGCAATAGTGTATAAAACTACAAATGGATGGAATGTGGCATAGTAGACTTCGCTACATCATCAATCTCGGTGTAGTACCACACAAAAATGAAGGAGTGCATGTTGCGGACTAGTATTGGGACTACAACATTGTTGCATTGCAATTGTCTTAGCAATTGTATAAGTGGTGGCATTGGATACTAACGTTGCTTTTGGATTCATCCTTGTTGAATGCATACATTCTCTACCTTGTAGATGCCACCAATATGGGCTTGTCAAAGCTTGTTTGCTAGCTCTGGTACTACACTAGTGGTCTACAGTATGTGTCCTTGTTTGTAGTACCCAATATCTTGCTTGTGTCCATCGTACTTAGAGCCTAGGTCAACATGTTTTTCATCACATAAAACGTCATGAGGCGGTCTTTAGGAAGTGCATGATTTGTGGACTCCACATATAAATGTTTTGTCCAACTTACGGGAGGTTTTTTATATGCATTGATCCATGCTACATTAGAGTGTACATGCAAACAACGCTTACATCTCAAGCAATGGATGGGGAGTGACCTCATAGCAAATATGTAATTGTAAATTTCTTGAGGATTGCATAGTGACTTTGGTAATCATGACCTCTTCTTGCTAAAATTACAAAAGATAATTGGATTAATTCATGAGTTATATGTGTTATGAGACAAGATTGCGGTCCCTTTTTTTATTCACATCTTAAACAAGTGATTAATCCCTAAAGGACCAAGTTGCATTTTATTGCAATATAGAAATTTTAGGCAAGTACATGGGACTGGAGATTTTTATATTCCCTAAAAGACCAAGCTGCATTTTATTGCAATATAGAAATTTTAGGCAAGTACATGGGACTGGAGATTTTTATATTTTTGAACCAAAGTTTAATAGAAGGTGTGGACAAGGAATATCCTTCATGTGCACTAAAATTCAAGACATTTGGAAACATGTCTCAAAAATTATGGCCTGATAAATAGTTTGTTTCTCAGCTCGGGCAAATCTGGGTTGATTAAAAAAAATCACTTTTTTCAAAAATAAAAATTTCAAATTGGTTTTCTAGATTCATATACATTAAAATCTTTGAACCATTCATTTTGATCAACAAGTCAAAAGATATGAGGAGTTCTAGTTTGCAAGCAATTATGGATCCTCTACTCTAAAATAAACTTTGAAGTCCTTTATTCTACTCGATTTTTAATATTTTTTGAAAAAAAGAAAATCATAAGATGTAGATTGATAATTATAACATTCCAACCATTCGGATTGCCCTTTTTCAATTCCATAACTAAATTCTTAACAATTTTGTATTTTGAATAATTTTCTATATCTTTCTACTTACTATTTTTTCCTATATGTTGTACAATTCCAGATTTCCAGACGATTTGAAAATTTTCAAGCATGAGCCACTTGCCTTGAAGAATGATTACAAAGAAGCACCACCATTTTGGACATTTTTTCTTATAAATATGACATTGTGAAGTGTAATTGCCGATTTTTTTGCAAGGTCAAAAAAAGGATTTTTGTCACTTCAAATGCTAATATCTTGCAAATATACGATTGGAAATTTCTGAAATTTTTTCCACATCTTTTCAAACTAGTGTAATACAAGATTCTACAGTTATATGTGTGCAAAAATATTTTTTTTCAAAAGTTTGGTACTTGTATCCTAAATGGCAATTTTTGAGCATTTTTGATGATAACATAGTCAAGGAACTTTAGGGATTAATCAATTTTTTATATTAAATTCTTATGGTAGCAAATTGCCTAGTATCAAATCTGGGACTTTTCATTGACAAATTATTTTGGATGGTTGCACTCCATGAAGATGGCTAGAAGCTTCAAAGATACAATCCTTTTTGAATTTGCCTTTCTTTGTTTGTATATTGTCCATTTTAGGTGGAAGGTTTCATTAGACATTTTCCATGTGCCACACACACCTCTTGCAATAGCTTATAGTCTTCAAGTTATGTAGAAGACATTTATGGAAGGTAGGGATTGTAGTGGATTGTGCGTACAATACTAAAAAATGTTTGCATCCTGACATACCACTACTAGATTTTTTTATACTCATTTCAAGCATGTGAAACTTTTTAATTTGCTATATAGACCTCTAAGATGTGAATGCAATAGGCTTAATATATGAGCGCTTAAACTATGAATTGTGACGCACATTATGTGGAGAATGTGTATGAAACTTTATTGTTGGATAACAAGGTTGTTTCTTTCTGTAATGCATGATGTTATGTTGACCATGACATTCTTTGTCAAAGTGGTAACAATCCCAACATCATATTCTTTGAGTTGCGGCAATCATTGCCACAAAGTACCAAGATTTGGGTCAAAAATAACAAAGGAAAAATTGACAGTGTGTAAGAAAGGAATTGTATGCTTGCCCCACCATCAAGCAATCATTTGACCGATTGGCATGGCAAGCAGATATACAATCATCTATGTCATATTTTAATTGATCTTAGCCATGGATTGCTTCCAATCCAAAGCTTTTTAAGGTCACCCTCTATCTTGTAGTGACAATGACATCTATTGCACTTTAAAAATCCTCAAAACACGGCAAAGTGCTTGGGGATTTTATGTGCATTGCATGAGTTTGTGTGCATGCACCCATCACACCGATTGCGTAGGATCTAAAATAGAATTTTGATGAAAAAAAAATCTTTAGATGTAGAATATTCAATGTCAACATAAACAATGATTGCAATGGCACTTCACCTACTACTACTACCAAAAATCACAACAAAATTGTAGTACTTGTGCCTTTCATTGGAACGGTTTGATTAAAAAAATCTTATGGTATGGCATTCCCAAAAGTCATTACCTCACTATATTAGTGTTATACAATGGTAATGTCTTCAGTCTCCATCAAATGTTAAAGGGTTAAATAGAATATTGAATAAAAACACTCAAAATAATAAAAAATAAAACAAAAAAATAAGGCTCATTGATAGGCAATTACAAATTATGATAGTATTAAAAATAATAATTCTATGACAATTATCAAAAGTTGAAACTTTGTAGTCTTTGAAATTAAAATAGATTTGTTTTTCGTATTCAAGAGTATTCTTCTATTGGATTACGTTATAAAGTATATAGATTTATTAAATTTTAATGTTTTGATACTAAATTCAAGAGTAATTTGCACTTCATGGTCATATTTTTGGTAATAATGCCATCAAATGTAAAAAATACAAGAAGTACTAGAATGACATTGCAAACCATTACATGGTTAAAATGCCTAGTATTTCCTAAAGTTATAGAATAATCTTTTGAAAGTATTTTTTGGTGTATTTTCTTTAATAAAAATTCCATTTCAAGTTTTGAACTTTGTCAAATTACAATATTGGAGGTTGGATTAATATGGTGAATCCAAAATTTGAATTGGACTATAGCTTTTGGGGCAAATTATTAAAGTTTTGCATACAACTTGCATTTTGTTTTAAATAAAATATATAATGCAGTCTAAAATTATCCATCTTATTAATGTGTCAATGGAATCTACCATGACCTTAGTTACATTTGATGTTAAATAGTAAGGAAATGCACTAAAATGGATGATGAACATTGTATTAGTATCTTCTTCTTGAAAAGATTTTTTCAAAGTGGGGATTATGTCAAGGATAATTCAAGAATGAGTAAAACTAGACAGTGGCAAGGGTCCCTTATAGCACAACTTTTGAAAAAAAAGGCTAGTGCTTTTTAACCAAATAATCAATTGCCTATAACATCTTTAGACTTACCATCTTATAGCACTTATGGTGTTCTAAGAACTAGATCAATTTACCATCTTGTGGCAATTGTGGTGTACACAGAACTAGGCCATTTTCAAGTATGAAGCTTTTAAAGTGCATAACTCCTCAAGGTCTAATACATTAGGGGAGATTTGAGGCCTCCAAAAGATTGTTTCAAGTTTGTTCCCACGTTTGTAAATTACTATAGCGTGGGAATCTACCGTCAATGTAATCTACCATGACCTTAAGTACATTATAAAAAAATTCAAAAATTATTTATTTATTTGATACTTTAAATATTTAAAATTTAACTAAATATGATTATCTAACATGGCTGTCTCTTGGCTATGTGAAAAAGTTGATTTGGCACTAATCTAGCATTGTTCCCACGTTCTCCACAGTTCAGGAACTCAAGGTCTTTTAAAGGCCTGAAAAATCATCTAATGAACTTCTTGACAATAGAGGTTGTCAATATGAATCGTTCCACTTTGATAAAAAAATTTGCACATGGATGTGCTTAAGATTTTTAATCGTACAAAAGTAAACACTATTTTGTCTAGTATGCATAGAATTAATTGAAGAAAATATTGATCATTGGATTTTAGATGAATGTCACATTTAATTACTTCTGGATTATTCAATGAATTTTGGACTAAACATTCAAAGATAACGGGATAATAACATTGTGAGATCTCCCAATGTTTGTATAGATCTCCCGATGACCATCATGGAATCTCTCAATGACCATTATTAATTTTAGACTTTCAAAAGTCCAGACACAATTAAATATGGCATATGATCAACTTATGGGCCAAAAATACAACCTTTGGAGAAGAAAAATGATCAAAAAATGAATAATGATTTTTTACCCCACCCACCCACCCAAAATTGGATTGGAATCTAAGGCAAATGTAGCATTTTTTAACTTAAAAACAAAAAAACAAAAAAACTTTTAAGCCCATATACATTTTCAAACAAAAGTGATTAAAAGAAACATAATTGACCAAATTAGATCCTACATTATATATATATATTTTTTTTTTTTTTTTTTTTTTTTATTATTTTTTTTTTTTTTTTTATAAATTTTTCAATTTTGAAAATTCGACAAGTATGTCAGCTTGCTACTCTACAAGACTGTACTTACAAAATATTGAGATTTGTGTCACCCTACCAAGAATTTGCCTTTGAAAATTTGAAAAGGACATTTTTGTCCTCTTAGGCCTTGAGGGATTAAAAGTGTACTATTTTATATAACAATGATACAATGTACGTTGGAATCGCTAAAAAAAATTGTTCTTAAATTTTATTAGTTATATGTGTTGGAACAAATGAAAAATTGCAACTAGCTTGGAATCTTCATTGCTTTGGTATTAAGAGTGTATTATACACCAATGACATTAATTATGTTTTCATGATGTCCAAATTTCTTTCTTTTAAATATGAGAATGTAATGAAATGCATGATTGCAAGACTAACACCTATTGATTTGTTTTTTTCATAATACTCATACTTAGTTTTGGAATATTTTAAAATTGAAAAAAATTATTACTATTTTCAAAATTATGGCCAATGTATACACCTTTAAGAAGATTGTACCCTAGGAAGATAAAGCATAGAAAATTTTCCTAAGTAGGAGAACTGAACAAGTGCAATATCTCAAGAAAATAGATACTTTGATGTTTTAATTTGTAGAAAATAAGATTTTCTATAAATAAATAATTGACCATTTTCATTTTTTAACAACTCTATAAAGATGGACATTCACCAAAAGAACCACCAAAATAATATTTTACATGTTTTGAAATGCAAAGGGAAAGAAGTTCATTTTGTAGACTTCCATACAATATACTGTTAATTTTTTTTAGAATTCCTTTAAACAGTAGCTGCAAGTCTATTAGAGCACCATTCCTTCCAAATTTCAGCTCCAAGTTTGTTTTGGGGGGTATTAAATAGTACTAAGCCCCCTCCAAAAAAGATGGCAAATGCGACAAAGATTGGGGGCTATTTTGGAGCAATAAAATATTTTTGAAAATTGAAAAAATAGACTAAAAATATAGACAAGGTGCATAATAGCTATGAGTACCTTACCTATGAATCAAAAGTCACTTGGAGTCCAAATGCAAAAGTTATGGCCAAAAAATAAACAACACGCAGAGGGCGACAAAAAATAGTACAAGTGTTTCTTGCAATCACCCGAATACAATAGTATCAAAATACTACATGCAAATATACAACCCAAAATAGGTGACCAAAAGGATCTTTGGGAATTTCAAGGATTTCACCTTGTAACGTCGTTGCAAACACTACGTGTCCAATAAACGACAGAGAATCCTTTATACTTAAAAACAAGTAGAGACAACAATCATGCTTGGAATTTTGTGTCAAAAGGGGAGTGTCTTGCACAGTAGTTTGTCCTCCAATGAATGCTCTTGTTTTTGTTTTTTCATTTTAAGGCAAATGATTCACATGGTACCCAAAAGGATGATTTCCATTGGTGACCAACCGGGCCTTCCATGGTTGATGAGGAACATTGTAATGAGTTTCACGGTTGTCCCTTCCTTGAAAGAAAAAAAAAGAGAGGATCCAATCATGTATTTCAATGTCCAACTATATGCAACCAAGGGTGACCGATTCTCCGAGTGTACACGTACTTTTTCCGGCAATTGTGTCTTAGGGTCCAAAGTGTCAAACTTTCTCCGGGGGGGGGGGGGGGGGGCATCTTTCATGGTTGTGGTACTTGCTCTTCTGGATGGATGACGAAGCTGGCAAGCCTATGAGCATGAAGAGCATATGCACGTCAAAGACATCATCATCTCTCGATGCGACTGGACAACCGTACAAAACCTAATTGATGGTCTCCCACATTCCCATTCTACGCAGGCGAGGCGGACCAATGAAGGAGAAGCGGTGGATTGAATTCGGATTGTGCACATTCAAGTACTTTCTTTGCCCACCAACTTGAGGTTCAATGAATCCTCTTCTGGAAAGTGAGCCTGTACGTGAAAATGCCAAATGATTGTGGAGCCAGAATTTTTTTCTTCTTCATTGCAACCCCAAAACTGATGGATAACAATTAAACACCAGACGTTGAGAACAAAGTAATTGAGTACTACTGACTACTTCAGGAGCAATCAAGGACAAGCGCGTCACGGGAATGTGACACTTCACCATTGCCATGGTTAAAAATCAGCATCACGTTATTGAGGTAAAACTACCCCCATTCCAAGCCAAACGAGAGCAAGCCCATTGTGGGCAAAATTATAGCTGTGGTGTACATTTGAGTTCTGAAATGTACATTACACCACTAATATGATTTTGCCCACAATGGACTTGCTCCAATCAATGTAGTTTACTTTAGTAGCAGGCTAATGATCGAGTGGCAAACTACATTAGAATCATCCATTACCAACTAGGCATCCATAGCCAACATGTAGGGTGCAGCTATTTCCAACCAAAGTTTTGGAATGTGATTTTTTCTCCTTTATAAGGTTGGGACTATAAAGTTACAATACATGTCCTAATGTAGTGAACAAGAAAGTAGAAAGTGAGCAAGAAAGTAGTTATGGAATGATCGAAAATTGGAAGACTCCATATATTGGGTATGGGTGGACACCAACTTTTGGCTTCCAAAATTCACAGTAATTTGAATTTAAAGAAAAAAAATCATGAAAAATTGACAATGTCTATCATTTCTATCTTTCTACAGGGCAACAAATTTACATCGCCTTCTACTGCTCTAGAACATGTAAGAAATCGCTTAAGTGGTCGACCACGGGTGGTTCTACCATAGTGGGTAGGATTATTACTAGTGTAGCTATCTTCTCCACAACTTCTTTCTTCCCCCACCACTCCTTGTGCGCTTCGCCAGATTTGGTTGAACATGTAACTTAATTATGCGTTTACTAGAAAAATTCAGAAGCTCGACACTCCACCCAGAATTGTTGGCCTTTTTCAGAGTGACATCTGACTAGTGATCCGTTTCACTTACATCAGAAATAGAAGTACCAATAGAAATCATAATTATCTGGTTTCTAATCATGGCCAACTTGGGTAGCATGAGGTATTAAGTTAAGGTAAGGGGCTGTAAAAGCAACCTGTCTCTAAAAGCGATCCGGTAGATTTTGCCTCTAACATGTACCAGAAGTGTACCATTTAGGAGGGGGTCGCTTTTAGAAACCACTGTTTTTCAACTTCAAAAATTCATAACTAATTCCATGAAGGTCCAAAAAATATGAAACCACTTGGGTTAGATGTCAATTCTATTTTTCTTACCATGAAAATTTACTGAATTTTCTTTTAAGGAGTTTAGCTTCCCCAAAATGCAAATCAGCTGGTAAAGGGTCGCTTTTACAGCCCTTTACCTTAGTACCTGGGGAAAATACATTGGCAAACATGCTCATGTGATAGTGAGGTATAATTTTCAGTTATCACACAAATTGCAGCTAAACTTATGTGAGTTTTAAACTCTTAACCCCTAAACGTCAGAGGTCCAACCAGGCTTAAAAACTGCCTACCTTTGCAAGTCTGAAAAGTCAAAATTAGAGTAAGGTATGAAGATCTCAACCGTACAATATTGTAGTGTGCATGTTGTAGATGGTGTGGAACAAATTTGGGGTCATTTGACCGTTTAGATTAAAAGATTATAATGTTTTAGTGCTGAAAAAAGGTGCTGAAATTTTCTTAAAAAACACATTTGGAGGTGAAATCCGATTTCTAAACCTACTCAAATGAAAAAACTTTAAGGTACAAAGTGATTCAAAAACAGAATATATACACTTTGGTGGAAAAAAAATATCATTCAAATGAATCATTGTGTCCGCAAAACGGATTTGAAATGTCAGAAAACAATGAAAAAAGTAACAAAAAATCACATCTATGACTGAACCTCCTTCTACTAAAATGATTTTCAATCACTTATAACTACTTGGATTGCTATGAAATTTTATCACACAAACTAGACTAGTATGCAAAACTTTACTAACAAGTATTATTAGATTTGGACATTGTATAAAGAAGTTATAGGGCGCCGAAGTTCACTGTAATCCACCAATGTCTGGATTTTGAACTTCAAATTGCTCCCAATCATTTGAAACAACTGAGATTGACATGAAAACTTTACCACAACAATTAGACTTCAGTGGAAACAAAATCCAACAAATTTTATTGAAAAAAAACATTAGATTACAAAGATACAAGCCCCCAAAGTTGCAGCCATCAAATGCAGTTTGGTGAGCTCAAATTGAACCTATGAACTTCGATTGGCTCCCAAAACTATTATACATCTTTGATTGATCTGAAAACTTTATCACACAAACTAGACTAGTATGCAAAACTTCTCCAACAAGTTTTATTGAATTTGGACACTGGATGCAAAAGTTACAACCCTTTGAATTTGACTTTTGGGCTGTGAGGACGTTTTTTGTCCCCTATGATGTTCAGGGGTTAACCCCTGAGTGCCCAATGCAGAATCACAGAACTGCCACCGGCCAAGACCACCTTCCATTTGGATTCTTTTTGCAAGTGGTGAAATGACACCCACCAAACTTAACCGTCGAAATCGGTGGAATCTTTCAGTCCGGATGCTCTAGGGAAAAAATTGAAACATTTGATTGTATCAATTAAAAACTCATAAACAGGGGAGCCTAAATTTTGGGAGGTCCTGCACTTCAAACAAGTGCAGTGTTCACCCAAACTCCAATTATGCACTGAAAATTTTGCCAAAGCTTTACGTAAAGGAGGCATCTAATAGCACTCCAATTATGAGAATTTTATGTCAATTGTAGGAATGCTCAATTAGGGCATGAATCGATACAATTGTAGAAAAAGTTCACCGGAAACAATGTTGTTTGGATGTTGCCTCATACCTGAAACCACTTTAAAATGGGATTTTTCCTATCAAATCCCTACTCCATGAGTACACTGCCATGATGAGTCACACAAAATGCACTCACTCACCCTTAGCCCCCACTACGCTCCACATTATGCCAAGAACAAGGATTGTACAACCCTATTTGGCAGAGCAAAGAGGCCCCGATTAAATTTGCAAAGGTCAAATTTGGGGTGCTTGGTTGCTCAAGGATTAAGAGAAATTCCATGGTTGTAGATTTTTGAATTTTGGGGGCAAAATAAACGATGGCATAAGTCAAATGTATATATCACATCTTCGGTCATTTTTACAAGTTTTTTTTTTGTCTTTTTTCCATCCCCACATGAATTCATTACAAACCTTGCACAATAAACCACACGAGTTGCATTGTTGAAGAATAGATCGACCAAATTTGTTTTTTGCAACATACTTGGATGTACTTCATCTTTTTCATTTAGCTCCTACAATAGACACTTGAAAACTTTTATAATTCACCCAACAAATGCTTGCAACTAGACAATGTGATTACTTAGTGCTTAATGATTATCGTGAACAATATATAGTTGTAAGAGGATAAAGTTTAAATTATTGGTAGATTTTTCAAACCCATGCCCTAGTTTGAAGGTCCTACTAGTGAACAATACTATTTAGTGAGAATCTATTTCTTATCTATATTTTTTATAGGATATGTTTTGGGTAAAGGACTTAGTGACAAACAATTTCAACCAAGTGTGAGTCCTATTGGGTGATTTTTTGCACATGTAGTAAGCTATTCAAAGCCTTCCTTCACAATATGACACAAGCTGCAATGTGATTGAGTTTGACTTCACTTACAGCAAGATCCCATGCGGCATGCTAACTTACAAATGCAACTGATTTCAAGTTGTTGGGCGACACGTGCCTGCTTCTGCAATTCCTGCTGGCCACTTTCATTTCCTAGCTAGCTTGAGGCCACTGCTCAATATTCCACTAGAGTTACACTAAAATTGGTAAATAGTGTTGGCAACACTAATTGTCCCACCTAACACTAATTGTGATTTGCAAGGTTAGTGTTAGAACATTATTTATCCATTCAAACACTATTTGAGCTCTATAGTAAAAATTTTGACGACGGGAGATAAAAACATTATATGTTTTTCAGCCCATGTGGAGGGCTGCAAGTTCTCCAGGGGTTCCAGACTTTGGAACTGTCTGGAACTGCGCCGCAGCAGCTGCGTGACGTAGCAGAGGGACTGCCACGTCATATAAAAAAAAAAAATTTCAAAAAAAATTAATTTTTTTTTTCATTTTTTTTTTACATTTTAAGATTTTAAGATTTTAAGATTTTTTTTTTTTTTCTTAAAAATTTCTGACAGCGGCCGTTCTTTTAGTGTCGGGGGAACAGCGCCAGGAACAGGCCCGAAACAGCCCTCCACACACCCCAAAAAACATTTAATGTTAGAGTTTCTTAAGAAAGGGTCAGAATTTGACTGCGGGAATTAAGTGCCCTTACACTATTTGCACATAAGTTGGAAAATAGTGTTGGGGGTAAAAAATAGGGAACAACACTAATTGTCACCCAACACTATTTACCAATTTCAGTGTAGTGTATGATAAAAATCAAAAGGAAAAGTTATTTTTTAATAAATAAATAAATAAATAAATTCATTCATGAAAACTTCAAAATTCAATATCTTTTTCTTCCGCGAGTTTGAATGCCACGAAGCCAATGCCACATGCTTGTTTGTTGGGTGACGGACTCCATCCATGAGATCAAAATATCAAAATGTCTAGTTCCAGATTCATAGGGGCAAATCAGAGGATCAATAGAGCAAGCAGAGTCATATATTTGCGCAAGATTTGCCTTGCGATAAAATCGGGGTAACAGTTGGCCATAGTAGGGGCAACTGGACAATAACTGCAGAGCGTACATTCAGCCTTTGAAGGTGATTTCGTACAGATGCGGTTGCCAATCCTCAAAACAAAATCCTTTTTTTTTTTTTTTTTTTTGCATTTCCCACAGCACTTGGGCACTTTTCAGAGTGCCCAGTCTGGAACTCAAATCTGCAGTATACCTAAACCTCACCACCGCTAGCTTTTGAGAGCCACTGGACTGGACTCGCTAGTATGCCAATTTTAAGGATATACTATACTACCGCCAAATTACAATTTTGAAAAAAATTAAATTAAAGAAAACAAACCAGTCCGTCCAAAATGCTTTTTTTTATTCCATTTTTTTTTCCAGCTCCAATAACAATATTTTTCAATACAATGATGCTTCCATTGCTGCTGAGTTGTGGGTGGGTGGGTTGTAATTAACAAAAGGGGGAGAGAAAAAATCACCGAAAAGGATCCCTAGGCGAACTCCGCGACGAGATTGGATGTGGTGGAGATTTTGCGTACCAGTGGGAGTGCAAGCTAGTCGTGGACAAAACCCCAACGGTAGCCTCGATGGTACCAAAAAAGAGCGGACTCACTGCACCCCCTATGACATGGAAATCTGAGTGACAGGATCATGAAGATTGATCAGGGGTTCCGGGAGCGGTCCGGGAAGGAGTGTCCCACGCCACCCGCCTCCATCAAGTGCTGCTGGCCAGCGGTAAAGTAATGTAACTTGGTGCATATTTTTTTCTTCTTTTTTTTTGTTTTTTTTGGTAGTGTGATCTGGTGATTGCCAGGAATGGATTGCCTGCAGTCGAGATGGATGTCATTCCATCTGTCAGTGGCCCCAAATCGGGTACTTTTTGACGGGGGACTTGTGACGTAGGGGCCTTGGATGGACGGACAGGCGGAGCCTGGAAACCTTCAAAGGTGCAGAGCAATTGTAAGCCCATTATTTGGAATTTTTGTCAGTAAAAGTGAGATTGCGAGTCTGCCCTTTGCTGAGCTTGTAAGGGTGGGACACCCAAAGTCGCCACTCATGCTGAGCATAACTTAGTCACTAAAGGAACTGACCCCCCCTTACGAACAACTCATTTCCGACCCTCCCGACCCCTATTCCCGGGGCCCTACTTTTTTACCCAAATCCAACGTGTCCATAATCCAATTCCAAGGAAGTCCAATCACCTTCTGGGAAATAATAGAGTTGCTATTATGTGAGCCTAGTAGCGTGAGCCCACAAGCCTAGAAGACCGTACACCTATGTTATAAATAGATGTCTATTGATTATAGAGCCCTTCTGTGATTATTTATAATGTAATTGTGTTATAGATACCTATATTATAGGTGTTTATATTATAAGCACCTTTGATGGTTGTAGGATATATCAGATGCTCAAGGCTCACCTGCTCGCATTTTCATATATCGATGGATTGTACGTCATCCCTTGGATTCCTACTTTTAGAAGAACGATATCATGATGTTGGCTATCTACTAGTTAAAAATAGTCATCTTACTACATTTGTGTAATTGAAGGGTTGGTAGGTTCGATAGATGGTAGTGGAAGTTGAAAGGTTATTAGGCTTGGTTAGAAGGTTCAATAGGGCATTTGTTCCTTGTTGCTCAAAGGGTTGTTATAGAGGGTTGGAAGGTTTGAAAAGACATTTGTCCCATATTATTAATAGCCTTGAGTCGTTGCGATGGTACTTTAAAGCTTGGCTTCTTTCATTGGAATCATCATATCTAAACTCTTGTTTTCAGTTACATTGTTTTTTCTTTTGATTCGGATAGTCTTGGTTTGGAAAAATCTTGCGGTCTAAGTTGGGGAGAACTGAAGATGATTAATATGAACATTTTCTTTGGATCTTATCTTGTTCTTTTTATCTTTGGTTTCTCTTTTGATTTGAAAAGTCTTGATTTGAGAAAGTCTTGCAATCTAAGTTGGAAGGAACAAAAGGAAGAAGGTTTATGCCAAGTGCTGTGGTTGAGTTTTATTAGAAACTACTTTTACTTTTTGTGTTGTTAGAAAGGTTATACTTAAGAGCTTGAGAGGGTTTCAAGTGCTACTATATCTTACATGTATCAAAGGTTGTATTTTGAAATTAGATTGTAGGTAAAAGAAAATTGCTAAATCAAAAGCAAGTTCTCATTATTGTTGAAGGAATTAGATTCTCTTTGATTTCATAGATTGTATAGGTGTTGGATAAAGGTTATTTTAGTCCTTTGGCATTTCTTCCCCTTTCACAAACCTTTATCACAACTAGAAGCCCCGTGCTTTTCCGCATAGGTCGCAAAACCTCACAACAACGGTTTAGGACAAGTTGAGGGACTCAAATAGGTATTGTACTTACCAATGATACTAGTGCGTGAGTGTAGTGAGGCATGAGCCTACAAGCCTTGAACCTAGTTGTAGATATGTATCTACAACCATTTGAAGGTGTTTATAACATATGTACCTATAATATGAACACCTGCAACCACAGAAGGTGTTTATAATATAAACTCCTAGTTTCATGGGCTTACAGATTCTATGCTCACATGCTAGCACTCCCCCTCTACTTACTACCCTTTTACTTCAAATATTCATAGAATTTATTTTTTTTAAATTTAAGATTTTTTTTTTGGTCACTAAGTTGTTCTCCTAAAGGCTAATCAACACAAATTAGTCAATTATGACTCTTGATAATAGAGGAAGGCGGATTTCATATAAGGACATGAATTGGTTTGGTTACCTTACTTTGTTAAACAATTTTTGGTGTGCCCCTTGAGATGATTTTTAAAAAGTGATTTTTTTTTCATACATAGAAAAGTGAGAGAGAGAAAGAGAGTAATATCAATTGAATTTATCCCCTAATAAAGCAAAAAATTAGACATGAATTTTTGAACTATTTTTTCGTATGGTTTGTGCCACTAGATCACTTCGAAATCAACAAAAGGATGTCCATAATGTTTATATAACTCATCTAAATCAATGACAATATTATCTTAAAACGATCACAACATTCATGTCCTAATGTGACCATGTCCATTGATGGCTTTACTTCCTAAAAGGTACAAGCCCACATTCTTGCCTCTAAGTCAATTCTATATTGTCACTTGTACACCCAAAAAGTATGAAGTTATGGCATTTTGACTGGATAGTCAAATCATATGTTGATTCAAAGTTGATTTTGTAAAATTAATTAATAAAAATTCAAAAGAAACCATATGTCACTAAAGTACTTGTGGTCAATTTTTTCAAGAAAATGATTAAGTTTTCCAAAATTCCCCCAAATGTAAATCTTAAAGACATATATAATTTTTTTTTAATGAAGCCAAAATGAGTCCATTGTTTTTTCATATGATATATATGTATACATCCTTCCAAACCATTCACAAAACATATACAAAATGATTTCTTACTTTGTATATTGGTTTTGACAAAGAAATAATTTTGTATATGTTGTAAAGAATATGACAAAGAAATCATTTTGTATTTGCCAAAAGAAATTGATTTGAAAATCCCAATGTAGAAAGTGTCTAAAGCATCCCATTAAGGAAGCACAAGAAAAAACACCTTTTATAAGAGTCAATATGGAATTTTTTAAGGGTTCCACAATTTGAAGCATTTTAAAGCCAAATTTTCTTCAAAAACAAATAAAAATTACATTTAATTATGTATAATTCTTATTTTTAAAAACTCTTTTAGACCTAGTTATGAATTTTTGAAATAAGAATGGTATGATGCCTTATGTAATGTATTCCTCCAAATAATAAATTGAATGTTTAGTAGAAGCACAATGAAAAGTCATATCTACCCTTGTACTCATATCAACCTACTATCTTTTATCTTCCCTCGTCTCTAGATAATCATGTAATCCAAAAACTAATAGGGAAAGATTTCCACCTAGTATTGGATATGCAATTTAGAACTAAAGTAACCACACCTAATTGCAACCTTATTGCAAAAAACAACTTCTACAAAATATTGTTTAAAATATGAACCTTGAAAACATGAAAGCTTAAGAATTAATTTTATATTCAACTATTATGAATACTTCAAATACTCATGGTTTATTCAAGGTGTTCAAAAAATACATGGTAAGTTTATCCAAAATTGTCTTTCAATTGGCAATTATAAGCTTCCTTCCCTCAAAGCTATTTTAATTACAAGAATTGTTATTTAAATGCATTATTCCTTGTCATACCACTCTAGTCTGTTTGTAGCATCCTCACAAGGTTCATTCCTATGTTCACTGCTTTCATGTTTAGAGGCCCAAAACTGCTTCAAAGTATTAGTCTCAAAAGCAAGGCTAAAATCTTCATATATATATTTATTTAGCAAATCCAACTGTAGGATCCTTTAGCTAGTTAACTTGTTAGAATATACCCTCCTAAAATTTCAGAATAAAAAAAACTCATCAATTGCAGGGTCACAATGCTTGGGTTTCAATAAAAAAAAATGTTTTCAATTCTTCCCCAATGGTTAAATTGCATCTTTAAAAAAATTTACCCAAATTTTTTTAGATCCTACAACTTGCAACCCTCCATAATATGTTGAAGAAATAATGGGTGTTAATACAAAAAATCATTCAATTTTTTTTCATATTCATGCTTGAAAAAAATAGTAAGTAGAAATAAATAGAGAGAACGATTTAATCCCTAAAGTCCCAAGGCCTCTTTTCTATCAAAAACCACTCAAAATTGCAAAGAGCAAAAGAAATAAGAAATAAGAAATAAAAAGTAAAATACTTACACACACACACACACACACACAGATATATATATATATATATATATATATATATATATATATATATATATATATAATTTATTTTAAAAAAATTTAAATTTTTTTAATTAAATTTTTATTTATTAAAAATTTGTATATCTAACAATAAGATCTTCTATTAGAATAGTGTAAGAATGTGTGGAGTAGATTTTACAAACTTTAATTGTGTAGATTGCAAGATATTTGCATTTAAAGTGAAAGAAACAAGTTTTTTTGCACCTTGCTCAACTACATTTTTTGGTTTGAACCTTCATAACTTATCATTTTGCTCTACTGATTTTGAGTTCCTAATTTTATATGATGAAGAATTGAGTTGAGAGCCTAAGAAAAAAAATTGAAAAAACACACACTTAGATTTTATTCACTAAAAGATTGTTAAGTAGAAGTAGGTTCAAGATTGAAGGAAAATCTAAATTGTTAATAGCTCTAAGATGGATTTGAAACACACTAATCTCAATAGTGAGATTGTTTTAGTATAAGATCTTTACCTTGTGATCTTTTTTTTTTTGTTTAAATTGTGAAAATTGAGTTCAAAATGAATCTTACAAGTAATTTTTTCAACAAGATACTCTAATTGCTTCCAAAACAAGATTGTCCATAATTTTTACATAACAAATCCAAATGGAATGAATCAAAGCTTCCCATGTACATAAAAATATAATCTACAAAAAAAAAAATTTACTTTAAGGATTTTTGAAGGGTTTTTTCTACTTGTTGAACTAAAAAAAGGGCATTTTGTGCCATAACTTTTGCTCCTAGGCTTCGATTGGAATAAAAATTATATTTTAAAAAGTTAATGTATTTTCTATATTCACTATAAAATTTAAAAAATCACAACAAATATTGAGACCGTAGGAGCTTGCTTGAAATCCATTTTGTCCCCCAAGGGGATAATGGGACTTTAGGGGTTAAAATACTAAATTGTTAAGAAGTTTGTTACAGAATTGAAAAATTCCAATCTCAATGGTTGTGATGTTGTTGTAATAAACAATCTACAACTTGTGATTTTTTTCCCCCTAAAATATTGAAAATTCAATTAAGTAAAGGACTTCAAGGTTTATTTTAGAGTAGAGATTGTATGATTGCCCGCAATAAAAAAAAAACTTATAATTTTCATCTCATTAACCCCTAAAAGACAGTTTGTCTCCTCGGGGCACAATTTGGGTCCGGGAAGGTTTCTATTGTCTCAATTTGTAGTAAATATTTTTGAGATTTTTAAAACTGTGTAGTTTTGCGAGAGCTTTGTGGATATATGATTTTTGTTTCAATTGGATGCCGGATGAAAAAGTTATGGCCTAGTAAGCAAGAAATAGATATTGGCGGGTAGTCCCCCCAAAGTCACAAAAAAGTTAAAATACTTTTTTTGATTTCTTTTCTAAAATATTATGTTTTTTTCTATACGTGAAGCATTGATTCATTCTATTTGGACTAGGGATGAGAAAGTTATGGACAATCTTAGTTTTTTGGGCAATCTAAGCATCTTAAAAAAAAACACTTTTTGTCCAACTTTGAATGCTAATATCTTCCAATCCGTACAGTCAAATTTGATGAAATTTTTACTACATGATCTCAGACAAGTTAAGTGCAAGATCCTATGGTTATATTTCAAATTTTATAATTATTTTGGTTTCCTTAAATGAGCTTAACAGAACTGACAATTTTGAGTGGTTTTTGATAGAAAACACCCTCGAGGCTTTAGGGGTTAATCAAAATGGAATGATTCAAAGCTTTTCATGTATATATAAAACTAGAAAACCAATTTTAAATTTTTGTTTCTTACAAAATTGATTTTTTCTTAGCTGTCCAGGTAGCCTGAGTTAAGGAAAAAATAAGTACATATCATACAATAACTCCTAAACCATGTAGTCAAAAGTCAAGAAAATTATTG
Source organism: Antitrichia curtipendula (assembly GCA_951230915.1). Classification (NCBI taxonomy): domain Eukaryota; kingdom Viridiplantae; phylum Streptophyta; class Bryopsida; order Hypnales; family Leucodontaceae; genus Antitrichia; species Antitrichia curtipendula. The sequence goes on from OX579634.1 coordinate 41,336,127, forward strand.
CGCCTTAACCCCTAAAGTCCCAAGGCCATTTTCTGGCCAGAAACCACTGAAAACTACCATTTTTGCTGCATTCACCCAAAAAACCGGAAAAAACTCTTTATCAAAAATCTAATCGTAAGATGTTGTACTTAACTTGACTAAGATCATGTGGTAAAAATTTCATCAAGTTTGACCGTACGGACTGGAAGAAAATTGCATTCAAAGTTCGGGGAAAAGTTTTTTTGGGTGCTGCCCTGAAATTTCAGATGACTTTGACTGCCATTTGTTGAATTTTTTTGCACTACAGACTTTGAATTTAAAAATTGAACATATGTTAGATCATGTTAAGAACACGTCCACCAATTTTCAGCAGATTTGGAGGCTTATAACACCTCCCAAAAAATCTTGCAATGCAACTATGTTGTGAAAAATGACAAAACAATACATTTTTTTGCAATGAGATTTCTTTGCCCATTCTTTGGGCGTCCTCAAAAAGTTTCAGAAAACTGCACGTCCCAAACTGTCACCCACTGCCCACCCCTGACCTCCGGTCCAGAGTGCAAACCCTGCCCCCTTCCACAGTCAATGGAATTGTGACTGACCAGACTGCCCCTCGAGTTCGGTTTGAGCGAAAACCCCCATAACTTTTTCATCCGACATCGGATTTCAATAAAAATTATATATCCACAAACCTCTCGGAAAATTGCACATCTTCAAAAAGTTTCAGAAAATCACAGTATAATTTCAGCCTGTAGGTACCTACCCGAACTCCAAATTGTCCCCTGAGGGGACAATGGAACTTTAGGGGTTAAAGCTACTCCTCCATCACATATTGTGTGAAAGTTTCAAAGAATCTTTTTTTGAAAATACCATTCTTACTAAGGTGCCCAAAATTTCCATATTGCCAAAAAAACGTTGTTACTTTGCCATCCTTTAGGGGTTATATTGGGAACCATGGTCAAATGCGTATTGATTCTTCGTACCGTTTTCGGTGCACCACAATTTAGGTGCAGTTACCGCTTAACGGCCCGCCTGCCAGATGTTGTCCGGACGCATTTGCCATATACTTAAATCCTGGTCCCCCCGGACATCATGCCCCCCAATGTTGCAAGTTCCGTCTCTCATGTTGGTTGGAGGGGAAGGACCCTGGCACCACATGATCCCTTGGCCGGGTACTTTGGGATACAAGCGGCCAGAGTCCCGGCAGGCATTATCATAGTGCCAACGGACACCGTGCGATGCAAATCCCGTCCAATCTTGTCCAATGCCTCATCCTCCCGGCCGGAGCCCCCTCCCGGATCCCCATTCCATTCCAGCCCCCTTTTTTTTTTTCCTTCTTTTTTTCTCTCCCCCGCCATGCAGTGCTTGTCCCCAATAGCACTGGACTATTGGATGCGACGGTGGATTTGAGCCAGAGAGAATGTTCATTGGGTTCGTCACTCGAGATTTGAAGTCAACTCAGTTGGGGAGCCGGCAGACCCAGTTATTATACTTACCCATTACGGACGGATGGATGGACCATGGCGGGATATACTATACTTACAGCTCCCCAATCGCAAGTGAGTTGCATATCTAGATTCGCCTGACATTTCAGGACATAGGGGGAAGGCTATGGGGGGGTCTCGGGGGGGTCTCGGGGGTCTCAGGGTCCGTCCGATGCTCTGGGTATGCCGATGATACCTTACCCAAAGTAAGTTAAGCTTGTCGCTCATTGGTTGAGCCACGTTGCCATCCTCCTCTCAATTGCCCTGTCGCTTTTGGCAGCAACGTACACCATATCTGCGAAATTCCATGCAGTTGGAACTTGGAAGCCGGCTTTCATGTGGGTTGGGGGGCACTTTCTCATGGGTGGCAGCCTTTCTCGTACCATTTTTTGGTGTTTTTTTGGTCTGCGCGGTGGCCTTGAAACTTTTGGTTTGGTGAAGGTAAGTTACTCAAGGGAATTCAATTTGTGTGTGGCTCATATACTCATAGTCGTAGTGATACCATTGATATTGATTTTCACTAAATTTTGGAAATTTGTGGAATTGCAAAGCACACACTAAGCCACGTGGAATTGCAAATGAAATCAATATTAATGAATGTGGTCGACACTATTTTTCATATGATTGTTTCTCAAATAGTGTGATTGTCATCCAACTTGCATCTTAAATTTTCTTCTCAATGGCTTATTTAATATAAGGGGATCTTGCACTATTCAAATTGTTGCACTAGTGAATTAACTTGAGTACCAATTTTGGAAAATGTCGTGTAATTGTTTTATTCTTTTGGTAGCTTCAATACACTATTTGTGACCAATTACAACACTGAATTTCCAACAAAGTAGGACTAAACATTTTCATTTTCTTCCTTAAATTTCCTAAAGGCTTATAGACAAACCAAAAAGTTGTTGAATTTAGGCACATTTATCCTAGAATAGAATGAAAGCTTCTCATTTGTGGTACCTAAGGTATCTATTGGTATACCCTAAACCAACTATGAAACTAAATCCAACACTAAGTGCATATGTTGAAAAGCTTGCCACATTGACTACACTTTAAAGAAGTTAAGGTAGCACTAAAATACTACTCTATACTATGTAATGTTTGCTACAAACATTTTTGTGCAATTACTAGAGTAGTGACAACAACAATCTCTAAAAACATGCCTTTGAAATCCTTACACTCCATGAATTTCTTTAATAATCATAGATTCAATTACAATAAAGAGAAAAAATTATTGCACATATATATTTTTGTGCCAAATTGTGTAGAATAACCATCATATAATTAGCATATTTCAGTGCAATATCAATAGATATTTCAAATTCATCTCATTTTTGGAAAGAATATACATCACAAAATGACAGTACTTAAATCCTAATTTCTTAAAAGTACTTGATAGCTATACAACCAACAGCTTACAAATAGAGGCATTAGAACTGCTCAAGCATCAGGCTCCACAAAGAGAATAAAATTGGACACACAACTTAAGAAACTCCATGGAAGGACAAGTGTTTCAAGACAAGAACTGCCGCCTCAAATTCCCATTTCTGATTTTGGACTATCCAGATAGGCGGGGAGCACCGTTGGAAAATCCTTTGACTGAAAAGGTGTTAGAATTATTCCTCTCGCAAAAGGCACTCGCTTTTGCAAATGCTGCAATAGTGCAACAGGTGAATACTAGATTTCTTCAAAAGAACAAAACTTGGGAATCGTGTCTGCAACGCCAATGTGAGTCCAATCCACATTGCTGGACAAAAATCTTAAGAATCTAGGGATGCACACAAGTGTCATCTTCAGTGCGCTACGCTAAAAAAGGTTCACTTGAAAAGAAAGAAAAACTCTGTCTAGCACTGACACAAGACTGCAGAAGGCAAGTTCACCAGAATTCAATCATGGACCCCTTTTTTTCTCGGCCTTGGATTCATGACACCGACGTAATTCTACGTTAAAAATGTAGGAAGGCAACCTTGTAGACTGTATTTAGACAATGTGAATCCAAATTCAGTAAACCAAAATTGCTCGAGAATGATCATTCCACCACAACCTTAAAAAGGTTGTAAATGCATCAGGGTTTAGAGAGCAATGAGCTCCAGTCCTTTGTCTCAATTGACAAATTCATCTCAACATGTTATAGACACTTGCTATTAATTGGTGACATTAAGAATCTAATCATACAAAGAGCGTATTTTCCCAGTCTCCATAACAAAGAAGGGTGCCGAATAAGTCACCTATTCACGTGATTTTGTTAGGTTGATGAGCTTGGAGTATGCACCGTCCTCCTTCGTTATCAAAGTATTGTGAGTCCCTTTCTCTACTATCTGTCCATCTCGCACCACAGCTATGGTATCGGCGTTTCTGATTGTGGACAACCTGTACGCACAGAAAGACATTTGCTGAATATTCGTTTGTAAAAGGACATCAAAAAGAGGTCGAACACAACAACGAAACTCTGCAGTGAACTAAGAAAAAGTCACGTTCTCATATACGACGAAGCTCTGCTTTAGGATGTTCGTCTTGTCTGCATGAACAATGGCGACTAGATCGTGTAATTCCGCAAAAAGGTGAATTCTTATATTCTGTGAAAGAAGATCTCTATATGAGAAGTGTAGGGTAAGCCAATTGGTTGTGTAGCTTATCCTGTGTAAGGAACTGAGGAAATTGCACCACTTGGCGCTCAAGACTTGGCTTACACTGGTTTCAATTACATGCAGTGGCTCATCGTAACAGTCTATAATCTTCAAACTTATTCCTTTGACCAAACCATGTTCGCGACAAAACCAAATACCTACGAAGGAAATATAGTGGATTGGGTCCCACAGAGTTTCTGGGAGGCAAAAGGGAGGTTGCTAGGTGTGGTGTAGAATATTATGTACGCTTTGGATAACATTCTTTCACTCATATGAGTCATGTTATGCCTGGAAGCGTCGCTCAAAATAAATTGGCACAATTTCCAGAGTAATTCTTACGTACCTGTGAGCAATGAGGACAGTAGTGCGGCCATGCATGAGCTTGTCCAGGGCCTCCTGAACAATCTCCTCTGACTGTGAATCCAATGCGCTTGTTGCCTCGTCCAACAGCAAGATAGCTGGATCCTTGAGCACAGCCCTGGCTATCGCCACTCTTTGTTTCTGTCCACCAGAGAGCTGTAACCCCCGCTCCCCAACCTCTGTTTTGTACCCGTTTGGCAAAGAGCAGATAAAGTTGTGAGCGTTTGCAGCCTTGGCAGCTTCCACAACCTCTGCATCCGAAGCACCGTCCCGGCCGTACAAGATGTTCTCATGAATCGTGGTTGCAAACAACGCAGGCTCTTGCTGCACAAGGGCAATGTGACGGCGCAGGGAGCGCAACCTAAGCTTCTTGGCGTCATGGCCGTCAATCTTGACCTTTCCTGATGTGGGATCGTAAAATCTTGCAATAAGAGCAATGACTGAGCTCTTTCCTGCAACACATGTAACACAAAAAATAAGGCAAACCTACAATATAATCTTCAAAACAATATCTAAATTGCTGCCAAAGTACTTGTACCCAGTAGAGAACTTCAAATGGAGCTAGGAAAACCCTACAAAATTCCTTATCAATGAATCCATGAAGCAGGAAATGAAAGACAGACAAAGAACCTGAGCCACTGGCACCAACTAATGCAAGACTCCTCCCCGCGTGCACATTCAGGCTAAAATCCTTGAATATGACCGTGTCAGGTCTAGAGGGGTATGAAAAGTGGACATGATTCAGGCTTATGTCGCCTCGCATCTCCAGCACTTCTTGAGCATCTGGGTCTGTTGGATCGATTTCCGTCTCTCGGTCCAAAATACTGAAAATAGATTTCAAAGCCTGCACAGCTAGTAAACGGTCAGAATTTCGAAGAAGCCATTCGGTGAATGCAGAAGTCACACGCGGAGAGCTGGGTGCACAACAAACCAATGCTCTAAGGCAACTAAGATGATCCCTCTGAAAACCGTCCAAGAGGATAACCAAGAATTGTCAACAAGAAGGTGATAATAAGTTAGAGGCTTGTAAACCGTTATGGACTTGATCCCATCTCCAATATTAACCCTTTTTACCAACAGGAACTCATATCTTCCAGTCAACACTTGGTTGGCCTTCAATTAGCAAGTGGATCAATACCTGAGAGCCTTTCAAGATGTCTGGGGACATAGTGAGGGACTCGGCCAGCATGACAGCAGTAACAACGAGCACGATGAAAGTGCGAATAATGTTTGAAAAGTCGTCAAATCCGCCGTGGGTGACCAGTGTGGATGAGTACCACATGGCCAGTCCATAGGAGCTGAAAATTAAGAACTGCGACAGGCCATAGCCCAGGCCAGCCAAGTGGCCTCGAAGAAAAGCGCGGCGCTTGGGCAAGGCGAGCTCCCGAATGAAGAGGTCCAGCACTTTCTCCTCCGCACAGAAGGCTGCCACCGTGCGGATGTTGCTAACGGCCTCCGTGGCCACCATGCTGGCTCTTGCGTACGCCTTGGCTACGTCTCCCCCAAATCCTTTCAAGAAATGATGCTGCATACAACATCCATCGTAGCAGATCATGTTGATTATTTGTAATTATTCAGAAAAACAAGATTTTTTTACACAAATTAATTCACTTAGTGCAAGAGAAAAATGATTTCCAAAACTTTAATGACTTCGGATCAAAGAAGATACTCCTTTCTTCTCCTAGTAGCCACTAAACAAATAAAAATCAAATGATTTCCGGGAAAAAACTGCAATGTGAAACAGTAAGTGTATCTCTCACTAATTAAATGAACTTGAGTAGTTTTCTTGGATTCATGACATTCGAAAAAGGTATAATGTTACTCTGAGGTATGAGCTCATTTTATTGAACCCGGTCAGTTTGTACTTTAGAGAACCCGGAAGAGGAAACCCAGCGTACACCCGGATTTATCATGCTTGACGTCATTCTGTGAGATTGAATGAGAGCTTGAAAAATTCATTGAGAGAAGCAGATAGTTACCTCACCGATAAAAGCACCAACCATGAAAGGATACGTGGCCAACACCACGAATGCAATTTTCCAGTCCAAGTAGAAAGCGATACCGAAGGCTAAGAACATGAGAGCTAGTGTCATGAGGAGCACGGAGACTCGGTCACCCACAAACGCCCTAACCAGCGTTGCATCCACAGCCAGGCGAGAGGCCACCAAACTGCTGTTGTTCTCGTCTTGGTCGAACCAGCCCACCTCTTGACGCAGAATTGCTGACCAGCCCAGACCCTGCATCTCGCATTAGTAGAGCCAGTAAATTTCTTTCCTTTTCACTACTGGAGTAACTCAAGGTTTTAATATATGACCCTCTTCAATGAAAAATATCATTGCCGCACCCCACCCAAGTAGCAGCAATTAGCTAACTGGATTTAGTTACTAAATGCTCATACAACCAAAGTATGTCACTCAGTAAATTGGTGTGATCCCACTGACTAACTTGTCATGAATTTACATTCATTTCCACCTATTAACTGAAACTCAATTTTGGACAAATACCTATGTCTTGAAGTGCTAAATCCTCCCATACCGACCAAGTAGCAGCAGCAAGCTAACTTCGATTCTTAACACTGCCTACTACTTGTCTGTTGGTTAAATTCCAACTAGCACATGGATCTGACAACTATGTTAGCTAACTGGCGATACTTATTAGTATGGGTGTGGTCTTGAGATGGAACAAGTAGCAGAACTGCAGATTGGGAAAGATGACGCCCACAATTTGCTTCTTCTAATGTAGTGACCGGCAGGAAGCAACTAGACAATTCTATTCTCAGAAAATTGATAACAAAATTATATTCCTAGAGCCATCAGGAGACCAGGCAAGTAGTTTTCAAGCTAGAGGAACTAGAGGAAGCAGTTAATTCTAGTAGCGAATCCACTCTCAGGGGTGTTCTAAAAACACCTAACTGGGTTACAATCGGCAATATCTTCATTAGAAATTGCCTTAAATGGTGTTACTATCCCGGTTACAATTGGCAAGGTATTACACGAATAAATGATCCAAACACCTCTGGGGGAAATTCCTACTAGTTAAAATTATAACGCAAAAATAAACCGAGCAGAATAATGGGGGAAAAAAGCTTACATGTGAGCATCTTCTCACGGACACGAATGGTAAGCCGTTCTCCCATGACTTCGAAGAAATAGTTTTGCATCAGAAAAGCAAGCACCGTCACAGGAATGGCCCCAGTGAACAACAAGCATATCTTGCGGACCTGGTGCTTGATGTACGAGTCGTCAAAGGTGTAGAATGACACCAGGATGTTGCTCATACCCAAGGCAGCCAGCGGAGTTTTCCATCCTGCTAGGGAAGCACCGATGGATCCAAGGATGGCGTATGGCCATTCAGGTGCGTTTAGCAAAAGCAGACGTCTCAGAGATGGTTTGTAGGAGCCCATAATGAGAGCTCGGGGTGAGGATCCAGAGGTGGATGCTTCAGAGACAGCGGACTCAGGCGTCTCGTGATGGGGTAAAGAAGGAGGTTGACTGAACTGCTCAATCAGAGATGATAATCTTGACTGCCTGAGACACAAACAGGAGCAAAAAGCTGTCACCATTTGCAAAAACAAGCAGAAACAAGCAGCTATGCTACAAGAAGCTATGTCCCTGTGAATTTAGAAACCTCACACCGCAGCACTGGCTTGCATCTAAAGTAGCAACGTACTCAAATTTCTTCACATTCATTGTAGATATAGCTTTTGACAATGTAAGGCCTCCCTCTTCAGTCCAGAGTTAGCATAGCAAGAAATGCACATGATAATACTTCACACTTGGTAGATCATCCGAGGTGGAGAATACTAAAACCGTTAGGCACCTGTCTCTCCTATTGACTGACCCCTGTTAACAGCAACAACTCATCTCTTCCAATACACTTGTTTTGGCCTTAGCAAGTTGGATGTAAGCATCACTATAGATCAACGTCTATGGCTACAGATCTTTGAATGGAAATGGGGTTGTCTACTGTCCCTTCAATAGTGGTTGTATACAACCTCCCAGAGTTTGAACGATAGTGTAAGAAATTATTTAGAACATTGAGTGAGAAGACAATTTGATCTCAAGGAGTTTGGCTCTTGTAGTACCCGAAGTGTTCTCTCCAGAGGCCTTTCGAGTAATCTCTCAACGAAAGCACACTCCTACATATGAATTAAAAAGTTTAAATGTGACTGAAGGAGAATATTCTAACTCAATGCTTTATTAGGAACTGCTAAAATCAGCTATCGGTTTTGGCATCATGCTTTAAATATAAGAGTATATAAATATAAAGAAACACGACACAAGTGAATCAGGGCCTAGGGTTATGCATACTTGGAGTTATGCCTTGTCAGGTTGGGGGTGGAGTCACACGACTTGCTCTCCCTAGCATGCGGCAAACTTGACCCAGGCAAATACATATCCTTTGTGTGTCTGAACAGAGATTCACCCCAACAACCAAGTCAGTCAATCGCAACACCATCAAATTTTGATAAAAATTGCAAGCAAGATTAAAACCCGGCAAGTTACAAAAATATTGAGAGTACTGGTGCAGAGCATTTATACGTGAAAAGTGGTTCTGGCGACATCCCCACATCAAACAGATCACCCCTCTCGCTGCCAGGACTGCAATAACAATCAAACATTGCCCACTTTATAAAAGTTTATAGCAAATCCGCAATTAAGACATCATTTGAAACAAGTCCCTACATTAATCTACAGATGCACCAATTGCTTCATCCACAAGACCAGGCTGTCAGGTTCCATTCCCGTTCTTACACATCTTCAAGAAAAGTTAAGAAGTGGAAGTCCTTGAGCTTAGCAACCGGAATGTGGATTCACGTAACCCCTAAGTGCTCAAATGGACAAAAGTGGCTGCTTCCATATTAAAATGAGTTGGAATAATCATTCAAGATGCTGCAAGGAAGGCTGTAAAATGCACCCATAAAAAGAAGAAATCATATCCTACATTTTTTAATGACAAAAAATAATTTTGAGGATTACTATAATCCACTCTTAGATTCCAAAATGGACTTTCAGCTTGGGCACTTACAGGTGGACAATTACATACCTGGAGTGTCTGGTCGTGATACCGGGAGTATCGTTTCGGATGTGATTGCCTAACCACGGAGATCTTTCCTTTATCGTGTCTTTTGAAGAGTCTTTTAAAGAGTCTGAGCGCTGCATTCGCACTAACTCGGCATAAGCTCCTCCATTGCCTTTTCCTACAGGGAATGAATTCTCAGAATCTGGCGCTCATCAGAAGATCGCCATTAGAATTGGATGCTTTCTAAAGGATCAACTTTCAAGAAAATATTTGGCTAAGGATTGCACTAGGACATCAAATTTTGAAAAAAGAAAATTCATTCAGCTTCCATGGGGTTAAAAAGTCACCCATTTACAAGTGCCATCTAAACACTTGACTTGCAAGAAATGAGATCAACTTCGAGGTTCTATCATAGTCAAAGATGCTTCCCAGAGATACATCGTAGATGCAATACTCATGATCCGAGGATAGTCTAGGCTTGTGATTGAAACCCTACTACGTCAAACTTCAACAATTCCGAACTTATTCAGACAGTATCCAAATAATATGAATTTTCGTGTGTTAGAATCCTCTCAAAATGGGGACAAGATCCAAATAAAAATAAAATTAAACATTCGATAATACAAACCACTCAAAGCAGATGAAAGCCGCAGGAAAGAGGGACTAACTTGCCAGCAGATGCAAAAATGAAGTGCGAAGTAAATGAGGAAGAGTGAATACCAAGGAGCTCATTGTGGGTGCCAGATTCAATGACTCTCCCATTCTGCACCACGAAGATGGCGTTGGCATTGCGAATCGTTGACAGGCGATGGGCGACCACCACAGTGGTCCGGCCAATCATGAGCCTGTCCAGGGCCTCTTGCACCAGCTGCTCCGAATTCGCATCCAAGGCGCTCGTGGCTTCGTCCAGGAGCAGAATGGCCGGATTTTTCAACATGGCCCTGGCAATGGCCACTCGCTGCTTCTGCCCTCCAGACAGCTGCACTCCTCTCTCCCCCACCTGCGTGTCGTACCTCTGGGGAAGCTTGTCGATGAACGAATGTGCGTTGGAAGCTTTCGCCATGGCTGTTACTTCTGCTGCTGATGCTCCATCTTTACCATACAAGATGTTCTCTAGTATGCTCGTTGCAAACAACACCGGTTCCTGGTTCACTAATCCGATTTTTCCTCGAAGCCAACTCAGCTGCAATGCCTTGATGTTGTGACCGTCCACTAACACCTCACCTGCACTATACATGATGTCAGTCAGATAAATTCTCTATGAATCCGAAAGGATACCCGCCAGAAGGGAATCCCGAAGACGTGGCACCAACTTTGAGTTTTGTTACTTCCCCACGGAGCCTTCTGAGCATTAAGAGGTTAAAGATGAGTTAAAGAAACCGTTGCTGAGAGAAGGGAAGATGTAATACCTGCGGTGGGGTCATAAAAGCGCTCAATCAAGGAGATGATGGTCGATTTTCCAGATCCGCTGCTTCCAACAATGGCAGCCGTGGTGCCAGCAGGAATGGAAATGTGGAACCTGTCGAAGATCTTCACGTCGGGTCGAGACGGATAGCTGAAGCTGATGTCACGAAGCTCAATGCGACCCGCCACGTGAGGTAAAATTCGGCCTTCAGCACTGCGCCTGCAATCCCGCAACTGCTTCCTCTCAATGACTTGCATGATATGGAGCCCCGCTGCTGTGCCCTTGGCAAACACATGAAGGTTTGGTGCCATCTGGCCGAGTGAACTGCAAGTTCAAACAAGAGAATCTCGAAGTTAAGAGGAAGCTGCACACAGGCTGCAGAATCTCCAATACACCAAAATGCATAATATTCTTCATGCCTGAAGCAGGCGACAGTCTATTGTAGCATTGTAGATGGAATAATTCCATATTCAGTGCTGCTATCAGTAGATTTAGAACTGAAGATTACAAAGCCAGTTACACTTCAATAAAAAAGAAACTACTGAGAATAATGGGGAGAGTTGCAGAATTCCTTCCCACTGGTCTAGAATGTCAACTTGTCAAGTGTGCAAACGTGGCACTCCGTCCTTAAGTTTCGTTGGTTATGCGGAAAATTTAATTGTTTTGGAGCATCCTATGCTGACAGACTCTAAAGATAACGCATACAAGGTAAAATCTAATGTAATAAAGGAGGGTTAGGTTGTTTTCTTACAGGCCACTGACAACCGCGTTGATAATAGTGGTGAAAGCCTGCCCACCACTGGAGTGTTTGCTCAACACCAAGAGACTGGCATACCAAAACAACAAACCCCATACACCGATGAGAAGACCATGGGTTAAGCCGACGCTCAAGCCCTTGGCAATCCCTGCTCGCTTAGCCATATCGAGTGATCTTTGCAGAGCTCTGCTGTAAGCTTGTTGTGTTTTCACCTCCCCTACAAACGAGTACACTGTCCGCACTTGAGCAATTGCCTGTACAGTCTCAGTCATGATGACGTGTTAAAGGAAATTCCATAGTCATTTGGCTTTCAAGACTCTTAGTTCCCTGAACTCACTATTACACAACCTCTAAAAAACTTTGGTTTTGCATGATGACAAATGTACTACATTACCATACATAACTTCTTGGCACAAACTTCGAATCTTGACATTTTGGCACATGGATGATTAACTTCTTGGGAAGTGAATGAAACTAAAGGAACACATTTTCACATTTTTCTTCTAATGTGCATCAGAATTCAAGTTCAAAATGAGGGGTAGACAGGTCACAGTTAGATACTTGTACATTTGGCAGATTGGCATGACGCTGGAAAGAGACTGCTTCTGTATATCCTTTGACTATAACCTTGAGCTATCTGTCACCGACCTTCTACATTTAGGTTTTGACCAACACATACGATGTTCTTGATTCTGGTGATATAAAATTTGGCCTCATCTCAGTCAATTTTGTCGTATTCAAACCAAGATTGTTGGGTTCTGTTAAAGTCAACCAATGCAGTTACTGGTTTCGAGCAACAGTACCTCCTCTGCGATGCCACCAGCTCTAGAATAAGCCTCCTGGCTCCACTTGGTTTGATGAACTCGTATCGCTAAGTATGCTCCTCCCGCTGCGGCAAGCAAAGGTAGCACTGATAGAGTCACGGCTGTCAGCTGCCAAACGGTCCCGAAACTCACACAGATGCCAGACACAAAAATACTCGTATAGTGCAAAAAGTTCCCTGCCTGCACAAAGCTCGTCTCAATTGCATTTTTCCTCGATAATTATGTTTTGAAGTGATTTGAATTGATAGTAGAACTTCCACAGTTGGGACGGAGTATTCATAAATTGATTGAGATGATCTTTTTTTTCAGACAAGAAAACGAGAAGATCACCTTGTCACCAATAGCTTCTTGAACCAGCAATGTATCACTTGATATTCGACTGACCAGCTCCGAGGTGCAAGAGTCCGTATCAAAGAATCCAACTTCCTACATTGACAAGCCACTAAGGTCACAGTGCATCAACATCCAGATTCAAGAGCTAGTTTACCGCGACTGCTACAGAAAAACAAAAGGATCTTTGAAACTGGAAGTAGCCAGTATTTTCCTCAAGACTTCTGATGAAACTAAGAAACGTGAAAATTAGTAGGTCTCAGAGTAGTTTTAGGAGGCAGAAAATTTAACGCTGACTATTTCCAACCCTGAAATAGGAGGACAAATAAGAGGGGGTAAAAGTTGTGAATACTTTGAAACCCCATCATCTCTCAATTTTTTAATTAGAGGAGATGCATAACATTAATAGTAGTTGTGAGAACTCACCCTTCTCCACCAAAAGACTCAAAAATTAGACACAAACCTCCAACAATGCAAGTGGATATTCTGACGACTATTACGTCCGAGTCCATTTTCATAGAACAAGGGTTCATGGACAAAAGTTCGTAACAAAACATTTCAAGGGCAATTCAAGGGCATACTTCAGTTAGCATGGCGTGCAAGTACTTGGTCCGTATTCGAGCCGACTGACGCTCACCAGTGATCATCCAACATGAAACCTCTGCACGTGATAAGTCAAAATGTCATGAGACTACTGACCTTTAAATTAACAGATCTAATTGCTTAGAGAAAAGTCAAGTCGCAAGCACACACGAGTATCAACTACCTCTTGTTCAAGTTGTCACATACAAAACTTGAATAAAGTAAGCACCAAAGAATATAAGCTGATAATGTAAACTGCGGATACAACCTAAGGATGTAAAATGAGGACGTAAGCCCAAGGAACACTTGGTGAGCTAAGAACAAAATTGAGGATATAAACTGATAATGTAAACTGAAGATAAACATGAGGATATAAGGGGAGGAAATAAGATGAGAATGTAAAGTGAGGGGACACGTTTATAAAAACTAAGCATTACAATTGAGCATATTGCACTAAGAGGCGGAGCTAAGATGGGTCAAGGAATGGACTCACCTAACCATGCTGTTACCAAGCAATGGAGTCCCAAGTAAAAGAAATTCATGGAATACTGCACAAGCAAAAATATGTGGTAAATCAATACATTATTATCTCAAGACTCCTACATTGTTGCAATCTCCAATCATTCTTCAGCAGTTACAAGAACCCACCCTCTCCACAGTACATAGCAACCAAAAAAAACCACAAACTCAGACATCCACTAAGAGACATCCCAACCGTCTATCTTCTACCTGTAGCTTTTGGTACTTCCCACCTAAGATGTGCTCAAGATTGGGCACAAAAAGAATCTAGATTTCTTTCCCAACAGTGTCAAGGCAGCTCCTCAAGAATGCGATGATCCTCACAATCATATTGTCAAGAGTGCAAGACTTGCATTCTGCAAGAAGAGTTGATCTCAAACGACTTGAATTGTTAGGCCCAACTCCACGAACAGGCTAGTCTTATTGACAAAATTTGGGACTCACAATCGGGTAAAGCTCAAAATGGGAAGAAAAAGGAGAATCTTGCAGTTGAAAGTTGCGCACTTTGACACCAACGGTTATGATCCTAATGAACGCAAAATGGAAATCAACCACAAAGAAAAGGATGCAGAATTAATACCCGAGCAACTTCGACAGTCTGCTTCTTGGGATCAAACATACTATGACCAAGATCATTGATGAGCCGGGAGAAGTAAATGAAGAACACAGGAACAGCTGCCCCATGAAGAACCGCCGCAGTGCCCCCCACAACCATCAGCACATAATCCACCTTGTCTGCAAACAAGAACAACTTGTGGTAGGCAGCTCTTTGTTTCCCCTTCTTCCGCTTCTTTTTCTTGGCCCTTTCCGGTGTCCTCGACTGCGACTGTTGCTTCGGTGAAGGTGTTCGCAGTGTTTGAAGACCCATGTTCTCATAATCATAATGAACTGCACGCATGGCACAACAAATGTCACATGACTCAACAAGAGTGACGAAAAAGTATCTGAATTAGGCGAAATTGAGTACAAACTTAACTCCTACAAGACTGAGGCTTCATGGTTCTTAAATGACCAATTTGTGTGCAAAATATAATTCAGACAGCAACAAAGATGAGGCCCAAAGATGAGTGAGAACATTGCATGTATTGGTCAAAAATTAATAAAAACTTGATCAAAAGAAAGTCCCCACATGACCCTTTCAGAAGTGCAAATAAAAACATGAGTCCCATTTTGATTTTCTCGGTCATTTAGGGTTAAGAAGAGTAACGGACTTTGCCGTGCGAGCTTACTTGTACTTGGAGAGCTTTGGTTTAAGGAATTCTCAATCATCGATTTCCGCTTATCCTTCACGCGGGACTCCAATTCGGCGGAGTTCAATTCAGGTATCTCCATCTTTATCCGAATGGAGTGCCTGATATCAGATCGACTCACACAAGTCCTCAACTCCCGAGTAAGATTTAAAGTCGGGTCTACAGATCATGGTAACTTAATTAATGTGTGGAATCAAAATTCAAATTGAGGTTCCATGCTCAAAACCAAATGCTGACTGATATCTTGTTGGAAAGCTCCTCAAAATGCGCTTCTGATCAGCTAAAACGTACGACCTAATTCCAAGTATTGACATCACAACAAGCAGTCAAAGGTACACAGCGAATATGATGGCACACACCTAACAAGTAGTTTTGTTGTTTTTGAGATTTCTTTTTCATTTCTGGGTCAAATCAGTGGAATGATAGTTTGTTGTAAAGCTATGAAAATTTTGGTTCTAACAAGCTATTACTCCACATTCTGAGCATTGATATTGCAGAGACTAATAAAAAAATTCTAGCTAGGGTTTCACATGACATAGCATTTATATCCGGCGTTCCAGTTTATTCAAACAGCGACGACATGCGAAAAGTCAGTCAGTGTAACTCATTATTGAATTCCAATGCACAAATGTCTTACCAGAATCAAAAGTGGACCACACATCATTCCGGGTCGAGCTGATGCCTTTGAAGTCACAGGGAAAATGGCATCAAACCCTAAACCTAACTGATGATCCAAACGTAACGTTCGCAACCTGAATTTGAGAAGCTTCGGAGATTGCCGCGGTTGCAAAGATTCCTACCGTTTTGCATAGAACATTCAATGCTGATCATCAGATTGAATGAATGTGTGCCTTCCAAAGTTCCCTAAGTGAAGTTCCCAATCAATGGAACATCGTATCCCTCCTTCCGCAATTTCCGAAAACCCTAAACCCTCCAATGAATTCGGTCCTGAACGCTCTTGAAGGTGATCATTTTCGGCTCTTACACTTGGCTCACTGCAATCAAACTCTCTTTGCGCAATGTGTTGGCACAGCTTCGGGCTGGTTTTAGGGTTCCCCAGGCAGGATAAGGTTTCATGGGCTGGTTTTAACATGGTTTAGGGTTTGTTGAATGTGGCAGTTCTGGGGGTTTGCATCATTTTGTTTGGAAGAAAAAATTTGGTCAAAAGAAATGCAGCGAGGTGAAGCTGTATGAGTTTAAAATCTCTTTAAGAGTATCGCTGTGAGGGACCCTTTCACGATGGCTATGACTTCAGCGCGTCTGCTCTCACGTAGGGTTTGCAGTAGGATCGGTCTCTCTTCGTTTTCAAATGGTGGTCACTCTTCCGCATCTTCTTCCTCCTCGTCAGCCGATGAAGCGCTGGTGTTGTCAAGATACTTGTCGATTTTTTCTCTTGCAAATGTGGGCTTGGGTTGCGGAAATGAGGCTGTGAGGTTCAGGGTTTACAGTACTGGCGTAGGAGAAGGCAGTTCCGAAGAGCAGAAAGAGGATCTGTCGCAATTGGCACCCAAGACACCGATTAAGCCGGCACCACGACCATTCAAACTCAACAATGAGCAACGGGAATTGGCAGAGGAGATTGGCTACAGAGTTGTGGATCGCTATACAGAGGAGGATTTTGGGCAGAACAAACGGCCGAAAGCCTTCGCAGTCGTTCAGGTATTTTTCTCTTCCTTTAATTCTTGCGTTGAGATTTGGCAATCAGAATATGCAAATTATTAGATAAGTTTAGAAGCAAAGATTTCGTGTTCTAGAAATATTAATGTCTATGCAATACATTCTAGCGTTGATTCTTGCGTTAACATGCAGAGTTCATACAGCTTTGGTGGTTAGTCTCTCTTGGTAAATAATCAGATTATTTGGTCAGTCTGGAAGTGAAGATTTCGCAATGTCTATATGAATGCAAGTTATGGTTATTACATTCTAGATCACTTGTTTTCTGTACTTAAGTGAATATTGGTGACCTAGTTTTGCCAAATTGTTGCAGGATGTTTGCATTTTCTATTTGTCCAACTATGGTCATAGAGACGCAGTAACAGACATTTTTTAAGTGACATTTTGATAGAGTCGTTATTTCGGTAGATGTCGGAGCGATTATGCATAATATTCTTGAAAAGCTGCCTGAGCACCTTGGAATCAATGAAGGATTGAACCAAGAAAAGGAACTCAGATTCCTTCTGTGCTCAATCTTGCGCTCATGCTATGTTTGTCAAGGTTGCATTCTAATAGATGCTTCGGTGGTGCTGTACAGATCGGCTCTCACCAGTTCAAGGTATCTCCAAACGATCTTATATACACTGAGAAGCTGAAGTACTGCGACATCAATGACAAGGTAATTCTAAGGTAGAGGACACTATTTGCGCATTTCAACATATGAAGGAGTGTCAATTTTGGGAGAACACTATAGAGCTGTGAAAAAATCAATCTGGGTACAAGAAGCAAATCTGTTGAGGTTAAATTTTCATCCTTGTGTATGAATTTCGTATGCAATCTCTGAGTGGGAGGTTGTAGGTCACTACAAGTGGTAGTACACATTCCTACTTCCATTCAAAGATCAATGGCCATAAGACATCACTTGTTAATAAGTCCAAATAAGTTTATGAACCAAGTTTACGAATAGATGAGTTGTTGGTAGCATCATAGGAGATGGGATATGGTCCCTAAGGGTTTTATTATTTTCATGCCTTATCCTTTGAACGTGATTAGAATAGATTCTGCAACGAGTCTCTTCGTTATTATAGGGTTGTCATGTAATGCACGCAGCTCTCTTCCTTTCATCGCAACTTAACCGTGTCTGAAATTATTTGTGTGATGAGATCTGTTTAATCTGTCTGTCTGCAGTTGATGCTGAATAAGGTCCTTTTGCTTGGATCAAAAGACCAGACTATCATTGGTCGACCTACCGTACCCAAAGCGGCAGTCTTTGCTGTCGTTGAAGAACATGTAAGCAAGAACCTGTATTTGATTTGATTTCAAACTTCATTCCAAGTATGTGTTTGCAGGAGAATTTCCCTATACTAGAATGTTGTCTCAATCCTCTCTAATTGCGCTGCTTCAGGGGGGCTAATGAGCTCTTGTCAAATGTATTCACATTCAAGTTCTCCATTCAGAGATGAACAGAATATGACAGATTCTCAGGGCCTATTGGGAATGTGCAATTACAGAGTGCAAAAAGAGTGGGTTGAGTGTATTATCTGAGAGATGTTTACTAACTGGATGTGAGATTCTTACTAACTGGCCTTAATGCAGGCATTGGATGAGAAAGTGATTATATTCAAGAAAAAGAGACGAAAGAATTATCGTAGGACCACTGGTCATCGCCAGGTAAGAATTAGCCTTTATTGATGATCTAAAAGTGTAATTAAATTCAGTCCTTGTGGCAGCTTGCCAAATTTTGGGTAATTATTGGCTCTTACATAACATTCTTGAAAAGACGGAACTTGTAACAACTTGGGCCCATTGAATTCATGGAAAAATGTTTCAATCCAAGATGCTCCAATCTTTCGACATCCGTCCTCTTACACCTTGAGTTCAAGAATTTCGAAGAGGAACGGCTGACATTCCTCGCTTCAATAGCTCCCTGCCAGTAGCTCCCAAATTGACACTTGTGAGCAAGCAGAAGTATCGTGTCGTTGCACTCCATTCTCAGCCATATTGATTGAATCCAATTCACATCTTATTTTTTGGTAATGTTGTTCGATGAACAGTAAGATGGGTGCACTCATTGAAGAACTAAGGACTGTTCGGATTGGCTACAATGGAAAAATTGATCAGTGGTTGTTTCTTACTGATGGCTTCCGCATACAGGAATTGACACGTCTTCGAATTTTGGAGGTCAAAGGCATAAGTGTGGAAACAGCTTCCCCAACCCCATTGAGGAAAGCGAAAGCGAAAGCCGCCTCTTCGTCCAAGGTGAAAGAAGTATCATCTAGAGCAGATTCCAAAACCGAAAGCTGTCCTACACCTGTTTTGGCTTGAGAGCAGTATGCACTGAATTTGCACAAACATTAGTGCAACAATTTTTATGCTTTTGGTTATTACTTAACTTCGGTGGCTTCTTTCTCTTGAGGTGCGATCATGGTTTGCACGACGAATTGTATGCTCAAAGAATAAATACTTCCTGCCGTGTGTGTCTAGACATGTGCTTCTTCGACACAGAAGTTACTAAGAATATATTTACTATCCATTAATTCTGTGTCGTGAAGCTGCACCATCAGTATGGTAATCTAGTACCTTATGTTCAGCACTGAGGAGGGTTTTTTATAAAGAGTTTGTTCTGAAAAGGCTCTCTAGCAGGGCTTGTGAATAGCCTTGTCTGAGAATCGGTTTGTCAAATAATCTATGTAGCATGGCTTGTGGAAGTCTTGTCTGATAATCGGTTTGTCAAATAATTTATGTACTAGAGATGCTGCAGGGTAGTGCCGATTAGGTGTGGGGAGGTCTCTGGTGAATCCCTAGGTCGAGCCAGCTGGCCGAATCATACTGCCGGCGCTAGCTTCTCTGGTGTTAAAAGTACTGTGAGGTAGGAGGCTGTTAAAGCAACCCTTTAAGAGCTGATTGCATTTTCAGGGAAGCTAAACTCCCTCGAAACAATTTTTAGTAGATTTTACCAGGAAGAGAAATAGAATTGACATCTAATCCAAGTTTTTCATATTTTTTGGACCTTTGTGGAATTAGTTACAAATTTTTGAAGTTGAAATGCAGTGGTTTCTAAAAGTGACCCCCTCCTGAAATGTACAATATTGGTACATTGAGAAAGTAAAATGTACCTCAGTGTTAAAGGCTGCTTTTAGAGATAGGTCGCTTTTAGAGCCACCTACCTTAAGATCAATTATGCTATATTGTTGAGGTTGTGTATAGTGAGCATCCACAAATGTGTCACTGACCCAAAACCGCCATCTTTATTGTATGTACATCTCCAAAATCAGTTATGCACCTTTATGGAAGAAATGCTTTGAGAATCAAATTTTGTTTTTTCATAACCTTTGTTCCTTCGTTATCCAAATGTTATATTCTTTGGTGCATTGGAACCTCCTTTCACTTGCCAATAAGGAAATATGAAAATTTGAAGAGTATATTAATAATAATTAGGCATAGTAGCAATTAGTGGTAGTTTTGGGGTACCCGACTTACATGATTAGAACCTTTCTTAGTACATGGTGTTGGGACTATACATTAAGAGAGGTGTAATAATGGCCACCTAACTAATATTACATTGGCTCTAACTATATTACTTTTCAAAAAAAATGTTTGAAAATGGATTCATCTGTTAACTACATAAGTGACAGCCATGCACTACAAAAGGATGCATTAAGAGAAGTTCTACGTATAAATAGGAAACTATATATCTAATACGAACTTTCATCAATGTCATCATGAAGCAATTTTATTTTCATTTCAATCCATTTCTTCTTGTTTTGGGTTGATTGATATCAATGATGTTAATTGATTGTATTTCATTGAAGGATTTGTCTAACTCCTTGGCAATTACACCTAAGATTTTGACATCAAATGCAATAAATATCTAAAAACTTTTAAAATAATAAACTTCAATTCTGGGACTAAAAGAATATGAATATAGTCACCAAATCAACAAGCCTAGCCGATTATGGCAGTCTACCTCAACAACTGATTTTGTCAACAAAAAAAAATGGCTAAAATACAAGCAGAATCAAGCATACAATATTTTAGCCCCTTATTGCCTAAATGAACATATATGGTTGTTTCAAAATTTCAACTTGTTTGTGAGTGGGTAGTGAGTGGGTAGTTAAATTCACTTGACCATTCTAACAAAATTCACAAGTAGTATTGAAGGTTAGCTATTGGAAGTTTTTATTTTTCACTAAAAAAGGTGAATATATTTTATTTTTGAGAGTTCCCCCAAAGCATATATGTACCAATAGTGACAAAGTAAAGCTTGTCAATTCACCTAATTTCCTAACTTTGAGCAAAGCTTGCCAATTTCAATTAATTTGAGATCTAAAAAATTGTACCTATCCATTGCAAAACTTGACTTTTTAAGAGGTGTTGGAGGTTGTAAGAGATGAGTTTCAAATATGCTAGACTTTGTGGAAAAAAGAAAATTGAAAATTCATTTAAAAAAATTGTAAATTAAATTTTGAGAAGTCATAAATCGATTATAGTTATGTATGTTATGTCCTTTAACCTCATATTTTTCTATGACCTCAATTTTAGAATTGACAAATAAAAAGAGGATTGAAAGACTTCAATGAAATCACTTTCAACCTATAAATGATATTCTTGAGTTTTCTTTTCCTATGTAATCCATAACATGTCTAGTTTCAATTCATACAATTTAAATACAATTGATCAAACTTATCAAAATTTGGGCTTTTGTTTTAGTTTGAACAAACAACAAGAAGTTAAAAAAAGGCCTTGGTGGGCATTTAGGGATTAGCAACTTACACAAGTGGAATAAACAAAAGACCTGCCCTAGCTAAACTAATTATTTTTTGCCATCATGAAGTTTGCAGCACTGGCAACTATACTTGAGGAATGTAGAAACTCAATCTTGCAACTCCAGCAATTTTATAGTATTAATCCCTAAAGGACCAATTGAAAGTGCGTTTTTTGGCAACATAGCAATTTTGGGCAGCTCACTACAAATGGCATTTTTATTATTTTTCTTTGAAATTTTAACACAACATTTTCCCAAGGAGTATCTTTAAGGCCCCAAATTTTCATAACTTTTGACTAAATTGTCAAAAAGTTATTGAATGATATGTAGTTTTCATTGCTCAGTGAGCAACCCAGGCAACAAAAGAAATTTTTTTTTAAATCATTTTTTTGAAAAATAAAAAATTGAAATTGGTTTTCTGGATTTCTATATATATGGAAAACTTTGAATAATTCCATTTTGATTAATGAAATGAAAGCTATAAGGAATTTTAATTGTGGGTAGTTTACAAACTTGGTGAAATTTTTGAAATTTTTTCCACATCTTCTCAAACTAGCGTAATACAAGATCCTACAGTTACATGTGTCCAAATTTTTTATTTTTTAGTTTTAGTTTTGGTGTCAAAAATCTTTAGGGATTAACCCTAAATCATTTACAACTTAATTTAATAAGTAAATAATCCAAAAATAATAAAGTCAAATTCATTGGAAAATTTATGATCAAGTAGCCAAATCAAGTGGAAAATATAATATTAATCTTTTATGTAAATATCAGTCTCACCCATCTAGGAAATTATGTTGTAAGATGTGTACATTCCAAATTGCACCCTACCTAAAACCGTCATCATCACTCTATGTAAATCTCAAAATTCAATATGTTTGTATGATAAAGAAAGGATTTTAGAACATCTACCAAAAAAACTTTGACCTTTCCTAACTTTCACATACGGTATCCAAATGTTGTGTTTCATGGTGCATTGGAACCTCTTTTCACTTGCCAACAAAAAAATATGAAAATTTGACCAATATAATAATAATAACCAAATATAATAAAAAGCATCTAGGAAACTTTTCATATTCTTAGACATCAATTATAGACAATATAAAAATCCTTTTCACTATGCACTGACCAAAATATAGGTCAATGCACAATACTAAAATTATATATGCTTGATCTATGACATATTGTAGTGAAAGGAGGGGTTGCTAAAAAACGTGAACTTGGTCACATAATCCAAAACTCTCCACTTTTTTTGTTGGTAAAATGTCATATAATTCAAAAAATTCTAAACTTGCCGCTCGTGAGAAATGATGCATTGGCCTCCAATATATTCATCAATGCATGGTATTGAATTGAAACATATTCCACAAGAAACTCATACAGAATCCCAATGGGAGAAATATATATGACGGTTACATGGTCCGACAGTTGGTGTGGGACCATCTACTATGCTCTTGCATTTTTACATTTTATAAGAGTTGCATGTGCTTGATCATTAGTGTCCTTCCTATAATCTCCTTGTAGAATTGATCAATTGTTATGTGGAGCCCACCAACTCCATCCACATCTACTTCCACACTTTGGAGAGAAATAATTTACACGGGTATGACAAGAAAAAATCATATTTGTATCTTTATTGATAAGTGTGGTGATGACCATTGTGCCATCATTGAAACTAAATTTAGAAGCACTTGGTGCTTAAATGGTGTCTGTAGCTCTAGCAAGCTTCACTCCTATGGACAAAACTTTTCCTCCTTCTTTCAACCTAACAATCCTCCCATTTAAGGGATTTGGATTGAGTTGTATCCCTTTCTTCTTTAAGTAGCATGAGTTAATTCTTTCAAAGAAAAACAAAATAAAATAAATAAATAAATAAATAAATAAATAAATAAATAAATAAATAAATAAATAAATAAATAAATAAATAAATAAATAAATAAATAAATAAATAAATAAATAAATAAATAAATAAATAAATAAATAAATAAATAAATAAATAAATAAATAAATAAATAAATAAATAAATAAATAAATAAATAAATAAATAAATAAATAAATAAATAAATAAATAAATAAATAAATAAATAAATAAATAAATAAATAAATAAATAAATAAATAAATAAATAAATAAATAAATAAATAAATAAATAAATAAATAAATAAATAAATAAATAAATAAATAAATAAATAAATAAATAAATAAATAAATAAATAAATAAATAAATAAATAAATAAATAAATAAATAAATAAATAAATAAATAAATAAATAAATAAATAAATAAATAAATAATATATATATATATATATTGATTGGATCTATGGCTAAAATAATTCTTATTTAAGCGCTTGAATATTTTCTTGAAATATATATATGTATGTATGTATGTATATTATTTACCTCAATCTCATCAAATTCATCATCCATAATATGTGGTTTAAAATAAAGTCAAGCATTGGTTTGGATGAATGAGAAGTTTTTGGGTATAAAAAAAAATCCCTATAATCTCTCTTACTATTCATCATCCAAAATTGGGACACCAAAGCACTACAAGCCATTAAGTGTATCACAATCACTGCTAACAAGTTTCACCAATTTCGTATACAATTCCAAATAAACCACATGATGCCAAGTCTCGTAGAATGTGGATTTCACTTGCATGTGTTGCCAACCACCGAAGCCACAATCAAGTGCAACAAAGCTAATCAAATTGGAAGCAAGCCAAGCTTGCAAGTACTAGGTCTAGATCCATATAATGTAGAAGCACTTAAATGTAACACTTATTCAAGATTTGTAGATTTGTAGGGCAACTACAAAATAAAATGATGTGCGCTTGTTAGAAAATGGTTTAGGAAACTAATGAAATTGATTTTATATTTTTTCGAGCTTGTATGAATATAATACAAATTTGTGAAAACAAATGCATATGCACCTACTGTGGACGATAGACTAACACAAAAGTGGACACGGAAACATCCCAAAGCAACAGCCCCTAAGCTCGTATCACGCTCATTTTATCGGCCAATGCAAAACCCACCTCCATCATCATGACACATTCATATAAACTTGCATATTAGCATTGGGTCCACGTGCACATTATTTTAGGGCTTATTCTAGGTGTTGATAAACGACTCCTAATACATTTGGAAATTCCTACCTTAATAAACCATCGCTAGGAAACTCCCATTCATTTCCAAGGCAAATCACATAACCAGACATTAGAGTTCATCATACAGTGAACCCCAATTTATAGAAGGGATGTGTACAATGAACTTTTTAAGTAATAACAATAATATGTACAAAAGAAACACACTCACACCAAAACCAAATTGGGTGCTTCAAGGAGTTTCATTTTATGTTTTTCTCAAACTCATGGTCCCTCATTGCACACACTTTACAATTAACTCTATTACCATGACTTTTTTCATCCATAATCTTCGAGCTCATCCATTTTGTGGGCGGTTGTTTTCGGTCAGGCAATGCCCTTTTCATAGGAGGGGCATTGCACTATCCACCAACTAACTTATTAGTGTGACTGGTTCCCCGCGTATGGCTCCCTCGGAAAGAGCAGCAGTTCGTTCGTTCCCACGGCGAACTGGATTTCCAACGAATCCACGTCATTATTAGATTCGAGCCGTGCCAGTCGAGCCTCTTTCAGTTGCAATTCCACCGAGTGAGTGCCGACATTCTCACGCCGGAGTATTCTATTATTAAATTGAGGCCTCCCCCCCCCAGCCCACTGGAATTGCAGCAGTTAGACCCCAAGTGGGCATAACATTCAAGAGCCTTCAGAGAGGCTGCCTTTGCCTCTCCGAAGTCTTCATCCACGAAATGCATCCACATGTTATTAATGTATGCTTCAGGACCGAGACAATGGCAGTACATTTAGGGTGCAATCTATTTTTTTGGCTAATTCTAGGATAAAATATACAAACAAATAATTTTAAAGATAGATGGTCTGTCAAAACGCAAAGACTTCATTGAGTATTACACCAATGAAATCTAACCATTTGTCATCAATAATTTTTTTGATTTTTTTTGTAGAAAAGAGAAGCTCTTTATGTACACTTGGGGTGGTAGGAGATAGAACAACCCATGTGGGATATGTAATTTAGAGTTTGTAATTTCTCAACCGCTCATAGTTAAGTCTAAAGTAGGAATTGTGTTAAAATTATAATTTCAGACCTCATTTAGGCATAGTGGAATACCTTTTTTCAAAACAAATTTAACTAAAAAAATTTGGGGAATCAAGCTAAGTTTCATCTACAAAAATCCGTTTTAGATTTAGATCTTCCACTCAAAAGTTATGGACAAATTTCAGAGAGGATGTATGAAAATGTCAAAAAAAAATCCTTTTAAACCCCTCTATGAAATTTGTCTATAACTTTTGAGTGGAAGATTAAAATATCAAAAGGATTTTTAG
Organism: Antitrichia curtipendula; assembly: GCA_951230915.1. Taxonomy (NCBI): domain Eukaryota; kingdom Viridiplantae; phylum Streptophyta; class Bryopsida; order Hypnales; family Leucodontaceae; genus Antitrichia; species Antitrichia curtipendula. The sequence goes on from OX579634.1 coordinate 41,362,107, forward strand.
AGATGAAATTTAACTTGATTCTACAACTTATTTTAGTTCAAAGTATTTTGAAAAAAGGTATTCCACTATGCCTAAATGAGGTCTGAAATTATAATTTTAACACAATTCCTACTTTAGACTTAACTATGAGCGGTTGAGAAATTACATATCCCACATGGGTTGTTCTACCTCCTACCACCCCATATGTACATAAAGAATTGTCTTCTAATTCCAAATCGCACAACATGAATGGCTTACAATGCAATATAAGGGAATTCAAACATTGAAATTATTGACCTCACTGGATTGTTTGTCATTTTTTTTAAGCTATTTTTTTGTTGAAATTGAAAGTGTTCAATTTCCCAGTAACCCGATTGTGCAGTCATGACGTTGGCACTGAGCAGAAGTCTGACATTATTGACGCGTGGCTTATTAGCTAATGTTGGATGTGGAATATACCACATCATTCCGTCAGAGGGAAGGCAGCTGCTCTCACAGCTCTTGAATGTTATGGGAGTTTGGGATTGTGCCCTAAAAGTGGAAAAAGAAAAAGAAGAAAGTTGTCCTATGGGGCCATGGGACGGACGGACCCCTTGCTCGTTCCCCCAAGTCATTCCCTGGTTGCATATAAAATAAAAGACACTTGAGGTGTGAGCACCTAAAATCAATAGGTGTGGCATCACTTTCTACGCATGGTAGTCGTTTTAGAACTTAAAAATGTAGGTTAACCATACATAGCTTATTGTTTGTTGACCAAAATAATAAGCTATGTACAGTCTATTTACATTTAGGTTCTAGAATCATTGCCTTAGTATTTAGAAAGTAACTCTATTGAGTACACTGTTGGTTTTGGGGGGCTCCTATTGTAATTAATGCTTGATTAATTTATCTTCTTCTCCTTGCCTAGCTCATTTGGGACCTCTTATTGAAAAATATGATTTCAAAACTTGCAATTTTTTTATCATGTGTATCAAATTAAAAATTTCAGCATTTTTCCTTGGGGACGAGCAAGGGGGCGGTTCACCCTTGCCTCTGGGACATGGAGGAAATGAAAATTATTTTCTAAGAGAGGTTCTACAAAGGACTGAGGGGATGCCATAGTGGTACAGAATCATTGGAGATAGATATTCCAATATAATGACCCAATTTTTTTCATTTCAATTGAGTACTAGTAAAATAAGGTGGACACCCCTTCAAATGCGCCACTAACCCAAAACCACCAATATCATCATCACTTTGTGTACATCTCTAAAATTAATATGTACCAATGTGGAAGAAAGAAACGATTGCAAAAAGCCTCTATCCAAAAACCCACTTTTAATCGGCTTCAAATCGTTTGCATATTGTATCCAAATCGTTTGCATTCTTTCACGTGCATTGAAACTTCGGCTTTCCAACTTGCCAACAAGAAAAGATGGAAATTAGATTAGTCTAATAATACTAAGTAGGCACGGTAGGCAAAAATGTCGGCTTTAGGGGGTGCCCCACGACCCACCTTCAGCTTATTTTGGGCGGTGCAAAAGTGAGCTGTAAGTTAGGGCCTCTTTACATGTATCGGTGGGTGGGAAGAGTCAACAAGGGCGAAATATAGAAAACAATTTTATGCTCCTTCTACAATGTTTTCTACACCAATATCGGTGAAACTGTCTCTTCTCCTTCCGCGCTTACCAATCATCGGTGGCACTGTTCTTGTCTTCTAGTTGCTTTTCTTGCCCACCGAACTCACATGTAAGCTGACCCTTAGTACAAGGGGGCATGATGATGTGCTTTACATCCATGGATGAAGATGGTGTCGGATATGTCCTTCAAGCGATTAATTGATGGATGGAGATTCATTCATTCATCCATCTGAAAAAGGTCAGGTGGATATTCACTCCACCTGCCCATCCCAAGTGTGTCAGATTCCATCCGGGAATTTAGAACCGGACGGATTCCGTAGGATTTCATTGGGCGATATCTGATCAGGATTCGGTATGTCACTACTCACTAGTAAGTTAGCCTTTTACGTCCATGAAGGGCTGTCATTCAGTGGCTGCCCCGGTGGACGGAGTAGGAGTGGAATTTAATATAAAAGGGTCATTTTAGAATATCCGAATATCCATTTGGGGATTGACCTTGGCCACCGGAGGCTCCACTGAAGCAGTACGGTTGTAAGGTAGACGTACCCACTCCCGTCCCTTGTAAGGGCCTGTTCGCATGGGGCGACCCGACCCGCTCTTCAACCGGGCACAAGGGGTCCGCATGGAGACTTTCACAACTTGATTTCCGATATGGAGCTCCGGTCCCGACTTTTCTTAACCCACCTTGATTATAGGACTTGCAAGCCCGATCTCTTCCCCCATCAACCCGACTTACTATTTTTCTAAAAGTTTTCTCCTTTTGTGTCCTTGTCTCACCTATTCCAAGACTTGCTTCCGTGGCTTGCCTCATTCATTGGTTGCCACATGTCACTAAATTCCAAACGTTACAAAAAAAGCGGACATTCTCATTTGAGAACCGGTGCGCATCCGGAAGCAAGATGTGGCCTGGACCGGATCTCCGAGCTCAGCTCCTGGAGCTCCATCTTTGGATCCGGCCCTGCATGCGAATAGGCTCTAAGAGCGTCCCCAGAGTGACGAGGAAGAGCCTGTCGGACTGGAAATGGCCGGGGCCGGGCTTTTCTTTTTCTTTTTCTTTTGACACAAGTAAAGGAACCTTTACTGCAAGAAAAAGAAGAAACAAGAACCCAACCGCAAGCAATTTGGGCGGGCAAGTGAAAAAAAAAACCAAGACTAGACAACAAAATTACAATGAGGGCTTAGTCAGGCGGGGCGATATCCACCCCATCAGGGCGCCTGCAAACTAAGGAGGTTGGAAGACAAAACCGGCCCTAGGACCAGTAAGCATCCATCTAGGGGGAACCCTCAATCATCTCGGCAAAGACCGCGTTGCGCGTCCATCTAAAGACGAAGTGGTTCCTGGCTAACCTCCATCTGTTGTTACACCTAGGCTGTTGCTTACACACTAAATCCTATTCTACCCGGCTGTAGTCAATTAGACCCAACCAAATGCGTTGCATGAGTTTGGCGGGGTGCCAACAGATGTCATTGAATGTGGCGTTGTTACGTTCGATCCAAAGTACCCACATAACAACTATGCGGAGCACCACCCACATGCTACTCACAACCCCAAATTTGCAAGGGATGTGGACCGAGATGGCCGGGCTATTTTTTTAATTGCATCGTTCGCTCACAAAGTGAATATAAGGGCCAACTTACATGTGTGCGTGGTGGGGAAAAAAAGCAACTAAAATACGATAATAATGCCATCAATGATTGGTAAGTGTGGAAGTAGAAAAGAGAGTTCCACCGATATCAATGTATTAGACATTGTAGAAGGAGCATAAAAATACTTTCTATATTTAAACCCTATTGACTCCTCCCACCCACCGATACATGGAAGGAGGCCCTAAGAGTCTGGTCTCGTCAAACTTTTAGCTTTGAACAAAATCTTGCCATGGCCACTCAAGTCTTCAGCAAGCCCTTATTTTGGTGTTTCATTTGGATGGGAGCATCATTTGGTCGGGAGCATCGAGCTAAGGGGTTGGAAAGTAATAAGAGCTTGGTAGGAGCTGGGAAGGAGCGCTATAAAAGTGCGAGCATTGAGTTGAACAATTGCCAAAATTCAGGTCATGGTGGAGGACGGACAACTTTGTGCAAGAAACGAACAAATTCCAAGTTTTCCGTCCACTCCATATTATGCCTCATGGTGTGGATACTCTAAGAGTCGGTCTCCATTGCTTGCCTGGAGGTCCACTTCCAAACCTTCTAGGCGATTCCCATTACAAAACAGCCAACTCATGTACGTTTGATCAGACCTCCAACCTTTGGTCCGCATAGAATGGAGAAACAAACTTGGAGGGGCTAGAAGGTTGATCGGAGACCCATTTATTGAGAATAATACAAAACACAGTTACTAAAGGTCTTGTCGCAAAGGAGATGCAACCATTAGTGTATTGCCCTGTATCCTTTTGAAAGTTTCAATTTGAGGTCCATTTCCAATCTGAAGTCTGGGCCTCCATCCAATTGCTGGAGGTCCAAGTTGCTAGTGGAGTCTTGCTCTAAAAATTCCTCCCTCGTGTATTAGTGATGCACATTTTTTTTAAAACATACTCAATCGGTATATAAGAATGGAACTAGGTGAAGGGTATGAATGGGCATGTCTACTAGTCTTTTTTTTTACTTTATGAGAAAGTGTCAAGATGGCGATCACTTAACCCCTAAGGTCCCGAAGGTGTTTTCTATCAAAAAACACTCAAAACTACCAATTCTGCTGCATTCACTTAAGGAAACCCAGAAAATTATATTTTTTTGGAATTCAACCCTAGGATCTTGTACTTAAATTGTTTGAGACCATGTAGTAAAAATTTCATTGAATTTCACCGTACGGATTGGAAGATATTAGCATTCAAAGTTGGACAAAAAGTTTTTTTGTCAAGAAGATGCTTAAATTGCCCAAAAAACTAAGATTGTCCATAACTTTCTCATCCCTAGTACAAATAGAATGAATCAAAGCTTTACTTATAGATAAAAACATAATATTTCAGGAAAAAAGTTCAAAATAAATTATTTTGACTTTTTGTAATTTTTTTGGGCTGCCTGAGAATCTCCATTTCTTGCTTATTGTGCTATAACTTTTTCATTCGGCATCCGATTGAAACAAAAATTATATGTCTACAAAGCTCTCGAAAAACTACACAACCTCAAAAATCTCAAAAAAATTCACTTCAAATTGAGACAATAGGAACCTACCCGGACCCAAATTGTCCCCCGAGGGGACAAGTGGGACTTTAGGGGTTAAAATGTGGTGGAGCACTACATTCATCCATCTTTTGGACCTTAAAATACTTTTCAATCATATTCATGCACTTTATCATCCAAATTTGGCAACTTCATCCACATTTTTATTAGAAATGAAAAAAATTGGCTAAAATGAATTACTTTAATTTGACAAAAAAATAAACATTTATTTTGAAATGATGCAATGTAGCCCCACAGCGCAAAAAAAAAAGGATTGATGTCTACTCTACCCTCCATTGTGTCGTAACTAGTGAATGACGTTCAAGTGGTCATTTGAAGTCTACAATTTTATTCTTCATGGCAAAAAAATAAGAATTTTTTATTTGCTATCCATGATAAATTTTGGACATTTTGAATTCAACTTTGGAATTAGAGTCCCCAAACTAGCTAAGAGAAGTGAAGAACATAGGATACTAAGCAACCACAAAATAGAAGAATTTTTTTTACATTTACCTTTGGTTGGAGGAAGACAATATATAGGATGCATACGTCAAATGACCACTTCAACGTCCTGCCTAATGAGACAATTCATAATTATATAATGAAGAAAAGTATTTTTTAGCCCTTTTATTATACAAGGATAGATAGAAAGCAACAAGTTCTAAAATATAAAAATAATTGAAAGTCCTAGAGAATATTGACATTATCATTGATTTATGTAAAGCATTATTTCTTCTTTTCATTGATATAATATCTTCCTAGAATTAGTTATAATAGAGTCTACCTCTGAAAAAAGGACATAAGAGTAGCCTTATCTAACCATATGCACAAAATATGCAATCAATTAAACTACCCCCATTGGACCCTTCATTCACAATGGTTTGTGGATTATAAGTGTTCTTTATTTATCATTTATTTATTCTATCTTCGGAGACATTTCTTCAAGAGTAGTAATTGGATGAAGTACGTTTTTTTAAAACATTCATGCCATATTTGACGTGGATGATTGGGCATTGAAGAGTAAATTTTTATTTATTTTGCACTACTAATTGTGACAAGGGCAAGGATATGGCATTTTCAGTATTTTAGATCTTTTAACTCTAAAGCCCCGCTTGTCCCCTCAGGGGACAATTTGGGTCTAGGTAGGTTCCTATTGTCTCAATTTGAAGTGAATTTTTTTGATATTTTTTGAGGTTGTGTAGCTTTGCAAGAGCTTTGTCGATATATAATTTTTGTTTCAACCGGATGCCAGATGAAAAAATTATGGCATAATGAGCAAGAAATGGAGATTGGCAGGCAGCCCAAAAAAATTACAAAAAGTCAAAATAATATTTTTTGAATTTTTTTCCTGAAATATTATATTTTTTTCCTATACATGAAGATTTGATTCATTCTATTTGGACTAGGGATGAGAAAGTTATGGACAATTTTAGTTTTTCGGGCAATTTAAGCATCTTCTTGAAAAAAAACTTTTTGTTCAACTTTGAATGCTAATATCTTCCAATCTGTACGGTCAAATTTGATGAAATTTTTACTAGATGATCTTAGACAAGTTAAGTATAAGACCCTATAGTTAAATTCCCAAAAAAAAATTGGTTTCCTTAAGTAAATGCAACAAAAGTGGTAGTTTTGAGTGTTTTTTGGCAGAAAACACCCTCGGGGTTTTAGGGGTTAAAAGGGTTACACAAGTACAAGGTTATTGTTCTTTGTCCTTCAAATCCCACATAGTTTAAAAGAAACTTGGTTCCCAATACCTCCTTACTTAACATTGTTCTATATGGAAACAACATATAAGTATATATAGTTTCCAACCATATAAAGCAAAGGTGCACTTGTTGGTATTTTTGTTTATCAAATGTGGTATACATCCAACAATGCATTTTACAACAAATTATGTGAATTAAAAGGTACATAATCAAATAATATGTGCATTATTCAATAATTTTGGGGCAAATAAATAGAAAGTCCCATCTTTTATTTTGTAGCTAGCTTCTTTCATATATTTTGTATGTTCCAAACATAAATTCAAATTGTATCTTCGATACGGTATTAATGAGTTTATGATTTTTTTCCTTTAGGAAACAAATTGGAATTGGGTTATAAAGACCTCCCCTATTGAAATTATGAATAAAGCCCTCCTATAAGATACAAGTTATGAAAATCCCTCAATGATAAGGAAAAAAAATTCATAATCCATCTATATTAATGAAATCTCACAAAATTTCATCCAAAATCTTTATGTCATATTAAGATTGTTTCTTCGGAAATTTTCCTTGACATGTGCATGAAAATAATTTCTTCGAAAATAGTCTTTATTCTATCAAATATACCACAAGACTAGATAAAATTTAATCCAATCATAGTCATAGATACCTTGGACACTTGGAGACAATGCTTCTTTTGTGCACTATTTTTGCCAATTGGCTACAACAAAATGACATTGGCTATACTTTTGTAAAGGAAAATTTTATTTCTAGGAGTCAAAATATTTATATTTTTTTTTAAGACCAATAGCCAAATTTTACTTAGTTATCACTGAATTTTGATATACATATCTCCAAATATCACTTGAGTATTGAAGAGATAGTTGGCTACTTCTTCAAAATGATAAAAAAATCATTTCTTGGAGAACACCCCACCCCCGGATAGTACTAGCTAGCTTTTTTTTATGCACAATTTTTTTGTCATTTGGCTATAGTCAAAGACATTGGCTATTTTTTTCAAAGGAGGTTTTCATTTTTTCAGTCAAAATAGCTAAATTACTACTATGTTTTAAGACCAATAGTCAAATCTTACTTAACCCTTAAAGTCCCAAGGCCATTTTCCCATCAAAAACCACTTAAAATTGCCATTTCTAGAGCAAAGAGCAAAAAATCAAATTTAATGTTTATTTTGCATATTTAACCGTAGGATCTTGTACTAGACTAGTGTAAGAATGTGTGGAAAAAATTTCAGAAATTTTGACCATGTAGATTGCAAGATATTTGCATTTAAAGTGAAGGAATCTAGTTTTATTGTACCTTGCTCAACTACATTTTTTGGCTTTGAACCTTTTTAACTTAAAACCTTTGCTCTAATGATTTTGAATTTCTAATTTTTTATAATGAATAATTGAGTTGAGAATCTAGAAAAAAAAATTTAAGAAGAAAAACTTAGTTTTCACTCATTAAAAAATTGTTAAGTAGAAATAAGTTCAAGGTTGAAGGAAAAATTAAATCATTAATAGCTCTAAGATAGAATTGAAATATACTAATCTCAACGGTGAGATTGTTCTAGCAAGAAATCTTGACCTTGTGAAACTTTTTTTTTTTTTAAATTGTTAAAATTGAGTTTAGAAATGAGTCCTACAAGTTATTTTTTCAAAAAGACGCTCTAACTGCCCGAAAAATAAGATTGACCATAACTTTTGCATAACAAATCCAAATGGAATGAATCAAAGCTTCCCATGTAAATAAAAATAAAATCTATATGAGACAAATTTAAAAAAAATTTAATTTAAAGTTTTTTTGAGGATTTTTTTCTGCCCGCCGAACTAAAATTGGGGTTTTTATGCCATAACTTTTTCTCCTAGGCACCGATTGAAATAAAAATTACATTTTTGGAAAGCTAATGTGATTCTCTATCTTCACAAAAAAAAAATCACAAAATCACAAAAATTATTGAGACCGTAGGACCTGCCCAAAATCCATTTTGTCCCCCGAGGGGACAATTGGGACTTTAGGGGTTAAATATCACATACACTAAATAGTAAAATTAGGTTTTTCTTCACTAATTTGTAGGCATTTGACACTATATAAATGTTTATTGATATTGTACAATACCGCACTATTTTTGAATTAGATATTATTGTAACTAGGACTCATGAATCTCCGTGTATATCCCCTAAATGACGGACCCATGACCATTGATTTCAAGCTCACTATCCATTACTCAGTTTACTGCCATTTTGCAACTAGATGTATATGAAAAAATTTATAATTATTTTTTAGAGATAAAGTTATATGTCTACTTTACTCCACAAAAAAAATTAGATTTTTTTGAGGTCTTTTGAAGAAAAAGTGAAGGAAAATCACATCAAATATAAAATTATTTTAAAAAATCTGAAAATTTCACTATGTGTGTATAATACAATGACAAACATCATAGGGTATACACAAATTCCATGTCATTCTACAATTAGAATTCAATAAACATTGAAAATGCATTCAAAGTTCAAATTGCAATAAAATATTCAATATTAGGATTTTTTTCAAAATTCAAATTGGAGTAGAAACTAGAGTAAATGACCTTCATTTTGTTAGTTGGGCTCAAACTCAAAAAATATTGTTTTTGTGGAGAAATTTCAGATTTTAAGCAAGGAGCAATGACTTCCCCAAAATACACTAAAACAACATATTTTGTGATCCGTTTTTCTTAACAACTTCTTATTCACATGAAGACAAACACTAATAAGACTACAAATCTCAGTTGGATACTCTTCATAATCCAACATGAAATGTCAACAAGGAAATTGGGGATGAAAAAAATGCTTTCAATACCTTTACAACTTATTGGAATGTCATCCCAAGGCCACAAAGTGGTGCCGGCGGCGTTCCAAGGATATAATTAGAAATATTTATTAAAGATCTTTGTTGATTTTAATGGCTTGTAAAGTAACTTTCTTGGACTAACGCAACCTAATTATTCATGCAACCTAATTTCACTAAGTTTTGACATAGATATCACCGATATTAACACCCCAATGTTACATGAGTATTGAAGAAATAGCAAAATGGTAAAAAAAAACAAGTTGACACTAGCAACGAAAGGGCTAGGGAGGATTGACCTATGCATTGCCCCATCTTTTATCCCTACAAAAAGCACTGGAATTATTTATTTGCCGCAGATGATAAAAATTCAAAATTCAAAATTTGTATATGCAATTAGAGTCCCCAAATTAGCTGGAGAACTTCAAGAAATACAAAATTTAAGCGGCATAAAGTACGGGGCAATTTTTACATTTAGCCTATGATGGGGCAATACATGGGTCCATCCTCCCTGGCCCAGCGAAAGTCGGTAAGAAACTACGTTCACGGCAGGTTCGGGATCCCCACCGACGAAGCAACGGCGGCAGACACCAGTCGGCACTCCTAGGCTACCTACCCCAAATACGTAAGCTTAGTCGTAAAAGCGTGTACAATACGGTATGTTCTGCGTCTCCTTCTCGAGATACGACTCACCGCGGCCTCGTGGCCTCGTCGCAGGAGCGGGTCTCAATTTGCGTTGAATGGAAGCCAGCATATTCGACCGCCCAGGCCGGCCGGCTCCCCATCTTCATCGAACCTTCCTCAAAATGTCTGCAGCGTCCAGTCAATCAGCTCCGAAATTCAGGGTTTCAACTTCCTGTAAATCACCGATTGTATGAAGTATATAAGTGTGGGTTCCCTCTGTTACCCATCTCACAATTCTCAAATCCAATCTCACTACAACCGTCAAAATTCTCTTCAAACTCTCGACTTATACAAACTCTCTTTGTGAACCTCGACTCAATCTCGGCCTCAATCTCGTGCGAAATTGCGTCAACCCCATCATCCTACAATTGAATTCAACTCTTTCGCGAGCTTGAAGCTTGAATTTCCTCTTTGAGATTTCAAGGGTTTGCATCCCTTGTGCAATGAAGTTCAAGTTCAGAAGCCGCAGTTCTCGAACTTCTTTACCTCGTGGTTCAGGGCGCATGGAAGAAGCGCCCCCCGCGACAGATCCCGTGCTTATGAAAGAACTCACCGCCACTTTCAGGGTTTTTGATAAAGACGCGAACGGGAAGATTTCCAAGGAGGAGCTTGGGGAGGTTCTTCGATCACTAGGCGACAACGTGACTGACTGCGAGCTCGACGAAGTGATGGCGAATCTGGGTGGTGACGATGGGTGCATTGATCTTCCACAATTCATCACCTTCCACACAAACAAGACCCCAGTCTCGAGGTCGTCAGAAACAAGTAATGCGGAGGACGAGGACCCTGAAGTGGCGACTTTGAGGTCGGCGTTTGCAGTGTTCGATACCGATAAGAACGGTTTCATTTCAGCGGAGGAGCTCCAAAGAGTCATGCAAACTTTGGGAGACAAGCATACTTCGCTGGAGGAGTGTCGGCATATGATCAGTTGCGTGGATCGTGATGGTAACCAAATGGTGGATTTCAGCGAGTTTCGAAGCTTGATGTCTGGCACTTCGGTGCTCGCCTGCTAATCGAAACTTAGCATAGGTTTAGTTCAATTCAATTCTGTGAGAAATCCATTTTACACCTCCAATTCCGTCAAACCGTCTCAATTCAAAGCGCCAAATTTGTCCAACTCCCTATGTATTCAACTGCAGAAAGCTCGAAAACAAGGATCAGCAGAGATTTTCGTGCAATTCAGCGCGTCCATCTTGAAAAGTGACGATGCCATTTTAACAAATTTGACGTTAGTTTTAGAGGCGGCATCTGGAGATTCAGGATCACAGGGTTGAAAGTTTGGCACATTGTGGAGCTAGAAGAAGACCGACAGAGCTAGTCGTGTTAGGGCCTGCAATGTCGACTTCGACGACCACTACCGTGCGAAACTTAGTCACGCTTATTTTCCTGCAAAAGTGTGCCTGTTGAGTCCTCGGATGAGGACCGTGTGATTCTAGGGTTGATTATTGTGAGCAGACGGATTGGTAGTCTGGAAGAAAAAAAGGGATCATGAATAAAAACATTGGCCAATGTGAGCCATTGATCGAGCTACTTCCACTCACTGGAAGTGTTTCTCGAGTTCTTTGCAAAGTTCAGTGTCTAACTTGTTGTCATTGTCAGCGTATTTTGTGCCATGCTTGTCTTTTTATGTTTACTTCTTTGCTTGGAAAAATATAGATAAATCATGTGGAAGTCAAGTTGTTGATTTTGGGTGTTCGTGTTTTCATTTTTTTATTTAAAAAACAAACATTTATTGGCTCAAGTGAAATGATTAGAGCATTACAATACTCACTGGAGGTAACAAGATCTCTAGCTTAGCCTCCTACAAATGCACGATGCTGCTAAGTCAAAATGGCCGGAAACCGTGCCTCGGAGCAAACCTCTCTGATCAACCCTTGGAGTCCGAAGGCCTTTTTTTCATCAAATACCACTCAAAACCACCAATTATTACAAAGAATTTTTTTATAAATAATTTTTAATAATTTTTAATTTTTAATTTTTTTTCCATTCCATATCTAACTATTGTAGGATCTTCCACTGGACCAGTATAGGAGTATGTGGAAAAATATTTAGAACCTTTGATTGCACAGAATGCAAGACATTAGCGTTTAACCCATAAATGACACTATATCCAATTTGGGGCCTATGAATGACAAAGAATCCTTCTAAGTGGGTTAGAATTGTAACTATTCATCCTCTAAAATTTATGTGAAAAGGGGAAGTCTTCTACAATAGTTTCACTTCCAATGAATACTTCTAGATTTTTGTTAAACCAATGATTCACACAACACCAAAATAGATGATTTCCATGGTTACCTTTAAGGATTAAAATGAAGAAAATAAGACATTTTGCACCTTCCTAAGCTATTCTTTAGATTATAAGATTTTGAACCTAAAGTCCAAAAGTCCCCTTAGGAGATACTTGGGATTTTCCTAGGCTACTCCATAGGTTATATGTTTTTGAATCTAAAGTCCAAAAATCCCTTTAGGGGATACTTGGGATTTTGGACAAGCTTGTGTGACCTCAATTTTCTACATTAATTTTTGAAACTTTTTTTGAAGATAGTAAAATACAATACCTTTAATGAAGGGAATATAAATCTTATTTCAATTGGTGCATGAGATCAAAAGTTATGCCACCTTAAGCTCAAAAAGCAATTGGGTAGTACACAAAAAAATTCTATTGAATTTTTTTTTTAAATTTAAATTTGCTTTTCATGGATTATTATTTTATTTTATTTATATGAATAGCTTTGATTCATTCCATTTGGGTTAGTGATGCAAAAGTTACAAAGTTTCATGTTTTGTTAGCAATCATGACCGATTTTCCTACAAAAAAACCATATTGGATTCATTTGAATTTGAATTCAATTTTCAGAGTTTAGAAAAAAAAATTCACAAGGTCTGATTTTTCTTGCTCACTTGAACAATCTCACTATTATTATTTGTGTTGGTTTCAATTCAATTTAGAGCAAATAATGATTTAGTTTTTCCTTCTATTTCGTACCAACTTATTTACATAAGGTGAAGGCACCCAATACCAACCACTGTCCCATCATCAATCAATAGGGTGTCTAAAATTTAGGAGAGGCTACAAGTAATTTTCAACCATCAATTCTTGGTTTTTGATCATCAATTCCTCTATTCTTGTCACAAGACATATCCTTGGTTTGAAGTGCAAAAGTAAACAAGAAGTACTCTCTTAAATGAACCATTATGGAATAATTTAGACATTGGACATGGGTCCATATCAACTTCTGGCTTTCAAAATTCATGATAATTTCAATTTAAGCAATAAAATTACCAAAAATTTGCAATCCCCGTCATTTCTATCTTTGCACATAAGAAAATATTTGCTTAGCACATAGATTTGTGGATCATGTCCAGAATTGCTTAATGGGTCGGTTATGGGTGCCTCCACTGTAGATGTGAAGTTCACAAATTTTATACACCAATGTGCCGAAACTACCAACGAATGACAGGATTGAACGAAAATGGATCCGTGCACGCTGACAAGGACGGTGACAGTGGAACGCAAGGAGTACGCTCCGTACCCTTGCCGGACCTGCCCGGTTCTCAATTCACAGCCACATACAGTCATCGAAGATCATCATCATTGGAACATACAAGAATGTTCTGCAAAGATCCACACAAAGCATACATGCACGCGTCTTCGAAATCCAATGAATCTGTACAGCCGTCATGATCCACAAATGATGAAGATAATGAATCCGAGAGCATCAATCAGTTCGTCCCCCGGAGGAACTGTCACAGGAGATCAACAAATACGCGTCTTTATAATCCTCTGCATGCGTACATTGAGAAGATCCACAATGGGTGAACATAATGACTTTGGTACTATTCCTACCAATCCTGTGAGTCCATGACACCCTTCTTCGGAGGGATTCCTCCTTCCTTGCAATTCCCCTCCGCATTGATGACTCGCGATCGTGGTATCTTTAATTCATATAAATGCTCAAGCCCATGCCTGTTGTAATTATATCAGGGTTTTGTTTGCAAATTGAGATAGAAGCATACTGAGATTCTAAGTGCGAAGTAAGGTATCCGTGTTTTGAAGCAAGTGTGTGTTGCGAATTGTGTTTTGAAGCAGTGAGTTTATCTGAGTGGAAGTGTGTTTGAAGAAGGTTTCCTTTCCATTTCTGTGTTTGCGGTTATCTTGTGTTTGTTGCAAAATTGCGCTTGAAGCACACATTCCGAGTGTAGGTGTTTTTTTTTGGCGTTCTCGAAGAAGGCTTGCTTGCCTGCCATATCCGTATTTGCTGGTAGTGTGTGTAGTGTGTGTTGGAAAGCGCACATTCTGACCGTAGGTGTTTTTTTTAGCGTTTCTTGAAGAAGGCTAGCTTCCCTGCCGTATCCGTATAAATTGCAGCTAGACCGTGTTGCAAATCACGCTAGAAGCACGCATTCTGCGCGTGGAGTGTATTTTCGGTGGTGTTGAAGAGGTCTTTCTTGCCCGAGATTGTGTTATTTTACAATGAAGCTGAAGTTGAGAAGCCCGAGTAAGAGAAGCTCGAGTAGAAAAGAGGTCGAAGTGGCCGTGGATCCTCGTTCCCCGCTTGTGAAGGAGCTTTCGGCTACGTTCGTGGTGTTCGACCGAGATTCCGATGGCCGAATCTCGAAAAGTGAACTTGGTACCGTGTTGAGCTCTCTCGGAGACAACCTGAGCGACTCGGAGCTTGACGAGCTGATGGCGAAAGTGGACGGCGATGGCGATGGCTTCATCGACTTGCAAGAGTTCATTGATTTCCACACGCAAAAGAGCGGAAGAACGAGCGATGCTTCCCAATCATCATCGAACTCTTCAGAATGGAGCGAGGAGAAGGATGCGTTGCAGGCTGCTTTCGATGTGTTCGATGCGAACAAGGATGGTTTCATTTCGGCTGAAGAGCTCCGGAGAGTCATGTGCAGTCTTGGCGACGAGCACACTTCGTTGGCGGAGTGTTTGCACATGATCAGTTGCGTGGACAAAGACGGGAATCAAATGGTGGATTTCACAGAGTTTCAGGACCTGATGACTAGAGGCGTAGCTTCTATTTTGTGTTGATGTTGAAGCCATAGCCTGCAGACAGAAAAAAATTCTGTTTCGTGGAAACTGTTTAGAGTTTCCGAGAGCAGATTTGTAAATATTGAAATCTGTACATTTACGAACTTGAACGGAAGTTTCCACAGAGGTACAATTTTCTTTGAGCTTTTTCAACTAAACAATTGTCATTCTTGAACGTCTCAATTGTCAAGCGAACTTTCAATTCTGGTCTCCGAACACTTTCAAATGCCATGATGGCCCATTTCCAAAGTTGGCAGTCACGATTTTCAGAGGTCTACCTGCGAGAAATTTCTCGATTCAAATTGCAAGAAAAATAAAACTTTCTTGCATTTGCTCCGCAGTTTTTCCAGTATCGTATTTCTCCATTTCAGAGCGTTGAACGATGAATTCTGTTAACACGATTAACAAGGAGAAGCGGAATATTGATTGCTGCATTCCTGTGTGAATTGATTGCTGAATTGCAGAAGGAGCCTGCATGGAGCCGCGCAACTTAAGTAGCAGACGACAAGGTTTGGCATATCTGAGAGACTGTTATCTACCAGTAACATTCCACAGTCCGCCTGACATGCGTAGCACTTTGAGCAGCAGCATGGGGTCCCTTCCAGAAAATCCCCGAATATCTTCGTGACAGGTACTTGGGCCATTGGCTCCTGATCATGGTGAACCTGCGTATTACCAATTCCTGACTCATGTACATGCCGTGCACATTTTTGTTACGAAATGTACCCAGGACCGAATTAAGATGAGAGTGGTTGTAGGGTGGCTTACCTTATCCCTCGTGCTGTTGAAACTTGATATTCGTAAAAAATTTAAAAGAAAAACGAAAAACTATCCTTTATTAACGCTTTAAAGATGCCGGTGACTAAGAGTGTTCGATGAATGACTTTTGAAGGAAATTGTAGAAAAAAAGAATGCATCCACTCATCCAAGAATTTGGTAGTTTTGGGCTATCTCCCTTGGTGACATGGCCATCTCTTTCCAAGGTTAATAAATGTTGAACTTATTTGGAAACTATTTTCCAAAAAAAATACTAATTATCATAAAGAATTTCACAAGGATCTTAGAAAATATTCAAAGAGGTCAACTCAATTATCAAATTGTCAAAGAACTATATATTTATTTGTTAGGCATTTATTGTGGAAATCAAATCTCCAAAAGATAGGAAAGGATATTGTCAGTGTTGTTCAAAAATGTTATTTGTACCTTCAAAACTTTGGTTCTGTATGACCCTATTTCAAATTTTTATAAATAGATTTTTAAAGGGCAATGGGAAAAAAATGAAAAAAAAACTATAAAAAATATTCAATTATATAAATCTGTATTTAACTATTGTGGGAATATATGGAAAGAAATTTAGAAACTTTAACAAGACAAATTGAAAGATTCTAACATTTGAAGATAGAAGGAAACAAAATTCCAACCTTATAAGTCATGGCCAATAGGGTTTTACTCCTCCTAGAATAAGATTTTTATACTAGACATGGTTATTTTTTTGACATTTGTATGTTGTATCATAATTAGATGAAGAATTTTGCCCATGTTGCAAACGATGCCCCCAAAGCTAAGGAAATTATTACTTTTAATCTGGGCACCCAATTGGGAAAAAAAAACATATTTTTTCTAAAGGGGTACATGTTTATACCTTGTGTCTAAATTTCAAAAACATCCATCCTAAATTGACTTCATAGGAATCTACATGGAGTTTCAATTGGTTGTTCGATGGACAATTTTTTTTAAAGGTTAAACTTTACCTATTTAGACCCTATATTATCTAAAAAATTATTTATTTTTCATGACATAATCCATCTTAATCCTTAAAGGACCAAGTGTCTACTCCATTAATACTTGAAAACTTGGATAGGATCAGTCAAATTTTAATGGATGTTTTCAAAATTTGGACACAAGATGGGCATATTCACTTCATTGATGAGGGATTAAAAAACAATCAAATTAGATGGCAGGATCAAAAGTTATGTTGCATAAAAAAAATGAGTAGTTTGGGCAATTTTGTCATCTTTTACTAAAATTCTCCATCTACTTCTAAAATTTGGCATGTAGGTAACTAATATGATATAGTATATAATGATAAAAAAATTTGCACAAAGTTTTTTTCTAAGGGAATCAAACTCTACTATCCTTGTTGAGCAAGAGTGAGAAAAAATATTTTCTTCTATTTTCTAATGCAATTATCTTGGAATCTATTATTTCAAAGTTTTTAAAATTTTTCCAACATGTTCCATTTTTAAGTCTCTAAATTTTCACCATTTGGATTTCAAACAAAAAATATCCTTGTTGCACAAGAAGTCATAAAAAAATGACTAATATATTGCCAATTTATTTGACCTCCTCGCATTGTAAGGTGATTTGGATTAATGTAGACCTGTTATTTGATACTAGAATTTTGCATACGTGTAGTCATGTATCCAATAAGTAAAAGATATAATATTCAATGGTATAAGGGATCAAATTTTTGTAGAGCAGTTACTTTATTCCAAGAGATTTCAAAGTGTATCGACTCAATCCTACATGAATTAAAGGATGGCAGTTTCGACAATTCCTTCTTAAAAACACCCCCATTCCTTTAAAGGTTTACTTAGCAAGATATACATTCAATTTTTGTATATATTACCAAGAAAAAAATAATTTTTTATTTTATATATATAATATAATAATTTATACATTCAATGTATATTAAAGATATACAATAGACATACTTGTTAGAATTTGTAAAAACTCTTCTTACATTTATTCCATGCATTAGATAAATTGCACACTGTAGGACACTGAGTCTTATCATGCTCTCAAAATGCATACCAATGCTTAATGCATAGTTTTGCACTAAATTTTGATATTTACACCCAATAGTGTATTAGAATGCGGACACCTTTTTTTACCATGAATCATTTATGACCATCAAAAATTTCAAGACAAAACCACCTTCATTATTTTGCCTATTTGATAGCTCAAAAATATACTTTTTAAATCTTTAGAAGACAATCTCATCCTAAACTTCCTAGTAAAATATCAAAATACCAAAATAAAACTAACTTAATATAAATACTTAAAAGTCAATCTTCATGATTGTAAACACTTGTGTGAAACAAAATTTGAAAATTGCCTCAATTATTATCAATGAAATCTCTAAATTTAATGTACATATTCCAATCTGTTCTCAATTCATGGGGAATTTCGTTGAAATGGTAGTCATTCCACAAATTTGGCACTTTGTATTTTAGGCCGTGTGGATTAAAATCTATACTTGTCTTAAATGGATTAGACTACGTAGTTTGAAAATAGTCTATGGAATATAACCATTTTCATGAAATTTCCTAAATTTTGAGTACTTAAATTTTTTATTTTATTTTTGAAGGTTGGATATGTAGCTTTGGTAGCCCCAAATCATCTACTATCTTAAATTTAATATGCATTTATCACAGGTATTTTTTGAGTTTATCAAAACACCACCTCATAGTGCAATGTGACAAAAAAAACTTGCAGTCTATTAGAGCTTCCCCCATGGTGCAAAATTTTTTACAAGCATTACTTATAGTAAATATGATACCTCAACATATAATCAACATAAAAATTTCTATCAATGTAATTAGTGTTGAAAAGTACAAAACCTTCTAACCTAACAAGTTTAAGTTGTACATCTTGAACTTGCAAGGTTTTAAAACTCAACGGGTTTCTTCAAGTTTTGTATGGATAGGATGATTAATGTTATTTCTATATAAATAATTTATTGAATTGATATAATTTAAGCTCATAATATGTGTGTCAACATTTTATCATTTCAAATTAAGTGGAAGTGAACTTTTCAAAAACGCAATTGTATCCAAAAAACATATACAATTGTTATTTATATTAGTTTATAAATAATCTAGGTTGACTTTCCAATTTTGACATTTTGTAACTCCTGTGACACATTCTTTCAATAATTGAATCAATGTTGATTTAGTTTTGATTTTATGCATTTGTACTCATTACAAAATTGTAAAACCTACAAATTTATGAGAACATTTAAGAACTTTTCCTAAAGAATGCTATGTTCACCAACTCACACATTACCAAAAAATTTAAACATAAAACATAAAAAAATGTAGAAAGCCGAAAATAAACTGTTAAAAATATCTTATTCCTATTAAAAAATGAATGATTTTCATCTAATATTTTTTTTAAACTTTCTTGGATTTGTATTAGATCTTGAACTCTTGATGGTGAAAAGTTCTTCAATGAGAAATTATAGATTTTTCTACA
Organism: Antitrichia curtipendula; assembly: GCA_951230915.1. Taxonomy (NCBI): domain Eukaryota; kingdom Viridiplantae; phylum Streptophyta; class Bryopsida; order Hypnales; family Leucodontaceae; genus Antitrichia; species Antitrichia curtipendula. The sequence continues at coordinate 41,381,375 of OX579634.1, forward strand.
ACAAAAGATGAGAAACCCATATATAGATCACAAAAGATGCCATTTTAGTGTATTTGGAAGTTCCTACCTCTTTGCTCTTGATGTGCATTTTAGACATTAAAATGAACTTTTTAAAATTGATCCAGCAACTAATGAAATCAAGTTTAAGGATTAAAAATTTAATTTTTTAACAACAAATGAATGCAAAGATGTCCCCATGCCTACATAACCTTTGTTAATTAAATTTAACAAATGAATGAAATTTAATTAATTTAAATATTTTATGATTGTTGTCTTAATTCTTTACATTTATATGATATGGATTCTTACAACTTGGCTGTGCAAATCTTCTGTAGTTCAAACTTCAAAGGATAAAAATACAATATGTATCACATTAGAACAAAGTTCAAAAATCAAAAGTTCAATTTTGAATTCAATTTCTTTTTTGTTAAAATAACAAATGTTCAATCAATAGTCTATTTAATTTAATTTTTAAATTAAAAATTCAAATATTACAAAATATTGGTTAGTAAAACAATTGATTTAATCAAATGGATATGATTTATAGACCATATTTACAATTTTTTCTTAAAACTATCATTAAATTATTATTCTAAACTTTATTTTATAGTATATCTTTACAATTTTGGACTTTTCAACTACCTCTTTGTTTTAAGAAGTTAATAAATCTTTTTTTATTCTAATTTTAAAATTTTCCAAAAAATGAATATCATATTGTCTATAACATGGTGTATAGAATATATATATATATATATATATATATACACATACACAAACAGTGATACAAAAGAAAAATTGGTTTGCACCTAGATGTTTTACAAAATATATACTTGAATGAAATTTTCAAAAATTTTAAGCTTATTACTTTTGGGATATGATTTTTTTTTTCTTGTAACAAAATTTGAATTTTTATGATTTATAAAAGAAATTTAATATCATCTCTTTCAAAAAAAATTTAACAAAAGATCCCCCAAAAATTCAAATTTACTTGCTAAATGGACCAACGGTGCTAGTATGTGAGCATAAAAATGCGATTTTGGTGAACTTTGAGCATATATATAAGTAGATATATTATAAACATTGAAGATGCTTATAATGTAAACACCTATAATGTAGGTACCTATATCATAGTTATAGTATAATTATAGAAGGTTTCTATGATATAGACACCTATAACATAGGTGTATAGTCTTTAGGCTCATGTGCTCGTGCTCCTACGCTCACATAATAGCAACCCTCCTAAATGGACTGTATATATTGAAGGATTTTGAAGTTTGAACAATTGGTCATAGGTTCCATCTATTAATGGATAAGACCATAGTTGAAAAAAAGAATGAAACAACTTTCTCTTGCGAGGTTGGTTGCCTTGTGACAAAATGCAATTGAGAATAGGAATAGCAAAATAGAGTCCTATATTCTCCCATAGTCATTGAGAAAATTTTAGATCTTCAAGATTTGACACTCTTGATCTAGTCTGGAAGAGAGGATTATGTCCAATAATACACTTAAGACTTAAATCATCTCCACGGTTTTATGATAGGAGCCTTGACTTGGTTAATGTAAGGTAGGAGGCTCTAAAATGGAATGAGCATTAAGAACAGACCCTATAAATGGTTTTGAAATGGACATGAATTGATTTTGAAATTGACATATATAGTCATTGAATGAATCAAGGAAAAAAACATTATCAATTGCAAGAGCCAATCATTTGCTTTGCTTTCCCCATCCTTCTTTAGAATTGCAAGTGAATCGTTTATAAAAGACCTAGGGTCATAAATAGGGACCTATGATCCAAACTGTTTGAAAATTCATAAGTAATTCAAAAATGCTTGGAAAAATACAAAACCACTTGGGTTAGATTCCTCATCTATTTCTCTTTGTCTGGAAAATGAGCTAAAATTATTCCCGTCGAATGAAATACACAAAAGGCAAACTAGCTCTTAGATGTGCCATTTCTGAGCCTCCTACCTTAGAGACCGTCCTTCAAAATCACCCCCCCTAAAAAAGAAACACGCCAACTCCAAAAATCTACAGTTTGAGCCCAAGCCAAACGAACATTCAAAACACCAGCCTACATGGCCCTAGCAATTCCTTACAACACTTGTTTGACAATGCAATAGATGTTTCTCAGCCCCTATGAAGGGCTGAGAGTTCCCGTGGGTTCCCAGACTTTGAAAACTGCGTAGCAAAAGCTGCCTAATGTGGTAGAGAGACTGCCATGTCATTTCATTTTTTTGTATTTTTTCAAAAAAGAAATTTTACTTTTTTTTTTTCATTTATAAAAAAGTAATTTTGTTTTTTATTTTTAATAAATTTTGACAACAGACGTTCTAAAATTGCTGGGGGAACAACACCGGAAAGAGGCCTAAACGGACTTCTAGACCCCCAAAAAAACATCTAATGTTCTTGCTACAATTTCTGCAGCCTTTTGCAAAAACAATAAGGTAAATCAGCCCATTGTGGTCAAATGATCCATTGTGGACACCTACCAAATGACCCCATCGTGGTTTTTTCAGTTTTTTCAGTTTTTGGCTTCAATGCACGTCTTACATGATAGTAATGAAGTAGTTAGTGACATCATTAGGAACTTGCAATTTTTCACTGAGAATTCATTGTGAGAATTGATTTTTTAGGCCTTCCATGTTAGAAAAGACTTTGATTGCTTTAGATGAGTCAAATGAATATGATGGATTTAGATTTTGTTGGTTTTAAGGTAGTCTATAGACTCTTATGGGCAAAGACGCATTGAACACTTCAAAAATTCATAGCAAATTCATACTTTGTCAAAAAAACATAATTTCAATTGCTCTCACTGTTTCTCACACTTGTACTATTGTAGGAAACAAATTGAAAATTTCCAGTAACCACATGATGTCAAACTCCTTATTTTGACCACAATGGGCTGGTTTACCTTACCTACCACTAATGACTAATGAGTGCGTTCAACAATATTGGATATTCAAATACCATGCACAAATATTGTAAAACAAGGTGCGAAACTAGTTTGCAAGTAAAGCCACAAAGGATGGTTGAACTTGAGAAAGGCCATTTGACATGGTCACTTTTTGCCCCCAAAAGGGTGGAGATCGATGCTTTTACAACATTCATATGCTTATTTGGTACTCCCTCCATCTCAAAAATGATCTTCCATTGCTAAAAAATAATTACCATTTTTGTTCTTGTGAAGATTCAATGAATGGGTAACAACTTCCTTGAAATACTTAGAAACTACTGGAAATAACGTTATTTCCAGCCTTCATCCCTAAGCGTCCAAAGTCTTCTCCCAAATTGACGATTTGGGAAAAATCATCATTAAGTACTATTTGGAAGAATATTTTGGAATTCATATATGAATGAAAGTTATAGGTTTTGAATCTTAGAATCCATCCGTATGGTTAGATTCACCAATGCTATCACCAATATTTTTTTATACGAATTTTGAAAGGAAAATTTTAAGATTCCTTCAAAACTCGATTACAAGCAAAACATGATTATTTCGGGAGTAAAACTTGTTGAAATGGATTTGAAAAGAAGTTCTCTTCGTATGGTGAGTTTTTTTAATTTTTGTGATCTTTACATCTATGACCTCATTTTTGAAAATTCGATTTTGAACTAAAGTCGATGCGATTTTGGCTTGGTCAACCACTTGACATACTTCCACATTTTGTAATTTTAGAAAAATATGTACTCCAGTAACACCAAATCCAACTGATAGATAGGACAAGAACTTGATAAAATACCTTCACAAATTAGGATGACTTTCACCCAAGTAGCAACAAGCAAGAAACAAGAATATGAATTTGTTCATTGTCTAGAAATTGGACGTCGGAGCACTTACAGGTTAATTCCTAACATTTTTTGCAACCGGAAGATTCATTTGGGGACGGGGGGGAGCATGTACTTAACGTGTGATCCCACCCGGACATGTATTTTGCATTGCCGGAATTGTATGCGGCTGGTGACAATCTTCAAGCGGGTGTCATGCAAAATGGACGGAAGGTCGGTTGTACGAGCAGCAACAACACATGTGCTGGCAGCAGTTGCAGAGTTGGCATGAAACTTGTGTATGGTGGAAGGCTTTCCAATATAATTCAAATGTGGACATTCAACAAATGAATGAGATTTTAGTTTAAGGGGGAAGTCATAAAAGAGGGATCTTGAGTTCAAGGAGTTCATTGAACTCGACATGGCAAGGGATTGGACGTTCAACAAACTCGTTCAATTTTCTTCTCAACCCAAAACTCCACCAAGTTTGTTGAACCATTATCAGAAAAAATCTGAACTCTGTGGAGGGCTGCTAACTTTTCATTTTCAGACCCCTTGCAGTGCAAATACAGGAAAAAATAATAATTAATTAATTAATTAATTAAAAAGCTATTTTAAAAAACTAAAAAATCCTATCTGACATGGCACTGACATGACACTATTAGTGCCAAATCAGATGCTAATAAAATAAAAAAATATATAAAATATACATATTTTAAAATTCTTGTTTAATTGCACCGTTGGCACTAAAAACTTGCGGCCCTTTTGAGGCCTGAAATTTTTTCTAATGTGACTCTCTATTGTGACTCCCCCTACTGCCAGAGTATGGTACATTTGTCTTCTACAAACATCGCCAAGGTAACCTTGAACATAAAAATTGATCATTTGAACATAACCTTGAACATTTATTGATCTTTTATTTTTTATTTTATTATTTATAATTTTATAATTTTTTATTTTTGTGACAAATGGAAGGTAGCATCTGTAATTCAAACCTTAAAATATTACACTACATTTGAAATTTTTCTATCAAATTTTTCTTAGTATGAGATCAAAAGGTACAACAATTACACAATGATATTTGGTATTTTTTTCATATATCAAAAAACACCACCATCAGCATAATTATTGATATATGTATCAATATCCACCACAATTTGATAATATTTAATAGTATTTGATGATATTTGGTATTTTTCTCATGTATCAAAATCCACCACCATCAATTTTTGACAAGGTGGTGCATGTCCATACCTTGTACCAAAATTTGATAAAATTTTGTTCAAAATTGGCTTCATAAATTTTTAATTGGACATTCAACAACCACTTGGTATTTTCAAGGGTAACATAAGAGCATTTATTGTCTACTTACAATTCCTTTATAGTTATGATTAAGCTCTAAGGACCATTACGTCGTATCAAATGCAGATAAATTTTATCAAAATTTGGTTGAACCCCTAAAGAACCAAATAATGTTTTTTGGCAACATGGAAATTTTGGGCACTAACAAAGAACAAACTTTTTAATTTTTCATACAACATGTGGTCAAGGAGAAGCTTTAACCCCTAAAGAACCATCATGCGTGTTTTGGCAGTATAGAAATTTTGGGCAGGTATCTATGACTGGAGATTTTCATATTTTTGGCTGAAATTTTAATAGAAGTTGTGCGCGAGGAATATCTTTCATATGCACTAAGTTTCATGACATTTGGAAATATGAGTCAAAAGTTATGGTCTAATATGTTGCTTTTTTCCTCGGCCGGGCAGTCCAGGCAGATTTTTTAAAATCACTTTTTTCCGAAAAAAAAATTTTGAAATTGGTTTCTTAAAGTTATATATATGTGAAAAGCTTTTAATCATTCCATTTTGACAAATGAGTCAAAAGTTATGAGGAATTTTAATTTGCGGGCAGTTATGGAATTTCTACTCTAAAATAAACTTTGAACTCCATTATCTTACTCAATTTTCAATATTTTTGAAAAAAAACAAAATGGTAGGATGTAGATTGTTTATTGAAACATTTGAACCATTGGGATTGGCATTTTCCAATTCCATAAATAAATTCTTAACAATTTTGTATTTTGAATCATCTTCTATTTCTTTCTACTTACTGTTTTTTTCCTATATGTTGTACAACTCCAAATGATGTGAAAATTTTCAAGCATGTAGCCAACTTGTCTAGGAATATGAATCTAAAGAAGCACTACCATTTTGAACATTTTTTCATAGAAAAGTGAGCTTGTGAAGTGCAGCTGCCCGCTTTTTTGCAGGGCCCAAAAAATGATTTTAATGAACTTGAATGCTTATATTTTGCAATCCACGTGGTGGAAATTTCTGAAATTGTTACCACATGTTCTCAAGTCAACACACTACAAGACCCTATGGTTACATGTGTCAAAAAAAGTTTTTTTCCAAAAATTTGGTACTTGTACTAAAACTGACAGTTCTTTGAGTGTTTTGGTGAAAACATAGTCATAGAACTTTAGGGGTTAAGCAACAACAATTTTTGTAACTTTTGAGTACATGATTAAAAAGTTATTGTATGATATGTAGTTTCCTTCTCAACCAAAGTAGTTTCTTTCTCAACTCCCAAAACCACTTTTAAAAGAAAATGAAAATTCGACATTGGTTTCCTAGATTTATATATGCATGGAGAGATTTGAATCATTCCATTTTGACTAATGAAATGAAAACTATAAGGAAATTTTGTTTGCAGGCACTTATTGAACCTCTACTCTAAAATAAACTTTGAAGTCCTTAATTTAACTGAATTTTCAATATTTTTTTAATAAAATAAAATCATAGGATGTAAATTATTTAATAGAACATTAAAACCAATGCGATTGAAAATTTTCAATTCCATAAGTAAATTCTTATCAATTTAGTGTTTTAAATCATTCCCTACTTCTTTCTACTTACTATTTTTTTCAAGCATGAATTTGAAAATTGTTTTGTTTGAAATTTTTTAATGTATTCTCAACTTATTTCTTCAACAAGTCACAAAGATTTGTAAGTTGTAGGATCTATACATTTTTGGATAAAATGTTTGAAAGATGAAATCTAACCATTTGGAAAGAGTTGAAAATACTTCTTTTCTAAATCTAAGCATCATAATATTGTAATTGATAAGTTTTTTTATTCTAAAATTTTAGGAGGGTGTAAACTAACAAGTTAACTAATGCATTGCACGGATGGATTTGTTTGAAAATAAATATAGATGAAGATTTTAGCCTTGCTTTAGAGACTAGTATTCTAAAGCAAATTTAGGCCTCTAAACATAAAAGAACTTTAGGAGTTAAACCCCGCTATACTTGGATTGTGCTAATAAACTAAGGTGAAAATTAAAAACAATGAAAATTTAGCTCAATCTGAAACCACTACCACTACAATTATAGCCTTGGATTCATGAACTAATAATAGTATTGCACTAATAATGATATTTAGTGTAAACCACAGGCTAATTGATTTACAAATACTATAAATTTTTACTCTTGATAGATAATTTTACCAACTACGCTTACTAAAAGATCCCCCCTCTTTGAATAGTACAAATATTTGTGATCTTGGTGAAAATCTTCATCAAAAGTACAAACGTATAGCCTTTCCAAATCAATTAGAGTATCCGCAATGCAAACTCGGCATATAAGCCGTGTAACGGCAAATGGCAAGCCATTCTACAAGACTCACACAATGCCGTTTTTTTCTTTGGACAAATTGACCCAACGCAAAGCCAACAATCCAAACATCAAATGGACTTTTCCATATTACAAAAAGAAAGAAAGAGAAGAGTCTATATTAAAAAAAAAAAAGACTTTTCATGAAAACAAGGGAAGTTTGAATCGATTCACACCCATACCAATGCTTGAAAAGCATTGATGATAATGACTATTCCTACAACAGGCCAACTCGCAAACCCTTCACATTTTGAAAATTAGCCTATCCCGAGTGGTTGCATACCGAGGCTCTGAACACCACCCCACCCCCCTAACAGTTGCATTAGAGTGCAAATTTAATTAGAAATGGGCCCACACCACCCACAGTGCAGATGCGCTTAGGGCCTCCTTACATGTATCGGTGGGTGGAAGGAGTCAACAATGTCGAAATATAGAAAGCACTTTATTTCGTGCTCCTTCTGCAGTGTCTAATACACTGATATCGATGGAACTGTCTCACCTAGTACTTCCACGCTTACCGATCATCGGTGGCATTGTTCTTGTCTTTTAGTTGCTTTCTTTGCTCATCGGGGCCTTAGCGTGGTTACACTAAACTAAATATCATTACTAGTGTAGCTTTACAATTGGTGTTCTTTTCTTTGTCTGTACTTGTTTGATTTTTTCTTACACTACTTTTCTGCCCCTCAGCCAGCTTGGCTTTTCCACCGAGTGAGTGGACTGTCATTTAATTTCTTACAGTATTGTCCAGTTGGTGTCAACCGCCCACTGAATCTTTCAGGTACACATTCTCATCCATTCAATTATTGAGCTGGAATTGAGAAGGATGTAAGGTGGGTACCCCCCAAAAGGCTAGGGTGAACCAACCCGTCACTCATTCCCGAGGAGAAAACACTAAATTTTTTAATTTGCCATGCATAATAAAATTTGCAAATTTTGAGTTCATATTTGCAATTAGAGGCTCCAAATTAGCTAGGAGAGGTGTAGAAGATTAATCAGTCAAGTACAAAATAGGGGGGAGGGGGGAGGTTTTCTTTTCCATGCACCCCTAGAATGACTTTGGGAGGATGAACAAGGGGTTGGTTCACCCTAGCCTCCCAAATTGCCGCTTTTTTCTATTGTGCCTAGTTACTATTATTAAACCAATCAAATTTTCACATTAGATGTTTTTTGGGGGGCTGGAGGGCCATTTCGGGCCTATTCCCGGCATTGTTCCCCCGGTAGTAAAAGAACAACCGTTGTCAGAATTTATTTTTTTGAAAAAAACATGAAAAAAAAAACTTAAAATAATGAAAAAAAATGAAATGAAATGATTATTATTTTAATATATATGACGTGGCAATCCCTCTGTCATGTTATGCAGCTACTGCGGCACAGTTCCAGACAATTCCAAAGTTTGGGAACTCACAACCCTCCACAAAGGCTGAAAAACATATAGTGTTTTTTTTTGTTGGCAAGCATAAAGAGGTTCCAACACACCAAATAATGTAGCATTTAGATATCATACGCAAAAGTTATGACGGGTCAATGGTTTTTTGATAGAGGTTCTGAAATTTTTCTTCCATCTAAGTACATATTGATTTTGGAGATGTACCTAGAGTGATGATGGCGGTTTTGGGTTAGTGGTGCATTTTTGGGTGTTCACTTTAAAAAGTCATTCTCAATCAAACTTCACTATTTTTAATTCCTAAAGGATTGGGTCCATGCTGATAAGGCAAACATCATCTTTAATCCTCAAAGGACAAGACCTAAGGTAGGAGGCTCAGAAATGGAGCATCTAAGGGCTGGTCTGCCTTTTTCATGTATTTCTTTGGACGGGAACTTTTTTAGCTCATTTTTCAGACATAGAGAAATTGATGAGGAATCTAACCCAAGTGGCTTTGTATTTTTCCAATCATTTTTGAATTACTTATGAATTTTCAAACAAGTTGGATCATAGGTCCCTATTCGTGACCGTAGGTCTTTCATAAACAGTTCACTTGCAATTCTAAATAAAAATGGGGAAAGCAAAGAGAATGATTGGCTCTTGCAAATAATTAGACTTTTTTCCTTGATTCATTCAATGAATGTACTAGTCCATTTCACAACCATCTCATGTCCATTTCACAGCCATTTATAGGGTCCATTCTTAATGCCCGCTCTGTTTTACAGCCTCCTATCTTATCACTAGGGGATTTTACTAGAAATGACTCAATTTTTGAACCAATCCACAATAGGTGCATTTTTTTATTTTGACAATAACCTTGAACGTCATTTGTCTTCATTGTCCTTTTGGGATTAAGATTGACTTAATCATATTTATTATATTTGAAATTAAATATTTTATTTATTTATTGAAAATACGTGTTATATATGAACATAAAAAATATCTAGAAAATTTTGCAATAAATTGACATTGTTGTAATTTTTATATCTAAAGGGCAAGAATAAATTGGTAAAAAACAAAAAATAATTTAATGATGTTGAAATTTTTTCACTATGTTTTATAAAGGTCACAATTTTTCAGTGGAAAAATTAAATTAATGTGACTTTAAAAATCCTAGTTTGGAAATAAAATTACATCAATTGTAATATATATTAGAATAAACTCTTTTTTTTTAAAAGTTGAAGGTTAGAAGTAAAAATATTGTTTTGTAATTTAAATATAAAAATATTTTAAATGAAAAAAATACATGTCCATATTGTGTGATTGGAATTCTAACACATGAAAATTGCGATTGTCATAATGTGTTGAATTTTAAATTCTTACATAATATTAAAATATATTATATTTTTGTGCCGCCCAAAAATGTTGTCCCAAGATAGAGAACGATCATCTAGAGTTATCAGTTGTAGAAGCTTTCATCGATTCTAAAATCTACAACATCTCACATATTATACTCCTAATGCCACATTTTACTGTCTACTTTTAAAATATTTAGTGAATCCTAGACAAATTATCTAGAGATTTTCCGATGGATATATCTCGATGCTTTTATAAATCTTTGGATGTTTTATTTAGATACTTTAGATATTTTGCATAGATCTTTTGATGTTTTATTTAGATACTTTAGATATTTTGCATAGATCTTTTGATGTTTTGCATAGATCTACTAATGTTTTGCATAATCTCCTATTAACAATCCATTAATTTATTATTAATTTTGGACTTTCAGAAGTCCAAAAGTAGTTAAATGTGGCATCCTAGTCCAGTTCCAACCTTTGTAAATTGAAACGGTTTAATCTTGAAATTCAAATTGTGCAAAATGTTATTTATTTATTTATATTATTTACAACGCCTCACTTACGGAAATTGGCATCTTTCTAAGAAATCAAAACCTTCGAATAAAATTTTCATGTTTTTTTTAATATTGATCAACACATTTAACGACTTCGGACATGCTTCAAATTTTTGCTTAATTATTGACAAAACTGACCCGCAGGTAGGGTAACTATATTGACAATTCTACGTGATAATCCAGAATCTTAGAATCTAAGAATTGAGTGACTTATCCTAGATTTGAGTTGCGGAGTAATAACACTATACCGAACCTGACTAAGGGCGGGTTTATACACGCTCTGGGGCCGAATGGAAGGCCGGCCGGATTTGCCTTCAATCCGGCCTTCAATCTGGCCCCAATTCACCACTCCGGCCCTAGATAATGTAAAGTGGTGAAGCCGGATTTGGGGGCCGGATTGTGGATTCATCACTCCGGCCCCAAGTAATGTAAAGTGGTGAAGTTGAATTCTAGGGCCGAATTGAGGATTAATGTGCTCTTGTATTTTTTTAATGTTCAAATAAAAAAACATAAAACATGAATATTTCCTTTCTCTTCTTATTTTTTCTATTTCAAAAGAATAAAAGAGAGATTTTTTTAGTTTTTTGTTCTTTTTTCTTCTTATTTGTTCAATTTCAAACATATAAAAGATAGTTTTAAGATTTTTTAAAACCCTTTTTTTTATTCCTACTTTATCTATTTCAAAAATAGAAGAGAGATTTTTTAATATTTTAAAACGTTTTTGTTTTCTTTCCTATCTTCTATTGGGAAAAAAAGATTATTTTATTTGAATCTTTTCCTTTCTCTTCTTGTTTTTGTATTCCGAAAGAAAGAATTAAAAACAAAAACAAAAGCTTGGAACTTTTCCTTTCCTTTCTTATTTTTTCTATTTAATTTTTAATTTTTTTAAAATCATATTTAAATGAAAGAAGACTTCATTTATTATAATATATTTTTTTGATTATTTATGTAGTCAATGAACATTAAGTCACATTCCCTATTTTCCTACTTTTGCAACGTGGTGACTATACAAATGCAGAATGTTTTAAAGTAAACATGCCTATGTAAGACATAATGAGTGTTTTGCCTTTATTACAATTGGCAAAATAATTCAAATTTTTTTCCATACAAACATAATAGTGAGAAATAAAGAGAGTAGTTGAATTTTTTATTTACAAAGTATGAATTTTTTATAAATTTTTGAAGTATATTGTCCAATTGGCTTAAAAGAGTCTATACACTACTCCAAAACCAACAAAAAGTTAGTGTAAGCTTGATGGCTTTCCTACTACCTAAAGCAGTTACAATATTTTATAACAGGGTCACAACATAAAGGAAGAAAAAAATCAATTACTTTGATGAATTGGTACTAAAAAGGTAGAAGTTTCTAAATTAATCACTAATAGCTCCATCACCATCACCCAAGACATTGATTTTGGCCACTAACCAACCTAATTAAGTCCTAATTTCATCTACTGAATTTTTTTTGTCATGGGTTGATGTAAGACTCTAATGGGTCATTTCTTAGGTGCATGTCATAGGTGGTTTGCCTATCATATGCAAATTTATCTTAGTATCATTAGTATTATTCCTTACTTTCAAGTTCAATCTCAATTCTATATTGACACTTATGCAAATAGCCCTAATTATTTTTTAATTATTTTTTGGGGAAAGAAATGGGTCTAGACTCAAGGTGCGAAGCATGTGGATTTTAATTATAGAATATTTTAGTTGAAAATAAAAATAAAAATAAAAATTCTAATGTTTTTTCTTGAAGTTTTTTTCTTGTGTTGAAATTCTTTTTTAAATTATTATTTTTAAATTTAAAAATAAAAATAATTTTTTTAGAAAATTTCATTACAATTATCTCCAGGGGCTCTGACTATTAACATACTGTATGGCTAGTCACTGCCTTCGTTGCAAATCTGTAATTCCATATATGAAAATAATTATTGATTATCGATTAGCAGTAAAATCTGTGACAGAACGTAAATCTTCAGTCTGACAGAACAAGCAGACCAAAACTCTCTTGTTTCACTTCTTATCTAGTTTATTTGTAAAATCAAAGAGTTTGTAAATAAAACTCTTTTCATCAATGGTGGAGATTTGTACAATCTAACGGAGGAGCCCAATCCGACCCCAATCCGGCCCTAGATGGGTAATCGGGCCACCCAAAACCTCGTCCCGATTGCTCCTCTGGGGCCGGATGGTTTGGCGCCAAAACTATGCCACCTAAGGCGACACGTAGGATGAGTGGTGGTTTCAATCCGGCCCTAGTATAAAGCCCTTGGGCCGGATTTGGAGAAATTGAGCCATCCTATTGGTTCAAACTTGGAGAGTTCCGGCCGGCCTTCAATCCGGCCCCAAGTATAAACCGGCCCTAAGAAAAAGCTGCTGCCATGCCTGCCAGCTGCGCAAGCCTTGAGGCTCCGCCACGTGTCCATCTCTGCACAACTGATGCTTGTCGGTTTACTCGTTGGACTGCTCCACACTGGCTTGGGGAGATATTTGTCCCCCGCACTAATTAAATACTACTCCTACCGTTGAACAAAATGTTTGGCATTAAGGCTGAAAATATCAGTATTTCTTCCCGTTTTTAAGTATTTCAAGGAAGTCATTATCCATTCACTATATCTTCAAGAACAAAATTGATCATTTTTTAGCAACTGGAAGATCATTTGGGGATGGAGGGAGGAATTAAATGGCAATATTATGTGTGTATGGAAATTGCATCACAATGTGCATCCCGTTTGTATTCCACGACTCAAATCTAGGATAAGTTAGTCAATCATAGTTGACTTTGTGAGGTTTTTGCCACATGAATAAAAGAAGAATGACAAATCTTGATTTCGGTTCTAAAATAAAATGAAGAAGTGATATCACCTTTTGATTTGCAATTAATCCCTCGAGGACCAAGACAACACAATGTATCATCTCCAAATTTGCAATGGCAAATTATAGGTAGGGTGAAGCAAATATCAATATTTTGGAAAATAGGATCTTGTAAAGTAATAAGTTTACATACTTGTTGCATTTTCTGATTTTCAAAAGTTGAATGAGAGAATTATTTTTAATTTTATTTAGAAATATAGCCTAATATAAAAAGGGAGCAAACACAATTTTTTTCTAGTGAAAGGAATACCAGTAGTAGGGATGCAAAAAATATTTTCTGGGACATTTTTAGTCTTTATTCTACACAAAAAAGTTGGGTCCAGAAAAAAAAAATCAATTTAAAAGAAAAAAAATTCAAATTCAAAGGTTTAATTTAGTGTGATTAAAAACACAAAATAATTAGAATGATTCCAAATTTTTTTAAAGATTATCCATACAATATGCTAATAATATAAATTATTACATTTCAAAAATTATATATTTAAATTTAGGATTGTTCTTATAATTTTTCTTCACCCAAAGTTTTTTTTTTGCCTTTATAGTTGATCATCCGAAGTTGTTATAATCAAAAAATCCAACGGTCAAAATTTTCGTGAATTAATTCCATGCATACTAGACAAAGTAGTCTTTACTTTTATATGTTTTAAATTTCAAGGACATCTATGTGCCAGAAAATATCAAAGTGGGACAATTTATGGAAAAACTCCGCATTGCCAAAAAGTTGTTGGGCCTCGAGGGATTAACCCCTAAAGGACCAAACACCATTTTTTGACAACATAGAGATTTCGAGCAGCTCACTATGACCGTAATTTTTCTTTTTTTTCTTTGAAATTTTCACATAAGATGTGCCCGAGGAGTAGCTTTAAGGTCCAATAATTTTCGTAACTTTTGACTACATGGTTAAAAAGTTATTGCATGATATGTCATTTTCATTGTTTGGCGGGCAGCCGGGGCAGCAAAAAAAACTTCTTTAAAAATCACATTTAAAATAAAATAAAATTTGAATTTGGTTCTTTAGATTTATATGTACGTGGGAGGCTTTGAATCATTCCATTCCGATCAATGAGTCAAAAGTTACGAGGATTCTTAGTTTGAGGGTAGTTATGGAATCTCTACTTTAAAATAAACTTTGAAGTCCTTTATTTAACTCGATTTTCAATATTTTTGAAAAAAAATAAAAACATTGGGTGTAGATTGTTTATTACAACATTACAATCGTTGGGATTGGAATTTTTCAATTTCATAAATAAATTCTTGACAATTTAGTGTTTTGAATCATTCTCTACCTCTTCTTACTTACTATTTGTTTCCTATATGTTGTACATTTCCAAATGATCTGAAATTTTTCAAGCATGTAGCCAACTTGCCTTGAAGAATAAATCCAAAGAGTAACCATCATTTTGGACATTTTTTCATACAAATGTGACCTTGTGAAGGGCAGCTGCCCGTTTTTTCGCAGGGACAAAAAAAGGATTTTTGTCAATTCAAACGCTATTATCTTGCAATCCACTATGCGGAAAATTCTGAAATTTTTTCCTCATCTTCTTAAACAAGTTGACTACAAGATCTTACGGTTACAAGTGTCCAAAAAATTTTTTTTTCTAAAATTTGGCACTAGTATTAGAAATGGCAGTTTTGGAGTGGTTTTGGTGAAAACATAGTCAAAAACCTTTAGGGGTTAAGTGAAGATGTGGGGTCGCAAATTAGATTTACCAACTTTGTTCCAACTTTTTTTTGCACCTTTGCACTATTTACATGAAGAATTTTTTTTTCAAGGGTTTGAGTGAACGCGTTACACAAAAAAATTAGTTTTGGGTAGCTGTTATAGTTTTTGAAAGAAGAATTTAGAAAGTCTCTAAAGAGTAGTAAACCCCAAAAGGGACGCAGATTGAAAAACGGATGCACCTTGGTCAAATTTGCTCGTAACTTTCAAAATATCCATTTTTAGGTTGTCGATTTAAACTTAGAAAATGAAGCCTTGTATTTTATCTTTCTATTCCATTTCAAAACTATAAAAATACCAAACATTCAATGAATCATTGTAATTGAATTATAAAAAAAATCTATATATCGTAAAACTGAAAGTATTTCATTTATGTTTTCTTTTTTAAACATGGTTTTTAAGTTTTCATTACAAAATAGTGTTTCTTGTTTTTACATTCATTTTTGGTCAAAGTCCAAATTATGTCAAATGACAGTATATATTCTAATTGATACTTCCTCCATCTCAAAATGATCTTCTTGTTGGACAAAATGTTTTTGGTTAAGGCTAAAAATAACATTTATAAAAAACTATTTTGCATTGTAAATAGAATTTGGTGCATTTCTAGCATCCTAAAAACTTTGAATTTTGGAACCCTTCTCTAAATGCAATTTTGGAATATAGAAAAGTAGAATTTTGGGGGCATTTCAAAGAGCAATGGTGGGCATTTACTTGTTGAGTGTGAATTTGGAATTTTATAAGTAGTTTGTACAAGCCCAAGACCATGTGTAGTCATTTGTTCCACCTCCAAAAACTTCATCTCCTTCAATAGAGAAACATCCCAAGAGATGCAAAAAATAAATAATAATTGTTGAATGATCCTTTCAGTCATTTTATTTGTCTTTTGATTGATGATTGCATGGATGTAGAGGGAATTACTACTTGAAGTTGTTTATTGGTTCCAAATAGCAATCAAAAGCCAAATCTAGCCAATTTGCAATGTCACAAAGTAAATGTTGAATGAGAATAATGACCTGTTCGGAAATTATCCATTTAATATAATAAATTCGTTCCAAGAGAGACAGTCAAATAGTGAATCTATGCTAATGGGTTCTATATCTAAATTTGAAATATCTCAACTTAAATTCAATAATCCAAATTGGAATTCCAACAGACTTCACTGCAACAACACACAACTCCAACTTGGGCTTTTCATTTTGACATACATCCATAATTCAACATCTGACTTGGCTGGACTAAACACATATTGACATGGTCACAAATTTCTAATTAGGCTCATAGATCACTTCTACATTGACATATTGATTTCATCTCTTCACACAACTATAATTCATATTACATAATTTTTCAATTCTATACAATTTCAAATACGCATACACGTCACACTTCTATCACAATATACCAATTCAGCTAAGAATACTTTTATATTATTTCAAATTGGTGATCAAATCACCAGTACACATTGTTCACTGACTGTAACACATCCAATTAAATTTCATTCACTGCATCACAATATCCAACTTGGACATTCTAATTACATCAACCAAATAGCACTTTTGACCATAAATCACCACAAATTCACTTCATCACTCCATATTCTCACTCACAAGCATACAAAAACCACGAAAATACACAACCAACTGGGCTGGGACACGCATTGAGCTCTCTCTCCAAGTGGATAAAAGAAAAATGAAGAAGAACCACCCTTAATAGGATGCAAGCCAACGGTTACCTCACATGAAGGAGACGACCTAACCAACAACATTTACCAAATTGGAATTGCTCCACAACAACTAATTACCAATTATTAACCATTCCCATTCCAAGTTGGCTTAAACACAAGTTCTATTCCAACTAGGCCACATCATCCCATTAAACCACCAACTTGGCAAAATTGCCACATCATACCATTAAACTCCTAAAAATAAGCCGCAAAAATGACTACCAATTGGTCAAAATACTATTCCAAAATCACCAATTGAAATACAATACTACAATAAAGTTTGTCAACATAAGACGAAAACACACTAAAACACACAGAAGAAATCAAAATTTAAACATCAACTAGGCTATCTACAGTACAACAAGAAGATTATTTTGGAACAGAGGGAGTACAGATTTATGTACTTATTACACTTAGAAAAATCATAATAACCTTGAAGAAAAGGATCATTGTATAAGTAACCTTTTCCACAATAGAAGTATCCAAAGTTGATTAAAAACAATCATGTGCATAAATTGAGAAGTACCATGAGCAAAGAAATTTGAGAGTATTGTACTATGGATGCAATTTCTTTATTGGCCCAAGAATGTTATTAAAGATACAAAACATCCTTTGGACGATTTCACTTAAGTTTGTAGGATGGAAAAAAATATTTTTTCATTCAATTTTTTTTTAAGTTACTTGAGTACATTTTTAGTGAATAGTATTTCAAATTCCATCATTATGATATTGTTGAATTTTCTAAAGAAGAAAATGCTTAATCCAAGAATTAACCTTGTAGTGTATTTTAGCCATTTCTAGCTAATTATTCTTGATGTGAATTTCAACCACAAAAATGATGCTGTATGAATTTAATTCCAACAAATGAAATGAAGTGCACACTTATCAACTGAAGATTCTACCCTAATTGGAAATTTTGAAGAATTTGTAAATTTTAATATTTAATAGCAATATGAACTTTGGGATTTTAATCATGTTTTTTTTCTTCTAATTTTAGTATGATACAACATTTTTTTTAATACCATAATGCTATACACTATAATATACCTCTATGGCAAAAAAATTCAGATTTTTTGAGTATATTTTCTACTTGATATGATAATTTTTTCTTTTTTTCTTTAAAAATTTGTGATAATTACAAAAAAGTTACAAAAAAATTGAAAATTTTATGACTTGTTGTAGACATATTATTTCATTTCTAAAAAGTAAATATTAAAATTTTCATTCATATTTAGTTGCAAACAAAGTGATGGATCCATCCTTCTAGGGTTAAATACTTTTAAAGGAAAGTCCGGCCCCTTCCCATTGCCTTGGATTACATCAAACAAGTGTTGCGAGTCTTTAATAGGAGGCAAAAAGTTTTTTTTCCATGCTTGAAGAAAGAGGTAAAAACTTGCCCTTACTTTAGACCGTTATTTTTGTTTACTTAGTCCTTTAACACCTAATTTAGTGGCTTTGGTTCCAAATATGAATTCAAAATTTCCAAATTTTATCATCCGCGGTAAGAGGATTGCTTGCATGTGAGCTTACAATCTTGAACCTAAGAGCCTAAGCATCTATGTTATAGGTGCCTATATTATAGGCATTTTTTATGATTATAGAGTATCTATGTTATAAGCACCTAAGATATACGCACCTTCCATGGTTATAAAGTACCATGTCATAGGTACGTATGTTACAAACACCTTCAATGGTTGTAAGGTGCCTACTTATACATAAGCTCAATGCTCATAGGCTTGCATTTTTAAGCTTATACCCTAGTATCATTAATATAATGGAGTGGTGGACCCTTGTCAATAATTAAAAAAATAGAATGGATATATCAATTCAAGAATAGAATGTCCCAATTATAGAATGTATGTTCAATTTGAGTGAATAGCCACTCAAAACGGACACCAAAGTTCAGACTCCACAAAATTTTAAAATACAAATTTTAATTTATTTTTCATTATCCCCCTACAAAAAAATAGAAATAGAAATTATATATGTATTTTTCATCCCCCAGACCATTTATCTTTTTTGAATTCGTAAGTGCTAACAATTGTTAAAAGAAATATGTGATTGTATAGTGTATCTATGTGTCTCTCTCTTGTATCCATATGTCGTGTCCATTGTTGAATGCTTATATCCATGCTTGTATTTGTATCCTACATTCATATGTTGTGTGTTTGTATGTCCGTATGTATATCCCATATTTGTATGTTGTGTCCATATGCCCCGATATTAATATATCCGTATTAATATATCCGTATTAATATATCCATATTAATATATCCATATTAATATATCCGTATTAATATATATGTATTAATATATCTTTATTAATATATCCGTATTAATATATCAACATATACCATAGATTTTTGGGGTGGGGGATAAAAAGTATATTTTATAAGGGATGGGGTTTGATATTTGGAGGACATGTGGATTGTTTGTTTTTACAATATAGTATGTAGTATGTCATCAATACGTCACATTGAGTTTCACAGCGGTAGTTGAAGTGCAACTTTTGACTACTTCCTCCACAAATGCCATTCTTTTTATCCTTAAAAGATTTAATAGGGACTATATATATGGTCCTACATTTTATTCTTAGAATACAAAGTATATACTCAAATATGGCAAGATATAAACCATTGGATTGGAAACTCAACAACTAACATCTTTCATTTGGAGGTCCTTTCAATATGAACCTTATCATGTTCAAATATGACACTATACATGTTGAATTGACACTATATACGTGATCATTTTTCAACTTCTCATAAATGTAGGAAGTGCAATAATGATTAAAATTGGAAATGCCATGTGTCACTGGATCCAACTTAGCATGAATACAAACTTTTGTAACTGTTGTAAGGTAGTGTGCTCTAAAACTGCCCATCTTCTTCAAACCTCCCCTATTTTTAGGTGGAGAATGGAGATGGGGTGATCCTTAAATGGACCAGTTTAGCAATTGAATGCATGGAGGAAAATTTATTTTTCTATTACAAGAGCCAATCATTGTCTGTGATTTCCGCTCATCTCTTTACAAGTTGCAAGTGGACAGATTTTGGAAGACCTATGGTCTTAAATAGGTGCATGTGCCCCAAATCTTTGAAAATTTGTAAGTAATTCAAAAATGATTGGAAAAATACAAAACCACTTGTGTTAGGTTCCACATCTATTTTTCTTTCTCTGAAAAAATGATCTAAAAAGATTTTTGTCCACAAAAGCCTGTGAAAAAGGCAGACCAGCCCTTAAATGGTCGCTTTAAGAGCATGTTACCTTATATAAATATGATATGAAATTTCAAAACATTTTGTAGGTGTACCAAAAATCAACACTAGGCTCTCATGTTCTGCTTGTGCATATCTTTAAGAGCATATTACCTTATGCGTCAATTCCTACCTTAAAAAAACCCATGTTGCAACTGCAATTTGGGCTTCTGAGATCGTAAACCACTGCCAGCAAATGGTCCGTTCACTTCGCGGGCTGCTTCTGTACCGCAATCAGGTTGTAATGCCCGATTACGAGGGTTTGCCCGCGTAATCGGGCATTACGGATTTTTCATCCTCCATTCAAATATCATCCCGAAATATCATCCCGAACATCATCCTGAATGTTTCGTATTCTGCTGATTTGCTAGCTGCGGTTTACGCCGGGCAATGACTCTCGTCGTCGGGCATTGCCCTATACTTAATAATGCAAGCTCGGGAAACTAAAACTACTGAAATTACGGCAATCTGGGACTGTCAACCTTGTTTCTGACTCACTGATAGCAAAGACCACGGTGACAGCAAATCATGGAATTGGCGGTCTCCCAGCTTTTAAATTAGGCAAACAATATGAACTTCTCCAAGGCAATTGAAAAGAAATCAAGGTTTTTAAAACTTTTTTTTTTGTAACCCTTAAGGGATGAGGGGGTGACTTTGGAAATCATCTCTTTTCATTACTGTATGAATCATTGGCTTCAGAAATAGTAAAAGCACTGATTGGAAGTCAAACTACTATAGAAGACCTCCCCTTTTCACAACAAAATTCCAAGGATGAATAAGGTGGGTACACCCAAAACCGCCACTTTTTGCTACTGAGCCTAGTTACTACTATTAAGGTAGTGTGCTCTAAAAGCGCCCATCTTCTTGAGACCGCCCCTATTTTTAGGTGAAGAATGGAGATGGGGTGATCCTTAAATGAATTATTTTTTTTTTGTTTTAATATTTTTTTTGAAAAAAAATAAAAATATATATATATATATTTTTTTTTGAAAAGATAATTTTTTAATGGTTCCGTTATTGCACTGCGGGGTTGCCGAAAATCAGAGCTTAGCAGCCTTGTTTTGGCCTCAGAATTTTTCTAGTGTCTTTGATTTCTGCACATTTCTTTACAAGTTGCAAGTGGATAGATTTTGGAAGACCTATGGTCACAAATAGGTGCCTATGCCCCGAATCTTTGAAAATTCATAAGTAATTCAAAAACTCTTGGAAAAATACAAAATCACTTGTATTAGGTACCACATCTATTTTTCCTTCTCTGAAAAATGATCTAAGAATATTTTCGTCCACAAAAGCCTTTGAAAAAGGCGGACCAGCCCTTAAATGGTCGCTTTAAGAGCATACTACCTTAGATTGGTCAAATTTTCATATATTCTAATTGGCAAGTGAAAGGAAGTTCCAATGCACCAGAGAACGTGGCATTTGGACAATGTATGCAAAAGTTATTAAGGGTCAAAGTTTGTTTATGAAAGCACTCCATCCAAATAGGTACATAACTGATTTTGGAAATGTACACAACCTATAGATGGCGCTTTAAGGTCAGGTGCCATTTTAGGGGTGCCTACCTTAGTCACACTTTTGTCCTACCAAAAAAAAAAATTCGTATCATCCATCGGACGTTTGACGTCCGTGTTGATGTTTAAGGGTTAAAAGACATTGGTCCTCGCTCCTTATAAAAAAAGAAGGAAAAGAAAAAGAAAGAAAAAGATGACAACCTTCAATTTTTTTAAAAGAAAAAGACCACAAAAATGGGATCCACTTTAACCCCTAGAGTTCCTTGACTATGTTATCACCAAAAACACTCTAAAACTGCCATTTCTAGTACAAGTACCAAATTTTTGAATTTTTTTTATGGGACACATGTAACCATAGGATCTTGTAGTACACTAATTTGGAAAGATGTGAAAAAAAAAATCAGAAATTCCCACCGTATAGATTGCAAGTTATTAGCGTTTGAAATGACAAAAATCATTTTTTGGGTCCTACAAAAACCCGAGCAGCTGCACTTCACAAGGTTACATTTGTATGAAAAAATATCCCAAATGGTAGTGCTTCTTTGGATTCATTCTTCGAGGCAAGTTGTCTACATGCTTGAAAATTTTGAGATCATTTGAAATTGTACAACATATAGGGAAAAAAATATTAAGTAGAAAGAAGTAGAGAATGATTCAAAATACTAAATTGTTAAGAATTTAGTTATGGAATTGAAAAATGCCAATCCCAGCGGTTGCATTGTTTTAATAAACAATCTACATCCTTTGATCTTATTATTTTTCAAAAATTTCAAAAATTGAGTAAAATAAAGGACTTCAAGTTTACTCTAGAGTAGAGAATCTGTAATTGCCTGCAAACTAAAACTCCTCATAACTTTTGACTCATTGATCAAAATGGAATGATTCAAATTTTTTTATGTATATATAAATCTACAAAACTATTTTCAACTTTTTTGGGAAAAGGATTATTAGTTTTTATCTCCATGGATTAGCTGAGTTGAGAAACAAACTACATATTAGGCCATAACTTTTGACTTGTATTTCCAAATGTCTTGAATTTTAGTGCACATGAAAGATATTCCTTATCTAAACCTTCAATTAAATTTTGGGCCAGTAAAATGGAAATCTCTAGTCACATGTACCTGCCTAAAATTTCTATATTGCCAAAAAACACAACTGGGTCCTTTGGTGTAATCTTTAACAAGTCTTAAAGGTTTGGAAAGCTCAATTTTGGTTGCACCATTTTTTTGTGTCTTTGATATATAAGGTGAATGAATTGAGGTATATTTATAATAGTGACAAAAGTTTGTCTCATACTCAATTGAATCCAATGATGTATGGTACTCCCAATTTGGATCATTACCGATATTGCACCTTTTTTTTTTAGAATTTGAAAAGCTTCAAAATTGTCACATATTCTACTAATATTGTGGTGCATTCAAGTGTAGTAAGGTTTGGATGATAAGATGACATCCCTATACAACATCCTCATTGATGAATTATCAATCTAATGGTGTATATCTTGCCAAAAAAACTCTAATGCATTTTATGTCAAATTGGCAACCTTAATAATAATTCAAGCTTGACAAAAAAACTAACTAACTTTGTATGGTTTCATTTCACAAATATGTATAAATTAAATATTTTTTTAAATATTTTTTTCAAAGATGAAATCACATGACCTTCATATAAGTAGTAATTTATAAATGTTTTTTTGTTATTTTTTGAAATAATTGTGAATTTTTAATGAACATATTAAAAAAATACAAAATAAGCTTAAACTCTGAAAATTGAAATGGTGATAAAAATATTCAATTTTGTTGGGAGGCTTGGTGATAGATCCACAATTGAAATGGTGATAGACATATTTGAGTTTTTGTACCTTCCAACATTTCAAATTGGTGTAGAAACTAGAGTTGACGACCTTCATTTTTTATTCAAAAAATCTCAGTTTTACAGATAAAATTTGGATTAAGAGCAAAAGAGCTACAAGTATACTTGCTACAAGTGCATTAGGAGCATAGAGCTACTGGCACGCAATTACAAAGACTGGGAGCTTTCTGTCTTTTTATTTTTGCATAACACAGTAGTACAGTTCACATTCGGCAGCGAAAACGCATTCCTCTCGAGGTTCTGAGCTTCGCCACGTACAACC
This sequence comes from Antitrichia curtipendula, assembly GCA_951230915.1. NCBI lineage: Eukaryota > Viridiplantae > Streptophyta > Bryopsida > Hypnales > Leucodontaceae > Antitrichia > Antitrichia curtipendula. The sequence continues at coordinate 41,405,307 of OX579634.1, forward strand.
TCGTTCAAAGACATACATCTAGCTAGCAATGAAAGATGCCTCATAAACAGGACACTGCAGTTGAATGTCTCTGTTCTACGTTAGAGGCATCGCGCGGAATGAACCTACTTCGCTAATATACACTTCAATCAAATCCTTGTTGCCGCATTGCAACTACAGATGGTATCAAAAAGACCACCTTCACCAAGAAATTCGACTGCAACCCCTACTTGAAAGTAAGAACAGAATCTTAACTAGGGGTGTCATTGGGTAGTACCTCGGGCAGTGTGGTCGGTTGACTGAGGGCTAGTCATGAGAGATTGAAACTCTTTGAAATCGACCAACTGGTCCCCATCGGCATCCACGCAGCTGATCATGTACCGGCAATCATCCATGGAGAGGCGGTCATCGCCAAGGCCGGACAACACCCGGTGAAGCTCCCCGGCAGAGATGAACCCATCTTTGTCCGAGTCAAACACATCGAACGCTGACTGAAGAGCAGCGTCGTCTTCTTCGTCGTCTCCTCCAGTTTTCACAAGGGGTCTCTTGGAGTTCAAAGTGATGAACTCGAGCAGGTCGATTTCGCCGTCCCCGTTCGCATCCACGTCCTGTATCATCTGATCCAACTCGGGTTCCGTCACAGTCTCCCCGAGCGAGCGAAGGATTGTTCCGAGCTCCACTCGCGATATCTTCCCGTCACCGTTGATGTCGAACATTTTGAAGGCCTCCGCTAAATCCTTGTACATGTTCGCTGATAAGTCGAAGGCATTGAGCTCCGGTCGAGTAATGTTGGGATTGCTTACTTCCTCAATCTCGGAACGACCAGAGATCGACTCCGCCATTGTAACACCTCAGAGGGAGGACTACGTTCCGAAACAGCTAACAGACACCGACAAAATCTCGTCACCGCTCCCTGCAGTAGCAACAGAAACACAAAACCAATCGAACAACAGTAAAAAACTGATGCCAACAACCAAAGTTCGACGAGCAATGCAAACTGGGGTAGGAGGAAAACTGAAGGGCTGAATTGAATGATGGCGCCATGTCCAGAGATCAGCTCTTTAATAAGTCGAATGGGCGTTCGGCTTTGAACATTCCGCGAAGTTTACCTCAGACGAAGCTTCGTTTAGAACTTTAGTGTACTTCCGTGCAGGTGAGTTTCGTTGCAATTACGGGACCTAGTAAAGATAGACGTCAAGTTGCAGGAAGTGCAGCTGTGCAAACAGGGACTCCACTACATTATAATAGTGCTACGACCCTTTTCGGGAGAGTAAAATCTGGGTCTCCAAATTTTCACCTCGGGGTAAGGCATGAACAAATTATTTACCAAATGAATTCATATTTTGAATCCTAGATCCGAATGAGGTACCACACACTGAATAGGGGTTTTAAAGGGACCCATACTAATTAATTGACATTACACACTATATAAATATCTACCTTTGTTGTATAGCGGTAGTTATTGAAGTGTCCATCATGTTTCAAACATCTACAGTTTTTCACAATAAGTTCCTTTAATTTTTTGGTCCCTTTAATACCCCTATTGAGCGCAAAAGTCATGAAATACAAAATTGACAGGCCAAAATAAGGGGCAGATTTTTACATCCATGAGTGACAAGGGTGGGGAAAGAAATAAAACATCTCACCCTCCCTTTAGGGCCAAGTGCTGACCCCCTTGCTTGTCCCCCTGGAAAAATCCTGTAATTTTTTAATTTTCCACGCATGATAAAATTTACAAATTCTGAATTCATATTTGCAATCAGAGACCCCAAATTAGCTAGGCGAGGTATACAAGATAAATTTATCAAGCACAAAATAGGAAGTCTTTTATTTTACTTGCACCCCTGGAATGACTTCATGGGGACAAGCGAGGGGGTCAGTTCACCCCGGCCCCCCCTTTAGAGACTCTTAGAGCATCACCACCCGTCCTACAAAATGCAAGCCAATTTGCAAGCCTGTCAATCCAATTTGCAAGCCGGGGATGATGGGTCGCCCCACCCATAGCCTCTTAAGAGGCCATTGCCACCCAATTGGCTACGTCCACATTCACGGAAGTCCTTGTTTGGTGGAAATCTACAAAAGGTGCTTGTCTCATGCGGTTTGCAAGCCAATTTGCAAGTTACCCCTTGGCTTGCAAAAGAGCCCGGTTTTGCAAGCCACCAACGGCTTTTGGCCGGGCCTCTTAACAAGTTCATCCATTATGCAAGACGGGTGGGACAATTTTGCAAGCCAGTGGCAACAAGTCATCCGTTTTACAAGACGGGTGGGCATGCTCTTAGCATTACAGTACTCCGTACTTCACACAAATCCTGCAAACAGTTGGGGTGACTTGGGTCTGTTGGAACAGAAGCATCCTCGTCGTGAGGTGCCAAAGTGGACCACGCCGGACACGGAAATTGTGGCCGAACGGGATCTCTGATTCCCTACAGACCGCAAGAACTGTACGGACGGTGGGATCCCTTCTCTTTCGGCATCGTCCTCGGCCGAACGAACTTGCCTGGGACTTCACGCAGGATCCATTCCTGACCCCGCCAAATTGATCACCCGTCCCGTTGATCACCGCCCGGTCCAGTCTGACTGCGAAAGGTCGAATCCAGTCAAGGAAGTGGGCCACCTGCGGTGGGTCCACCGAAAAGATGTCTACCTACCGCCTTGTTTGAAGAAGCACAAATGGATAGAAACGGCGGGCACGTTCAACGTCGACACTGCACATAGCTTCTCAGGTAATGAAAAGGAGCTTGTACAATCGAAGATTGGGATTCTGACTTAACTTACGAAGTCAATGTGCTTTTGTGCCGCCGAAAAATTCTACAGTTTGGATACCTGCTGAAACGGCATATTGTCAAACAATTCCTGCACTGTGCACCTTCAGCAAGAATTGACAGCGGACCAGGCATCTAAGCTGCAAATCAAAGATCAGCTAGAATAATGCTTCTATTTCAGGTGATAATTTAAATGCTGGACATAGAGGTGGAGAGTCGAGCACCTACTTTTCTCCGATGAAAGTTAATTCATTGGTTTTTAGATAAAACCAATTTTTTTGTTACTGTTGACCCACAATCTGCGGGTCTATATCAGTGCATTATTTTGCGTTGCGCTGAGATTATGATGAGCAGATTTGCGGACTGACTAAATCGATTGTAGATTCGAGATCAAATGTTTCACCATGACCGGAAATAGCTTGTGGAAGGAAGGAGATATCAATGCCCCTGGGGTTCATGAATGTCGTTTGTACCTTACTGCTGCTTGACCGTTCTGCTCTAGATTCTCACGAATCCTTGCAATCTGGAGCACGGATCCAAATGACCTGTTCATAGAGTACAAGGGTAATTTCAGACATCAAACATAATTTTTATTAGTAACCTTGAATAACTGGACTCACATTCATGAGAAAAATCATGTTTCCAATATCTCACTGGCTAAAGCAAAATTCGATGAGGCTGTAAAGTCTTTTCATTACGAAGCACTTTATACATTGGGTCCGAAGAATAATAAGGGGAACAACTTGAGCTGTGTGGTCTCCCATTTACCACACAGAAAAATAAATGAGTAGGTACACTGGTCATAATACCATGAGACCTATAATGTCACCAAATGATGTCCGTTAGGTTCCACCATCACTTGCGCCAGTTCATCTAACCAGAGGTTAGACCATTAGACTCTAACTCTGTGAACTTTCCTCGTAGGACATGTCGACAGCCTAAATGAACTGATACCCCTGGTGGAAGTTACCTCACCAGGCAGTGATCGAATGCCCACACAGTAGTAAAGCACTTACTACTCGCTATCCATTCGACTTTGCACAGGATGACGGTGCCGATAGGCATCCGAGAAGCCACTAGACTTCAGTACTGGGGACGTGATTGAAGCATCATCCTCTTGTTGTGATTCATGAGAGGCGACTAAGGGTGTATGCTCACTTGGAATTCCCTTTGCTAGTACGTCCTTGGCCTGTTGCACTTTGTACATATCCATATAGACCTTCCGGGTGCGAGCAATCAAACGAGTGAGTGCCAGACACCCAAATCCACATACACTTGCCATCACCAAGAACGTCGACCTATACACGAGCAGACAGCATAAGAATCAGCTGCACCGCCGAGTTCCATGAGCAAATCATCCCATAAACCAGCTTCTAAAAAATTAAAAACAGACTCCCCCCCGGCTTAAATAGCAATTGCGAGCAATTTATACTGACCTGAAACATTGAGGACCAACACACTTTAAAGGCCCTGTCAAAACCTGTCCTTCTGCTACCGCCGCAGCTAGAAGAGAAGCGACTTGCTGGTCGTATATATAGCCAGCAAGCTTTACAGAGAGGAGATACGAACCGACAGTAGCCGAGATGCTGCAATCAAGGGAATCAAGTTTCAGAGGAACTCAGTGTTTCACTAAGTCGAGTTGCTATGTAAAACAAGATAGTCTTGACAATAAATGCAGCAGTAAGATTAGAAATAACAATAAAGAGAACTAAATTAAGCCTGCTCAGTCCAGCAACTGATCTACAAAACCTTCCCGTGCTTTCAACCTTCCAGTATGATCATTTAACAAAATTCTTTGAAAGTAAGTAGATTTATTCGCGTTTTAGAAGAAAATCACTTTGATATCAAGTTATTATGAAATGAACTCGGCACTTGAATATGGATATGATCAAGATCTGCAGATCACTCTTACAAGAAGTTGATAGTAGAAGGTCTCAAACCTAAGTGTATTGTAGAGAGCTCCAAAATTCTTCAACCCAAATAGCTCAGAAGACGTAGCTACCATCAATGTCCAGTGAGCTCCATGAGCCAATCCAACCAGAATGGAAGCCAGATATAGCATTGTTGGCACTGATAACAAGTCCCAGCCAAACATTACGAGAAAACCGAGTAACATACAACAGAGACAAATGAAATGATAGGTACGTCTGATAGGGATTCACAACCGCATATATCATTCACTTTTCAACCTTGCACAGATGTTATACCTGAAGATGCAAATAGAAGGTGAGCACAAGCCATCACAGCTTGCACGCAGAAAAGGAAAACTGGCCTTGGAGTCGCATGTTGCTTCATATAGTATTCTGAAACGTATCTGCAAGTCCAGAAAAAGCGTCGACTGAGGAAGGCATTCACACGAGGGCATGAGGCGTTACACAGTTGCATATGTCCGAAAAATGCAATAATTCGTGAGAGGATGTCAACACTATGAGCAAAGGTAACAACCTAAGCATTTTCCCTGTAAGACTTTAAAAAAAAAGAGGTTCTTCAAGTCATACCCAGAGCCCAGCCTGCCCAAGAAATTCCAAACGCTCACTAGAGCAACAAATGCTCCAACACTCCTGGAACCAAGAGATTCAGCCATCTGAAGACAGGCCCAAACAACCGTCGTAACCTCAAAATCGCAGCCGCTTCAGGGACAGGAAATTTGCTCTCAACTCAGTATCAATTACAATAATCAAATATATTAAAATTACAACGAGATAATCGACTCACTATCAAGACAATGTAGGATTGAATTCACTGTTCGTCAGTATTTGATTTATTACCTGTGCAAGGTTGTTAATTGCCGTTAATCCACTGCCGGTACCACAACCCATGGCAAAAAAGAGCAACCTAAACAAATCAAAGTTCAGAGATTCATGTCAGCATGTAACAATTTTGGAACATCGGTGAACTAACAAACAGAGCAGCAGTCAGCTGGTATTGTACAAACACAATCAAAAGAAAAAAACGGACTTCCAAGCAATTTAAACCGAGTAAAATGTAGAATGATCCAATTTCTACATAAACTCCTTTAGTTAAACAGATTTCAAACAGGTCACTGTCTATGTATATACCGCTGTAACTTCAGCACCCCATAAATACAAAATCGATAAGCAAGCTCACCAATAATCTTGAGTACTTGCTGCTTGCAACAAAGTGTGGTCGTGCCCTAGCTTTACAGTTATCTTCGACGGGGTGTCTAAGCTACGAGACTTGGAGGCATCCAAAAATCGATCCATTGTTCTGGCAGGCACATCAATGCTTGAAGTTGCTTTGTGCTGTAAGAGAGGCTTTCGTTCAGTTAACTGTTGTTTAGGCGTCACTCGATCTGCAGCTGGAGAGGTGACAATTGTCGCTTCTGTAGGAAGAGCAGAGTATCCTTTGTATGGAGCCCCTGCACTCAGCTGCCAGTGCCCAGTTACACCAACAGCAGCAACGTAGAACAAGGTTGATCAGTCAAAATCTAACAAAAAATGATGCAGTAAGATGCAAGTCAAACACTGATCAGACTTAGTTAATTAATATCCCCAGCCAAAACATATCCGGGTGGCTAAAACTAGAAAAAGATCGATGTGACCAGAAGATATAAAAGAAAATATCTTAGTTGCTACAGCCAAGAATAGACATGAGCTACAAGAGAGAAGGAAACTATCAACGAAAATGAAAAAGCTTAAAGCTGCAAACAGAGTGAAACACATAGCTTGCACAATCCTTTATGACGCTATGTCTGTTGGACTCACAGGTATGAGGCCGGGTAAAAACAAAATCATTAGCATGACCGCCATGAACAAGCGGCTTATAGTCTTGCTTATCATGAATGAATCCTGTCAAATCCAATAAAACATTATCAATCAATGATCAAACTATGCACTTCTCTCAAACTGCAAGCATCATTTTTGTGCGAGTGAGCTCTTAGATTGAATAAGTAAGCCGGTACCACGGAGAATAAAAATGTTTTAGTCACTTAACAGATAGAAGACGACAATGAGGTAACTTGAATCAGCTAGGAAATGAGAAACAGAATAATCTAAGCAGCGAGCAGATGATAAACCCCTGAGCGAAAATCGTATTGTTGTCTCTCGGTTGAACAGAAAATTGACATATTATATTTGCAAAGAATTCCCGCACTCGCTAACCTGAATGAGAATCACTGCCATGAGGTAAAATGCCAGCACAACCCCTACAATCTGGAAACCATTCAATTAGAAAATGTTGTTATTTTCCAATGTTTCTTGCTATACAAGATGCAGTTGCAGTTTCATACACGAATTTGAAAAATTCGTGCCTACGCGCCTAAGCGGAAGCAGAGTACAATGCTGAAACATCGAAAAGCCAACTTGTGTTCAACAAACACCTATATTAGACACTGAAATGCAGTCTCACTTCATGGCAGCGGGTCACTCGGTAACAAACTACCGGTGCTACATACATCATGCATGGTAGTAACCAATTGCTAGAGAAAGCTACAAGTTCCTATTCGACTTTGTTCGCTCAAAGAAATGGTTCCAACTCGATGCTGTATTATATGCTGGAAGCAAAGATCGAGCAAGTAGCATACAAAAACTTAGAATCAACGAGTGCAGATAAATAGATACTTTCACTTACATATAGGAAGGAAAACCTGGACTTATCAGATTCATCTTTGCGTCGTGGAGCCTCCACAGGACGAATCACAAACATTGACAACATAGCAACCAGTGGTGGAACCGTAGCACACAACAAAAGGAAAGGACCTGTATATGGTGCATACACTGCTGTATAAACCTGTTGAACATTTTTTATATCAGAAAGCATTTACTTGAGGACAAACTGATTGATTATATTCAGTTTCTAAAACAGATTCTGTCGATCATTAAAACTAGTTGTTTCTGAACAAGAAGATCTGCTTCAGGCCAAAATAATATAGTATCATTGTTCCAACCACTTATTCCAGTTGAAGAGATATGCGCCTCTCAATTAAAGCAGATTTTTTCTGCACAAAATGTTTCTGCAAAATGCATTGCCCTTCTGAGCTCAGAATAACAAATATTAATACGTCAGATACTACCTGTGTAAAAATGGCTCCGCTGAGTCCGATGAAGCCCTTCAAAAGCCCAACCACTACCCCTCTGTCTGACGGAAAGTTTCGCATGCTGCATCCACCGACCGACATACATTTCAAAAGAATTTCCAATCATGCTGAAAAATGACTCAGTGCCACAAAAATGTAAGCTCAACTTTCAAGGAAAGAAATAGAATTTAAAGCAACTATTAATAACTTCGCAAATGTATGCATATTGGAGATTACCAAGTCACAAGAACGGCAGTATTGAACCATGTCGCGCCATTTGTACCTAGCATGATGATGCCACACATCTGCCATAGCAAACCACAACTACGAGTGTCAAAAGCAAATTCGCAAGTAAGAACCGGATTATCTCAGAAGAGTCCCCCAAATAATGCCGCGCTCTGCTAGAACAGATAAGATCCACAGTTTCCTAAAAGAAAAAGAGAGAGAGAGAGAGAGAGAGAGAGAGAATGTGGTCCGAACCTGCCAGTACGAAGGCGTGATCCTGCCAGTAGCCGAGAGGAAGAGCTGCAAAAGAAAACAATAACTCGTTTCAAAAATCTCACGATAAACTACCAAATAGAATTTCAAAACCTGCAAAGTCCAAAGTCATATAGTTGAGATCTTTGCTAAATTCGACGATAAGCCACGGAAGTTGTTGAATCCCGTGATCGACAATACGATCATTTCAGTTACTGCGAGACGCACTAATTCTATTTTCATCGCAAATTTCAACAAAACAGTACTCAAATTGAAAGATGAACTAAAAAACAATTAGGGCGTCTCGCAGTAATTGAAATAAATGATGTAGCTAAAGATGACTATTCAAACTTACCAAAAAATAGAAGCAGAAATGCAGAAGTCCACCAACAAGGAGCACGAACCAAGCCGACGTCAGGTCTATTAATAGACCGGAAATGATCCCAACGTTACCGCCGATGTCCTTCGCAGTGCCGAGGCCGTCGATCATCTCTTGATTGTATCGCAGAGTATGCTTCAAGTCCCCTGAATACAAAGAGAATGCATACGAAATTCCTCCGCATGCCTGCATCCACATGCCAAGACACAACCCTAGCCATCGATCCTTGAGCACTCTCTTCACCCTCGATGGCCACATTGTACTTCCCTGGACACCTCAAGGCTCAATCCGTCCGCGGAGTTTCCTTTCTATCCCATCCTGCCTGCAACTAGCGCGGCCCGGAAGTTCGCATCCCGATGCACGAACAAGTGATCACACACTCTCAATCACAAAAGCAGACTAATTCCTTAATGCCATTCCCCGACTTCAATCAACCAGCTGACAATAATTTCAATTCAGCTCAAGATAAGAGACGTCGTCAGATCAAAATACAGCTCAGATCTTGAAGTGCGCCATCGGTTCGGTTCAAGCCCCGCAAAAACGCAATACAGCACTAGAGAACAACGGACCAAGCTCAGAAGAAGCGGGCATATGATTGGAGTGTCCCTCGACTCTGATAACTGTAGCAAAGTCGACAATTCGGGCCGTTAGTTCCGGTAGCTGGACGGACACTGGAGAAACACTAACGCCGGCCGAGGTCTGGCTATGGCGTCCGGATTCAGGAGGGTATCAACGACTCACGGGAAAGAAGACGATGTTCCCATTGTTGCTCGTTCCAACAGTTTGAATCTATGGTCAGTCGTTCTAACATTATTACAGTATGTGGTTCCAATCCCTCAGTTGAAAATGAAAGTCACTTTTGGAGCTCAAACCTTTTCATTAGAACTTCCAAAATTTGTTTTTTAATACTGAAATTGTAGAATACCGGTATGATTTTTTTGTTTTCTTTAGGTGTATTTTATTACCTTTCAGAAAACTTTGCCAATGATTTATTTCAACTTTATACTGACCAAAAATAGATTATTTTACACAAGTTTGGTGTTTATTTCACATCAGCATCAGAAAAGTTGGGCCAGATTGTTTGGATGCCATCCTGATACCAAAGGCTGCATTTCAGTCATTTTAGTGTCATTTTATCCACACTGAGTTGGTATGGAGGTTGGCACCAAATTAACTTAATAGCATCTCCATGCACCATCTTGACACCATATTCACATGCCTTGAATTTCCTGATGAGAAGCTTGTAATGAGAGAAAGACACTTCCAAAAAAATCCAGCAATCTAAAAATTGATGTGGATATTCTAGTGGCCTTGAAAATTAATCCCTAAAGGATTGACTAGGTCAAAATGGCCTACCATCTGGAATACATGCCTCTTTTAAGGTTGCTAGAATATGTATTTACAAAATCTTGATTCTACAACTATATCTACAAAGATGGGAACTAAGTTACTACAGAAAGAAAAAAATAGATTGAGCAAAGACATAAAAATTGTGCCTATTAGAAGTGAACATTTTACATATTTTGGCCAAGGTACGACTTGTGTATGTGTTCTTGAGGGGCCATGTGATTTTTATCTTCAAGAATTATGGTCAATACTTCATGGATTAGCTCATGTCAAATTCAACTTTACTAAGCCCTTGTAGAGGCAATAGAGGAATTAAAAAATTAAAAACGTGACTTGTAAGCCGTATTGAATGTTGAAATATGGCCAAATACAACACTTTCACAGAGTGCACAATATACCAAGAATTTTCAAGGACTTGGAATCATTCAAAAAAATGGTGAAGAATTTGTGTTGCTACTCAATTGTTGCCATATTTTGCTGCAAAAATCTCATTGTAGAAAAAACTCATGAAAGAAGTCAAACAATATTGTGTATACAAAAACTTTGGTAGAAATATTGAAATACAAGGCATAAAAGTTTTATTGAACATCCTAAAGAGGTTATTGTGATAATCCAAAAATAATTTATTTGAAAGAAATTGAATTCCCTTCTTTATAAACTATTAAAGTCATTTTAAATTGTGCAAGAATTTAAATAGTACTAGACTTCTTCAAATTAATCAAATGACTTCTGTTTGAATTTAATTAGCTTCATTGTAAATAAAATCTACTTGTAGATGAAGTTGGATGAGTTTTGTTAATGGATGACAAAATAAGAATTGGATGAAAATTACACCAATTGAGATATATTGGATATGGATTGACACCAGCTTTATGGAATGGTTAGAATTGGAAGACTCTATATAATAGAATATATTGTATTGATTTTATCTAAAATATTATTAATCACCATATCAATGTACCTTGAAATTTGCATACAAATTATAAATTAATACAAGTTAGTGCTTTAAAATTTATAATTTGTAGCACAAAAATTTTGGATTCTCTTCAAGAAAGGGTTTGTTTCAATTCATTTAAATTAAAAAAAAAAATTAGAATGCTTAATACTTCCTCTATTCCAAAATGCTTCTCATATTTGCCTTCAAATCTATAGTATCTATCTAATTTAATGGGGGTATATTTGATGTAGTCTATCTAAGCTCTAAAACCATGAGTGGCATCCTTCCATATGTATTTTAGTGTTCACAAGCAAGGCTATGATAGAACCATCCATTATCAACCAAGCATCCATATCCAACATGTAGCTATTTCCAACCAAGGCTGGGACAGGTTTCCAACCAAAGTTTGAAATGTGATTTTTTCTCTTTTGCAAGGTTGAGACTATAAAGTCATGACACATGTCATAATGTAGTGAGTAAGAAAGTAGGAAGTAGTTATGGAACGGTTAGAATTGGGATATGGATTGACACCAGCTTTTGGCTTCTAAAATTTATAGTAATTTGAATTTAAGGAAAAAAAATTGACAATGCTCATGATTTTTATCTTTGTGTAGGGCAATAAATTTACATTGCCTTTTACTACTCTAGAACATGCATGAAATCACTTAAGTGGTTGACTATGAGTGATTCTATCATAATCCAAAAAAATTCCAAAAAAATACCAAAAGAATTTTATAATTTAAAAAATATTATAGTATTCCAATGTTAAATTGGTTATTTAGAACATTTAACATATCTTTTTGGCAAATCAATAAAATTGTAATTGAATTATAATATTGATGAAGTATGTGTCAATCTACAATGTTTTTTCCGTCACATGAAAATTTGAGATTTAACCCTAAATGTTACTGCGATCAATAAGTATTCAATGAATGACAAAGAATCCTTCTACATAGGACAAAAGTGCAGATTTCCATTCTTAGAATTTTGTGCAAAAGGAGAAGTCTTGCTCAATAGTTTGATCTTCAATGAGTGCTATTGGTGTTTTTTAAGCTAATGATTCACATAAGTAGTACTAAAAATGATTATTTCTATGGTGACAAATCCAATGTTTCCATAATTAACTAAGGTAAGACCACCCATTCCTGACTAGAGACCCGTATCCAATTTGTAGGGTGTAAGGTAAAACAACCTATTATAACTAGAATTAGGAGTTTGACCTCATGTGATGGCTGAATTTTTTGATTTTCCCCCATAGTACACCAAAGATGATATTTAGTGTTGAGTGACATTTAGTGTTTTTACCCCCCTACTAGCTACAACACTAAATCTGAACTTGTCCACAATTAATGTTAGACTTGAATGTGGCGGCTGCAAACTTCAGAGCCTTGTAACTTTTTCAAAAATTCTTCAAATAAGGAAAATGAGATGTTTTTCGGCATCTACAAAAATTGTAGATGCCGAAAAACATCTCATTTTCCTTATTTGAAGAATTTTTGAAAAAGTTACAAGGCTCTGAAGTTTGCAGCCGCCTAGCCCTAATCGGTCCGATTCTGTCCGTGAACAGTGATATTCCGTCTGATATGACAACTCTGGTTCACATTTAGTGTTTGAATTGACATTTAACCCTGAAGCGCTCCGACGTCCATTTTCTGGACGATGAACGGAGGGCTTCAAGGCACTTTGTAGTCCAATTAACTTCTCATTCATCTAATGTGATACTTAAATCTAGAAAAGACAAACTTCCTTTACAACCAAATTCATGAAATTCCAGTAAATGATATTTCTGTGCAAAGATATAAGCAAAAGAAAGCAAAAATTCAAAAAAGGATTGAGGCGTTTAGGGGTTAATGTTACTTACTTTCATAGGGTAATTGGCTTTTAGTGTATGCCTTCGTATTTAGTGTACAAGACACTAAATATCATCTTTTGTGTAGTACAAGTGTGAAGAAAAATAAGAGCAATTAAAATTATGTTTTTTTTTGACAAAGTATGAATTTGCTATGAATGTTACAAGTGTTCAATGCATCATGGCCTAGAAGAGTCTGTAGACTACCTTAGAACCAACAAAATTGGAATCCATTATGCTCATTTTACTCACCTAAAGCGGTCATAGTGTTTTCTAACATGGAAGGCCTAAAAAGTCAATTCTTACAATGAATTCACATTGAAAAGTTGGAAGTTCCTATTGAAGTCACTAATCATCCATTATTGTCATGTAAGACATGCATTAAAGCCAAAAAACTCAAAAAACTCAAAAAATCCATAATGGGGCCATTATCTAGGTGTCCACAATGGACAATTCTACCTTGGATATTTCCAACCAAGGTTAGAACAAATTTTCAACCGAAATTAGGATTTTTTTTTTTCCTCCTTTTTAAGGTTGGGACTAGCAAAGTCGTGACACATGTCTCAAAGTAGTGAATAAGAAAGTAGGAAGTAATGAGTGGGAAAGTAATTTGGATGATTGGAATTGGGTGACTATAGACATTAGACATGGCTCTAGACCAACTTTTGCCTTTCAAAATTCATAGTAATTTTAGTTCAAGCGATAAAATTACCAAATTTTTGACAATCTCCATCATTTTTATCTGTGCACCTCCTAAAATATTTGCTTTTGCCTTGCACTACTCCAAATCATATCCACAATTGCTTATTTGGTTGGTTATGGGTGGCTCCACTATAGTAAATCCCTAGTACAAATCCACCTGGGTTGAAATGGTCATGTGTTATTTTCACAACATTCATCATGAGCATAGGGGTTATTTACCACCTGTCAAAATTCTGTGAAATCTCTCATGACTGAGTTTTCAGTCAAATTGATAGATTTCTGACGACCAGAAATCTGACAACTTCCGAATGTAAGGTGCAGATTAACTTGTGCTTCAAATACAATTAATGTCTCTTGCAAAAGATGGAAACGAAAAGATGGAAACGGAAAGAAAGGAAAGACGGAAATGGAGAAAAAGTAAAAAGTACGCCGAAGCCCAAAAGAAAGACTTCAGTTGAAAGAAAGTCAAAATGCCAGCAGGAAGGAAGGAAGGAAACTCTCAGTTCGCACTAAAATGGCGCGTGCCGAACGGACGAAGCATGGAAACGGATGAATATCGTCGTCATCCACCTCCTTTGTCGTCAGTTGCCATCGTCGTCGTCGTCCTGGTCGTCGCTCTGTTCCCTGCCTCAGTCTCGGAAAGGGGGACTGGCATGAGCTTCTCCCATCAAATAGAATGAGTTCCTGCATCTGCTCCTGCAGAGATCACTCAAATGTTTACACAACTTGCATCACGAATGAAGCTCATGCAACACGGAATCGTTAGAAAATGATTTAGAAACTTTTCCTATCAAAGTAGGGCCTGCTCGTGTAGTTCTTGTTAGCTTACCTCGGACCTTTATGGTGGTCTTGTTTCTGCTCTTTCCTTTCCTGACTGTTTTAATTTCACTGGATCGGAGGTTTTGTAGCTCCTCGGGGTCCAGGCTAGTGTAGGGACGGCGTTCGAGCTCTCACAGTTTAGGGAACGAAATGATGATGGGAGAGAGTGGTGATGAGCGAGCCACTTTAGTCTCCCTGAAGTCAAATCATGCGGTGAGTGATGATCAGGACTTATTTTGAAGTTTTGAGGTTTCGGAATTATGTGTTGAAGAGGTCGATTTGTGATGATCATGTCGCCATTGAGAAGTCGTGTCTAGCCTGCTTAGGACTTGGTTGTAGTGATCTCTCACGTGCAAGCGGTGCTTTTCCTTGAGGTTTATGCCGTGTTTCCAAAACCCTAATGTTGGCTTGGGAATTGAGTGAAGTGCGATACGTTGTTGCTTTGGTCTAGTGACTTTAAAGAGATTTTGAAGGAGCTTGTGTTTGTGTTTTGAAGGTTTTAGCTGCCAATTCTTAAGTAAGTCATTCAATGTTTCCTCGCGTGGAGTGTGGACTTTGGTATTGCAGCTGTAGTTTGAGCTCTCAGTAGGTATGCAGGAAGACCTAAATCGTTTTCATTTTAGAGGGACGATGGTTCTCGATTCGTATCGGCGACATTTTCAGTACTGATTAGTAGCCTCAGGTAACTGGAGGTTGTTCATGGTTATTTCCTCGGAGTTTGGGATTTACAAGGTGGTTTCGATCATACACTCTGGGACTCATTGTCATTTGGATTTGGCAGTCATCCAGGGATACACTGTAAAATCAAAGAGCAGCTACGATATGCGGCAGGAAATTAGGGCTCCTGTTAGGATACATATTGTGGCTTCTGTTTTGAAGTAGTCATGTAGCGTCATTTTGGCTTGAACCGCACTTCCCGCTTCCAAGGCAGAGGATACTTGTTGTGCCGCTCTAAGCAATATAACCAATATGGAGGAGTGTGCTTTCAATGGGAGATGACTACTTCAACTGTTGAGAGACCACTTCTGGTACAAGAACCAAATCGGTTGAGCTCGAATTTGTATCACTAAGTATGACTTTCCTAGGAGACCAGATCAGTTTGCAATCATTCAGAGTGGGAGGTTGTAGACCATCATAAGTGACGTTAGACAACTCCATTTTCATTCAAAGATTAGTGGCCGTAGACATTTAGCTTACAAGTCATGCTTACACCACTTGCTATTTAATACAACCAAGGTTACGAATAGATGATTTGTTGTTGGTAACTGGGGTCAGTATAGGAGATCAGATCAGGTCCCTATAGGTTTTAGTATCCTCTACCTGAAATGTTTGATTTGTGGATTAACTTAAGGATTGTGTTGTGCTTGTGTCCTCGTCAGGGAGCTTTTTAGTGAACGTCAGGTGTGCAATTGACCAACGTATTTTGAGAGGGGTCTAGAGGACGGTAAAAATGGAGGAAAAGGACGATTCGCGGCTAGAACTGGTGCCACTTAAAACTGCAGACTCCTTGGACACAGACTTTCGAGCTTCAAGTGCATTGATGGCGCTCGCCGAACCCGATGTACTAGATAGCATAGAGCGTGGATTGTCTTATTCAGTTGATCATGTGGAAGGATCTACCAATTTGATGCCTGATCAAAGACCTGCTGAAAAGCTGGACAATGTTGGTGGACGAGATGGCAATTTGGTGATGAAAGAGCTTGTATCTCGGGATCTAGTAAGGGTGCAGAATGACTTAGTCCCACGAGAATTTCAATCGGATTCTCGATCCCCTTTCAGTCAGAATGATACCTTGGGAAGGGGTGTTGGAGTGATATCAGACGAAGATTTTGAACGGGAATTTGGTGCCTCTGCATCAGGAGGCTCTGGACAGTCCACGCCGAAGAGAAGGAACGGGTCAAGGGGTAGATCTACTGGCGCATCACGTTTGGAAAATGGGGTAGGAGGGGAGGTCTTAAGAGGCAGTATAATTGATGCGTTGAGAGCGAATGCAGCTGTGTCTCCCAGAAGTAGAAACAGTAGTGGCGGCAGAGACGCCGAAATCCCTTTCTCTAATGACGAGGTGTTGTTACCCTCGGAGACTCGCCCTGCATCGCGTAATCCTGTAGCTGGAACAATCTTTAAGACCTTGCTTTATATCTGTATGTGGTACGCCTTCAGCATGTGCCTTACTCTGTAAGTTGTCATCCAGAACTCAACCTTTAATTGTGCACAATGTTAGAGTCATTGCTTTACTCCAGTTCTTATCCTGCATATTCCTTCCAGTTTTGTTTCTAATGCTGTGATATTTCTATATTCGTGTGCTGTGTTAGAATTTCGCCCTGTGCACAGTTATTAGGAAGATTATTATTTTGGTTTTCTTTGTACTCGAAGACTTGACGTGTGATCTTCTTTGTCGTTAGGTACAATAAGTATTTGCTAGGGGAGGACTTCGGAAAATTCCCAGCTCCTCTATTGATGAACACCATCCATTTCTCCATGCAAGCCATTATATCATCAATCCTCGTACGGTTCTCCTGGTGTGGAATAAATCGGAGCCAAATCCGCATGTCCTGGAAAGATTATTTCGGCAGAGGTACTTATTTATATTTTGTTCCCCCTACCATCCGTTTCAGATACTACCGCATGTCTTTAATAATCTAGAGTTTGATTGGGTGTTTATTTTTCTGAGTTTCAAGTTAAGCCCACCTGCTACTTTGATTTTGACCTGTTAGTGTCAAGACAGATGGTAATGATAAGCTGCTTGGACTGTGAATTTGTAAAACCTCTTACTGTGGTTGACATTGTCCTCCCGGAGGTCTGAAATTTAGTCCATATTCTGTATCTACTGTTTCTGGTACTACATAATAACAGAAGAATTTTGAATATTCTTGTCTTCATCCGGTAATAATAAACCTCGCTAAAATTTAAAGCGAATCCATTCAAGTGATGTCATACCAGTAATGACGTTATTCTGTGTCACTTGGAATGGCGACAGTGGTTCCGACGGCTGTTTCAACAGCACTGGATATCGACCTTAGCAACATCTCTCTTGTATTTATATCTGTTTCTTTTGCTACTCTGGTAAGGTTCTCTCTTGTACCCTGAATTTTGCGACGTGTAGTCTGGTGGTGTAAGCTTTGGTTTATAATTCTGAAAAGAGTTCTGCATTTTTTTACCACGTATGAAGTATCTCAGAAGAAAAGTTTGGGAGCCTCTCACCAGCATTCTCAGACTTGGGGCATTCTTTTGAACAATCATCATGATGGCTTTTATAGGTCAAATCTGGAGCGCCTATATTCCTCCTTCTCTTTGCGTTTGTTTTCAAGTAAGTGGATGCTTCTCATTTTTTCTTGTGGCTTGTTACGAGTAGAAGCTCTACGAAGCTTACATTTGTCAAGTTTTTTCTTTCACGTCCTTTCACGTTCTTTCACGTGCTCTTTTAATGGCAGTTTTCTTTGAGATAGATAGTTCGAGGGAATGGTCCTGAACTCCTGATCATGCTTGTGCTTTTAAAGTGTACCAGATAAGGGATGTCGTTTACGGATATTTCTCACACAATATTATTGCCTGTATATTCTTTGGCAGATTGGAAGTGCCGAGTTTTAAGCTGTTGGGGATCATTTTAATAATTTCCTTTGGGGTCATGCTCACTGGTATTATGCCCACCTTTCGCTGTGTTTCTTTGAATTGGGGATTTTTTTTCAACCAGTCTTGTCACCTTATCTTACCGTCCTTCCATGGTTAATATATATTACAAGAGCCTTTAGTTAATCCTCCATTATCTGCTTTCATTCTGCTGACTGTTACATTCTCGTATAAGTTGAAGAGTTTTTGTATGTTTGTTTTTGGTAGGCCCTTCTTACGATACTTTTGTTGTAAAACTTTACAAGCGTTTACACATGCTGGTCACCCTTTCTATATCTGACATATCATGAGTGATGCAGTTGCAAAGGAAACAGAATTTGAATATCGGGGTTTCATTCTTGTGTTATTGGCAACTGTCATGTCGGGTTTTCGATGGACCCTGACACAGCTCCTCTTGCAGGTACTACAGCCGCTTCTAATTTTATGGCCTCTGATCGTATGTCTTCTCATATTTTCATTTAATGCATTTTAGAAACAAAATGGTATATATGTTTGGCATATGTTGAGCAATCTTGGTAAATTGAAAGATTGCTGGGTTTTTTTCCCGCTGGAACTTAGAATGGAACGATGTTTCAATTATCTGAATGGTGGCTTGGTTTGTGTGACAACCATTGCTGCAACTCACCACTCAACAAACGCAGAAAGAAGAATATGGTATGTATTCTCCGCCATGTACTCACCTAAGTGTTTTTGTTTCCTTGAGTAGTCTTGAGAGAAGGATCCGTAAGGTCTTTATGTAAGCAGCACTGTGGTTGAGTTTTTTGACTTCGGTTTCTGGGCTGCTGATCCACAAAATTTGAGCTGGCGAGTTCTAGAAAGGTAATAATATTACTTCTCCGACAAAATGGCTAAGTGTTGCTTGGTTTGAACAATCAGGTTTGAGCAATCCGTTTGCAGCAATGAGTTATCTTACGCCCGTTATGGCTGTTATCACCCTCACAATCTCATTATTCATAGAGCCCTGGCACCAGCTGGGCGAGACGGCTTACTTTGATACCTCCAGACATGTATTTGAAAGTTGTGCGCTGATGCTGCTCGGTGGTGCACTTGCATTTTTCATGGTACTTTCAGGTTTCCTTTGGCGAGATTAGATCTGGTGTAATTTTGTAGACCATATGAAATATTGAGGGGTCATTACGGTTTAGTGGGCTATTCATGAATTGTACTTGCAGTTAAGTGTTCATGTTATCATGTTCCTATCGTCTTTTAATTAGGAATTTGTCCTTACAAATGTGGCCTGCCTATTTAGGTTCATTACCAGAGAGCGTGCAAAGGGATATGAGTATGCATTTGTGGTGTGCTTGTGTTGTCGCTAGACCCTGTTGCAATGTTGAAGAACTCTGTTGAATTTCTTGCAGGTTATGGCTGAGTACTTTCTCATCGCCGAGACAAGTGCAGTGACTCTGACCATTGCTGGTGTTGTTAAGGAGGTTGTAACCATTGTGGTAAGAAAAATTAACTATCTGCTTGGGATAGTCTGACTCAGAATCTAATGGATATAAATGAACTCTATTCAGACAATCCTTTCATGTAATTCTTCTCTCTAATTGTCATGTAATCTTTTCATGTTCATCATATCATCATGGGCACATTTGTCTATTATATTTAGGGTTATTAAGGGGGCTTACATTTATTTTTTGGCCGATGCGCAGGGTGCCGTATTCATCTTCCATGATGAGTTCACGTGGCTGAAGGCCATGGGGTTGGTAGTCATCTTCATTGGTGTTGGCCTGTTCAATTGGTTCAAGTAAGTTCTCTCCACAGTTCTTACTTCTATCCACAATATCGCCTTGCAATAGCTTTAGTACTCCGCGCACCTAATCTTTATGGCGACCTGAGTCAGTTTAATCCTTGGCGTCTGTTTGTTGTTGGCAAAATTATTTTATTCAATAGAATTAATTATTTTATGTTGTAATGAGCATTTTCATTACTAGTTTTTGACATGAGTTTCTGCGTAGCTATTGCTCAGTATGTACGGATTTGTTTTTTGTGCAGGTACCAGAAGCTGGTCGAAGGGGGTCTAGGTAACATTCCACCTCAGCAAGAACTCGCACGAAGTCCTGGCAAGTACGTGATCATCAACGATGAAACAGATGGAACTTCAGAACATGGAGACGATGGGGACCATGTGTCGTAGGATCTTAACAATGCAATGCCCTCACAAGTTAATTAGTCCTCCAGTGAGCGAACTTCGCATTGTATTGCAGGCACATCTTTAGTTAAGCAGCTTCTTTGTTAGTCCACGAGATTATTATTTTGCCAGACATTCTTTCTTGGTCAATTTTGTCAATAATTTGTGAATTAATTGCAGTGGGTCATGAGGGTAAGCAGAGTAAGGGTTGGAACATTATTGAGGAAGAGTATTGCCGACATTGATAGCTCAGTCACACAAAGGGGGCTTCAATACGATGATCCTTAATTTAGTTGAGTTGGTAGGAGTTTAGTAATGCAGAACGATTCATAGCCATGATATTATTGATGTTCAATAAGGTACCTCACTATTGACATCGATCTTCGGCCAAAGCCACGTAGATGAGTCCAGTTACAATTAAGCAGGCCTATTGTTTATTAGCAGCGGCTTTTAGCCACAATTGTACATGAATTTTTTCTAGGTGTCATCAAAGTTGATGATGGTTCTCCTGGTATCTGCTGAGAGTTCACAAGTCTCCTACATGTTTTGCTTACATGCACTACCGTTGATTGTTGTACGTGGTCTTATAAGAGAAACTAACTACACCAAATAAGAATTTGAGCATGGTTCCTACTGTTAAGTTGCCTTGGCCTTTTGGGGTTTTTATTTTCAACTAAAAGGAGATGTTGAAGTAGATTCTGTTAGAATGCATTTGGACACTATGAATGAAATATGAATTTCCGAAGTGCTAAAAATAGGTTTACCCAAAATTGATTGTAGGCTCTCGTGAATAGAAGTTGTGCATTTTAGGCAAAAACCTATAGGGGTCAGTTTTGCAAATAGGATGCAATTAGGTGTAGTTATTTGTTAAATGTGATTTCAAGTGTTCAAGGTTCTTGAATATGGACCAAAACAATTTCAATAATTGATGAAAACAATAAAAGGAACTATGGCTTTGAGCTGTTTTTAGCTACAAAAATGTTTATTTTTCAATGTGAATCTTCTCCTTATTTTTGAGAAGATGCCAATGCACAAAAATAACATTAATTTGATTATAGTTTGAATAAAGAATGTGTTTTAAAAATGTGTGTCAAAGTAGGTACTAGGCTTCAATTCCCCAATTGTTATTCATTGTCTTATTCACTCTAACCCCTAAATCCTCAAACTATAGATAGGAAAATCACTTTTAAATATCATCATGATGAGTAATTGAAACTTCTCTAAAAATTCCAACATTATTGAATTATGTAGAACATTTTCTTTTCTTTCCATTGAAATATTACACAATTTCTCTAAAAGCTTCCTTAGTGAACATTAATCAAATGCAATGCACATTCCAAAACATTTATCATTCACCTAGTGGATGATAGAATATATAGGGATGAAATATGTTTTGTTAGAACTATAGCCAAACCATGAAAGTTCTTACAACCTCACTAGGCACAAAGATCATTTGCTTCACTAAGTTCAAGAAACACCACATTCTACATATTGTAAAGAACATCCCTAATGGGATTATTAGAAATTCTCTCATAGGATATAAATTTTGGAAAAAAATTCAAAATCAATCCATTACAAATTTTGGATGAAAATTCAAAAAATTCTCATGGGCAATCTCATGAAGATTGTTTTCGAAGGGAATTTCCCTCGGCACACTGCACCTGGAGATAATTCCCTCAAAAGTAATCTTCACTATCCTGTACGAATCTACCTCTAAAAAAGTACGAAATTGTGGAACTTTTGTTTTAAAGTTGACTGGTTTGATCCCTCCCCAGCCCGTTTTACGGGGTTCGTATCTTCACGGAATTAGGGTCAATAGCCGCATTCACACTGCTCTCGCGGTTTTAAGCACTTCTTCTGTCCGGAGCGTCCTTTCAGTCAATTCAGTTTGCGATTTGTCTAGCGATTTTGCTCGATATGGATTCTCGTCGAAGGAATTTGATTTTTGAGGTGTTGAGGTATAATTGCGGTGGAGAGCAAAGCAGCATACAATGTTAGGTTAGTTATTTAATTTTCCCCCGGCAAGTCTCTCATGGAGCATGTGACATGCAATGCATTATGCATGCTTGTGGCAGTTAATTCGATCTGTTGCGGTGTTGCAATGTTTGAGATTTCTTGATATGGTTATGTGTTCTTCTATTTAATTCTACGGAGCTTTCGGCTGTCCATTGCTCTGTCTTGGCTACTGCCGCCATTCACTCGGCGGTTTTTGATTCTTCGAACAACAGTTTTCTGAAAGTGTATCCGGTTCAATTGCTGACGGGGACGAACCTCTCGACATTCTCGAACGACTGTCGAATGACTGCCGTTCTATTGTAAGTAGCTTCCGATTTTTTCCTTCTCTTCGTATTGGCAGCATTTTCTCTGCTGAATGGCAGTTTCTGGTAGGAGCTGTTACTGGCACGCAGAATATTCTTGTTCTCAGAAATTTTCTACTGCATTCTTGATTTCCATGCACTGCGTGTTTTTTACCCTGTTTTTAGAAGCTCTGTTCTTAAGCTTCAAGTACACGTGCATGTGTGAATAACATTAAAGAAACGTTCACATTGTTGCTGAATTGGAAACCGGAGACCGAGAATATTTCGTTTATCCCAACCTAACTTAGGAGTTAAACGGGGTAATCAACGCGTGCAACTTATATGTTAGGTTTTATACTATGCCACGGCAACATTCTGGAACTCATGACAACTTGTGACATTCGACCTTCCGTTTCAACTTGAATGGGCAGTCAATGATGTGTAAAGTCTTCTTTCAAAGAAGACGGTATTTCAGCAAGGCGGTATTTCAGCAAGGCGAATCGCTCCTGAGTGATGCTGGAATACAGGTATAGTTTTCCACCAAATTATTGCACGGAGGAGGTTCTTCCAGCGTTCCATTTGCACTCTACAAAGATGTCGCCAGGCTAGTCACTCCGACAAGGGTGACATCGAGTAAAGTGAAATTCATCACCGCTTCCGTGTTCACTTAATTTCTGATGAGACTTAGTTGTTATATAATTTCGGCCATGTCCTTCAAGGTGATCACATGATTGCGCAAATTAACGAGGTCGCGGACTTGCAGTTCCACGAAAGTAGCTCTGTGGTATTAAGACGACCAAAGGATACATGATGAGTATCCTATTGCAATTTATTTGCTGCTACATCAAATATAGTAGTCGATTGAAGCGAAACTTGAAGAATTACACCTGCTCATGATGGCATTTGTGGAGATTCAGTTCGTTTTTTTTTTATCGATTGAAGCTCTTGATTCTGCTGTTCATTCCTAATAATTTTATACCTTTCTGGAATAAAATGCAAGGTTTTTGCCACAATTAAAGAATAGAAATATGACAATAGGTTTGGCGCAATGTTGAATTTCAGAGAACGAGATGATGTCGGGCTCTTCTCGAGATGGAGGACCGACAGCCTCAACTTCACAGGGTGATGAACTCCCTAGTGTCGTCGTTCAAAAATGTATGCATTGTGACGAGAAGCAGCAGTCGATTGGGTCCGAAGGAAGGAAGAATGCGTTGAGATGGTTGCTGCAGTCTCCGGAGGCGGCACCGGGAGTCGCAGAAGAGGAGGAGCCTGAGAGTTCCCGTTCACCTGAGAGCGGTTCAAGCATTCGTAAACATCTCAACTTAGGAACGAATTCCCGAATCTTGAATTTGTTCAATATATTTCTGCATATTCTGGCATCTCCAGGTCAAAGGGGATGAAACTGGTAGTTAAAATAATTCTTTGAGTCGAGGATTCTTGTAAAGTCTTTCAGATGCTCGTGCAAGATACTTGTTTAGAAATTCTCATATTCTGACCTTCAAGTTGCAGTCAAAGAAAAGAAACGAAAGAGAAGCATCGGTTTTCATTATGGATCGCTAAAAGAGGAGGCGCGTCCAGGCCCTTTGTGCAAACCATGTTTCGCCAAAGAAACGACTGGCAAGACTGTTTTATACATTGCCTTCTGGTACCTAGCCTATTCTCTTCTAGAAGCGTAAGTTCACTCTTTCACCTTGCTGATGTTGTAAGAAATGCGTATACATTGCAACGTCCTTGTAGAGCTGATCTGGTTTATTGAGTTACTTATTCCCTATAACTGCCACTCTATCCAAACGAACATTGTCCCAGATATTACAGTCGAAATATTTATAATGTTAAGCGTTTATTAATTAACATACTGGAAGAGAATTACCAGTTTATATAAGTTCGACATGACTTACACAATAATCATTATCTTATGTCATATTGAGGGATAAGACTCAGTTTGTTCACCTAATCGGATTCTAGGTGGTGCATTGTATTGAAGCGAAGTCTGCATTTTTTCTTGATGGGAAGTACAGATACAAAACCTCAAAATTTGGAGAGAGGCTGACGAACTTTCCAGCACCAAGGTTGCTGCAAGCGTTTTTCTTCCTAACACAAGCAGCCTTGTCAGCGCTGTTTCGCCTCACTAAGTGGGGGAAAAACCCGTCTCCCATAGCCGGCATCTCATGGAGAGCATACATTTTGAGAGGTATATTTTAATAACCATCTCACTTCCTCACCATTTTTCAACTCCTTAAGCTTGGATGTTCTATGTGACGACACGTGATATATTCTATTGTGTAAGTTTTGGAGATTCATTAGCTTATCATATAACCAACATTTCGAAAAACATGCTGCAAATGCGGATGGCTTCATGTTGTGTTTATAATTAGGAAGGTTAATAATTCAGAATCAGTGGAACTAGGGCAACAGAATCAGTAGAACCCAGAAATATGAGCAACATTGCGATTTATTTGAGTTCCATAGTCAAGAAATTCCTGGTTGGCTTTATCATACCAAGTTTTGCTGACTAGGGTTTTCTTGATTGCATTCTTGGTTCGTCTGCATTATTTTTTTTCCTAAGGCTCTGTGATACAAATGCAGTTCATGAGTTATTTTATGGGGTGATTCTATTGTTTACGCAGTGGTGCCACCAGGTATTGCTAACGCCATCGATATCAACTTTGCTATACCGCATCCAAGCATCCCTGATAATTGCAATAACTTGGTGAGCTTTCAATGATTTTCTGAAATTAGCTGCCGACAATTCTACAGCTACAGCGTGCACTAAGATTGGAATCTGCATTTAGATGGAAGCAACATTTCTGTGATCCACTGCAAAGATGTTTCGTTGTAATCTTCTAGATTTCTAATAAAATTTATAACTTATTCACTTCTTTTAACTAGACCTTGAACCGAGCCGTAAATATCATGCAAAAAATGCACCGTGGAGTGCTCTCATCGTGTATTTTTTGGATTGCAGAGCAAGTCGGGTGCTCCTTTTCTTGTTCTCCTCATGACTTATTCATTTCAGTAAGCTTTCAGCATTCATACTCAGTTTACTAATCCTATTCAGAAGATATTCATGCTCTCCAAGATCATCATCTTCAGAAACTGCTTTAATTATTATCTTAAACGCAGATGACAATGTTGTGCATGTCGACAGCTTGGAGACCCCAACCTTCAAGTTAACAGCCAGTATTACCTCTTTCACAATAGGCACCTTATTGATAGGTCAGTGTCAGCACTTCTTGTCTTCCACGATTTTTGATTTCCTTCAGTGCATAGAGCGCTTATGATAAGAGTGCAATTCGGTTATATTTATGTACCGGTAGTCAGCTCTCACAATCTTGTTTGAACTTAAATGGACTCAAATTTTAGATATCTTTAATGTGCACACTTTGATACGAATTCAACAGTTTTATTGTTCTTGCCGTAAGTAACTCTTCCTCATAAATAATTGGTAGTGCAATCTCTACCTCGACCTTCACAACATTTCGCCTGTTGCTCTTAACCGTTTGGATGTTTGGAATGCAGTGGGTAAGGTACTGGACCGAAAGATTCCACTTTCCAGATTTGCTCTTTACACAGCTGCATCGATAGTAACCTCCTTTCGCTGGACAGGGACTCAGATCCTTTTACAGGTCTTAAATCTGTAAAGCAAAAGTATTTACTGCTGTTGGTTTCCAAAATGGTTTATAATGTGACGCATTACCAGAAGAGAAATATATTTTAATTGCGTAAAGTGAACTGCATTCTCAAAAGATTTCAATCGTGAAAACATATTGATCTCTATGTTGCACTTAGTCGGAGCCTAAAATTTTTGTGTGGATTTTGGGCGGCTTTCCATACATTGCTGAACGGGATTATGGTTCTTCAACAGAGAGAAATTTTGCGTAAGTCTGCATCTCTACAGTTCGCTCTGTCCCTTCCACTGACAGACCCGAATGAATTTCCATTTTGGCCCAAATGCAGTACTGAGATCCATTCTCTGTGAACTCTTCAAAAGTTCTAGGAAAATAATTCGGTGAGTCTTGAACTCGGATACTGAAACATGTTTCCTTTTTTGTAGATATGTCAACACCATTTTCTACCATGCGTGTGATGAAACCAGTGGCGGCCATCATAACCTTAACCATCTCGTACTTTACAGAATCATGGGGTATTCTTGGCGAAGACGGCCTGCTTGACACTAAGCTCAACATATTCTTGACAACTCTTGTTGCTGCGGGTGGTCTTGCTTTGTACACTATGAAAGTGTGAATCCCATCCCTCCTGAAGCAGAGAATTTTCTTAGAATCCCAGAGCAGATTTTTTAATGTGGCATAATTCCTGGTTCAACCTCAACAAATAGGACGTAGATGATATTTTGGGATGTTGAGTCTTTAGCTCAGTTCTTCTTGTGATTGTATATATATTATATATATTTTTCATTATTCCCAGATCTTTGTCAAATCAATTTGTCAGTCTCTTTTGTAGTCGTAAGTTTGTCCCGAAACCAGTAATTATGGACTAATAAACATGAACAGATCGTGTGAGGTGCAGTCAGTAGCAGAGTTGATGTTGCTGGCGAGGACAAGTGCTTTAACATACATTGTGCTGCTGCTTGTCAAGGATGTCCACCACATCCTGGTATGCAACTCTTTTTGACTTATTCTCGGTAGCGGGTCTTCCCATCTGTGTGCATTCCAGTACTTGAACAGCTCGTGCTATTCTCTGCGGTTGTCCCAAATCTGTATGCAAAGAAGCATCGCACCAAATGGTACTTCAGGACAAAAATTGAGTCTCCAGGGAAGTTTGGGGATTTTCCCTTTATCCTCAGTTCTCTTTACTCCTTGTGGGACTAAATCATGTGCAGGAAGAGATGGTGCATGCAGGTTCGAGTTCTTTCTTCGAGGTTTGTGACCAATAGAATTAAACCGATGATTGAATGAAAAAGTATGAAACGACTATCATATTGCTTTAGTTACTTTTCTGTATACAATTGTATCTGATTAGCACGCTTGAGAAGAAAACATTGATGGTTGATGTTCATAACTTTATGGGCACTTTGTGTTTCACACGAAGTGTTGCGTTCGTTTCCCCGGTACGACAGGAAACGAGTGGGTGCCTTATTGTTGCTGTGATTTTGAAATTTCTTGGATCTGGAATGTTCACAAATTTTCTCGAAGGAATTTGTTTCTAGAGTTCGTGATATCTATGGCCTACCATATTTACCTGGTATAAAATGTGACTCCGAGCATTGTCCCATTGGAATTGCACGTTTGAACGTCATGACATTTTACCGAGTTTGGTTGGGTGCAGAGGAGAGGTGGATCCGGAGGATCACTGACGCAAGAAACAATTGGATTCCACTACGTTGCATTTGGAATCGGGTTCTTCTGTTGGGAGAGGTATTCGTTCATTCTGCTACTTCTATTTCTAGGATCCAAATGAAAATAACCTCATTGACCTGGAAGCCTGCTCTGTATGCCGACAACGATGATCGGGGGGTACAATTTAATAGAAACACAAAAAACTCGGTGATCTCTAATCCATCTATGATCCTGACGCTACCACTATTGGATGATGTAATGCAGGTACCAGCAGTGGAGTGTGAGAGGATTGCGTAGGTCAGTGCTTAGTATAATGGATGAAGTGCAAAAGGAGAACAAATTACACATACAATGATCAGAATTTAGTGGTCACTAAAAGCCTAGATCTATTTGATAATGGGCATAAGTCGTTAATAATGGGTTAAAGAGTATCTTGGTGATAAGGAAATAGCTAAATTGAGAATAATGTATTTGCTTACAATTTGAGTCACATATTCACAGTGCAATAGTAGGCTTCAGCTGCCGTTGCTTTCTGGGATGCAATTGCCGAGAAAAGAGGTTATTCCCAAACAAAGTGATTCGCAAGGAATCCAACTGGAACATGAACACAGCTCCCGCCTTCGGAACTACTCTAAACTTGTCTTGCACAGTTATTATCCCGAATGTCTGATCGGTTTCCCTAACCATGATGCCCTGTGTCCCTACATAGCTGGTACTCTTCGACTCCACCACAGCCAGAATGGCCCCATGCAAGTCGGCAGTAAGAAGGCGGGGTTGCAGCATGGACTCACTGCAGTCCTTCACTAGGCTCCGAGCGTAAGTCTCCCACATCTCATGCATGGGAAGGAACAAAGCATACTTGTGATACTCAGCAGGGAGGTCAAAGGAGCCTGCCTGACGGTGCTGGCGCATGGAGAAGTGTTTGGCAGACCGCTTGCTCCGAGCTCGGTGTGCTCTCTCCTTCGCTCTCTCGGTCGCCCCGCCATGGGTCGCCGGGTTGTCCAGCAGGTAAGGTCGGTCCAGCAGCCGATTCTCTATCGTGCCAGCAATGTTCCCTGCTGTTTTGGCGTTGCTCGCCAGAAGCTCCTGCACCACGGCGTCGACTCCCACATTCGAGCTTTCTCTGCGTACCTTGAGACCAACATCGAAACCAACGTCATGTCAGCAAATCAACATCTGCTCTGCTCGGTGAGAAGTTGGAAATATGCATCAAAAACCAATAAGCTGTTCTTTGTTGCAATCTCAGCAGTTTCATTTGCAGTTCTCTTCCGATCATTCCATGTGCCACGAACCCAGTTTTGTTTTCAAATTCCAAGATTTGGCCATGAAATTCCACTTAATTGAATTGGAAGCGGAAGTACTACTCACAGGTTTAGCAGGAGCGACCGCAGCTGGGTTGGAACTCGCGTGCTGCCTGAGATACCAACTGCGGATATCGTCATGTCCAGCCATCGTTCCTCTCCAACCCTAAACCGCGGAATCTAATTGACGTAAACCCTAAACCCTTAAGTCAAGACATGAATCAAAAATTCAAAAAATTGTGAGTGGAAACATTTGACAGCAGAGCGAAGTCCAAAGTCCAGACTGATGACGTCCATCTCCGGGTCGCTCTAATTCAACACAATAAGCATCGTCAGAGCACCAAACCCTAAAAGAACTGCTCAACAAGCTCGACCACTGATCAAACCCTAAAGCAAAACATAAATCCATTGAACTGCAACGACGCACTACTTTTTTACATAAACATCAATTTAAATTATATAGATTATATATATATTATTTTTAACCTCTTTCTTTGCTCATCGATGTAAGAAGTCACTAGGAAAGAATACTCTAAAAATAATATAATAATACTCTAAACATACTCTAACAATATTCTATAAATACTCTAAAAATTCTCTAAAAATAGTGTAAAAATACACAAAAAATTGGAATACTCAAAAAGATTTGTAAAGTATTCTAAAAAATCTTTAAAAAAATATGAAACACACAAAAAATCAAGAACATCTTATTCATTCACATATTATTGTGAACCTCAACCCAATTGTGTAGCTTCTTCCATATTAGAATTTGTGAGTGCTTTTGCACTGCACCGACGCACTACTTTTTACATAAACATTAATTTAGATCATATACATATTATTTTTAACCTTCTCTCCTGGTTATTGCTAGAAGACATTACTCTACTTCTAGTATTTCTTTTTCCTAGATAATTTTTTCCTGCGTTTTGTAATTATTGACCAATCACGCATTGATGTCCACGAGGCTTCAATTTTTTTTTTTTAATTCTTCTTTGAATCAAAAAGAAACGAAGTGACACGGTCCTCTACAGATGGAAGGCAATGAGGTAGTTGGGATTACAAAAGCAATAAGCAAAAGCAACACGATTACAGTCACAATTGCGTGGAGTACAAGCAAATTAGTTGCAAAGGAACCATAATGTTGTCAAATTATAAGTTTTAGAAAATAAAGCGATCAAAGCTATCAGTTTCAGTTTCGACATCAGACACCCTGAACCTTGAAATGAAAACGAAATCAAATGAACTTGACTGCGGTATCAAGTGACACCGAATTTCGACGTCATTTTCTCCCCAAATTAGATCTGTCCGAAGTGACAACATCTGAATCTGTGAAGACATTCCAAATCAATTCAATGCTGACGCTCCCTATCCATGCTCACAGTAACTTGAGGTCTCCTTGATTTTACAATATCCAATCAATATAATTGATGTTCAGGGTTGAAACATCCGACTATGCGACTGTAAAAGTAGGAGCACCTCGAAGTATTGAATCCACTTCTAGGATGAAACCCTTAACTTCATGAAAGGAAACGAACTGCAATTGCTAACAATTGACTTGGAAATTAGGGGAGGGCGCACACCTTGAAGAAACTTTGAAGTGATTCTTCCTCTTCAAGAGAATCCCGCTGTCAACAAGGATGTCTGCAATCGTTGTTCACAATATTTTAGGTCTTCTGGAACAAACACGTAGCCTGGAGAGCGTCTGAATGCATCTCATTTTCAAAAAAAACTGAGAAGCTGGTTCTTTCCAACAAGACGGACCCATTCAAATTTAAAACAGGGCGCGATCAGACAACAGCCGATGATGCACATCCATAGCAAACCAACAATTTCAGCAATTTCCAGCCACTATCTCATTCAATCTTCAAACCTGTCCACACCTAACAAGAGACTCAAAATGAATCTCAAGATTTCAAACGCATCAGAATTGTCCGTTGGAAAACAAAGCCTTAATCCTATAGTGGGAAGGAAAAGGAATGACTAGGATTCATGAAGGTTAAGGAATTGATTGCTACCGTAGAACTGAAGAGACTGCGGCAAAACTACCAAAATGCAAGACAGGAACGAAGATGAATTGCCAGTATAATCAAAAGTGATACTACTGGCAGTGAAAATGCATCGTTGTCGTCCATGTGGCGACAGACAGATGAAGGAGGCTTGCAGCAAGCGTATAATCTCTTTCAAAGCAGACTAAAAATTTCTATCCCGACCGACAGCATGGTTTGTGAAGCTCCTCCATAAACATCCTCCTCGCCGTATTAACGAAGAAACGATACAATTCACAGGGAAACAATCCAGAAAAGCATCCTACTCCCTCATAAACCCTAAGATCATAACCACAACAAACTGAAGATGGAGACTGCAATGACCCGTTCCAAACTGCTGAAGATGCACTGAACTTATACGTGACTCCTTCGTGTGGAAGACCCAGCGAGCTCCTCTGCGTTGTCATTGTACAATGTGCGCACTCAAATTTCTGTCCCTTATCCCAAATTCCAATTGCTTAAATCACCAAGTTAACATTCTTGAGTACAAATTTTAACAACAGTCCCAAACTGAGAGTTACTTGCAGAAAATTCATGCCAAATCAGAACAAATCAAGCAAACCGAAAGCTCTGAAGTACTTTCGGAACGGCTTCTTGGATTGAAAAAACCCTGTATTGTTCAAATCCAGCTCTTCGTTGCAAAACTAGGTGTCACGGATTCTCATTCATGCGAATTCAGAGGGTGATTAACAAGGATTCTCCAGAACGTTACGGAACCCCAATTCCAAAGCCTAAAATCGTCCGTGAATTTCACGGTTCTAAAAAAAATCCAGTCACCTACAACTCCACAATTCCCGTAGAACAAACAAACAAACTCTCCCAGCATGCTTCGTAATGACCCAAAACAGATTTGAATTCGATTGCAAAAACCATTCCCGATTGGACTCAAAAGCATCGTCCTCACCAACACCGATGGTTCGGCGAGACATAAAAAAAGTCGGAGAAAGTCGCAGTGAACAATGCAGTGAACAAATCTAAAAAAAAGTCGTACCTTTTCAAAACCTTGAAGGCGCCGTGGTGAAGAAGAACGTTGGTCCTCTGGACAAGTTTGGGATCACCTCCCGCTACAACTATGACTTCATCTTCAATTTTGGCGGAAGGCATGGACTCATTGTCAAGTGGACTAGTTCACATGATAAAAAACCGAATCCAATTCCTGCATGCTCGAGCAATTCTAAGAATGAGAACACCATAACACTTCAAGTCAAAACCCTAATTACAAGAACCGCAGTCGAAACATGAAATTTACAATATGAAAAAAATACGAGCTAGAATTCCAGAAATGGATTCCTACTCCATATAGCCACTACCTAATTCACAGAAGATTTAATCCAAGTCCTAAATACTCAAGCTAAAAATAGACTTTGAATTGTTCCCAAACATTCAAAATACCTTGGATTGGCATGAAAATTTTACCACGATAACTTCATAGAATAGGGGTATTAAGAGGATCCATACTAATTAATCAACATTACACACTATATAAATGTCTACCTTTGTTGTACATCAATAGTCATTGAAGTGTCCGGGGGTTGTACATCATGTTTCAAACATTTACAGTTTTCTACAATAAGCTCCTTTAATTTTTTGGTCCCCTTAATATTCCAATTTAGTGTAGACTTTAAGGGAAACATTATCCAACAAATTTTTTATTGAAAATGAACATTAGATGAAGTAGATACAAGCCTCCAAAATTGTAACCATCAAAATGCAGTTTGGTAAACTCAAATTGAATTTGTGAACTTCAAATGGTTTTCAAGAAATCAATACATCTTTGATTGGTTTGAAAATTTTATCAGACAAATAAGAAGAGAGAGCACAAATTTTCCAATAAATTTTATTGAATTCGGACATCATATGCAAAAGTTACGACACTTTAAATTGGACTTCTAGACTATGTAAAGACACTTTTGGTTCCCGCGGGTGCTTAGGTGCTAACCAAATCCTAGGGAAACACAAAAACCTCTTTAATATCACCTTCTCTTATATCCCTTCCATTGTTCTAAATCAAATCTTAGGAAACACAATCTTCCCAAAAAATTCATCCCGTTTAACAAAGACCTTGGTCCTTTATGGGTTAAATTAACAAATTATTTTGCAATCAAAATATTCAAAGAATTTGCATTTCACACACTCATGCCTTACTTTAGATAGTGACAACTTGTTGTATATAAGATTGAAACCAGTTTTCTACTCATCTTTATTTGTAATTAAGCTATCTAAATAGTGAATGCGACAAATTGTTTGGAT
>OX579634.1:41438740-41643644 GCA_951230915.1 Antitrichia curtipendula
TCAGATTTTAGTGTAAAATTTATACTCACAATGCAAGATAGAGCCATCTAAAATTGTAAAATTATAAAATTATGCTAATTTTCATTCATATAGTCAAAATTATAATTAGGGATCATCTTATTCGTAGAGATATAAAAACCATACAATTATAAAAAATTTATCATAATTTTTGTGATTTCTACAAATGTTCAAAGAGTCAAAATTGAAGGAACTTGAAATTGTCATACAATTTAAAGTGTCCTTTCAATAGTGTTGTAGAATTCACAAGCAAAATTAATTTCAAGGGTTTCAACAATTTTCAATTAAATAATAGTTTTCAACAATAGAAATTAAAGAGCAATAATGCACTATACGTGTGATGCAAAGAATTCCAACTCATGAAGTTCCAAAATGTTGTATTTTTTTTCTTAGATAAAAGTCTATCTTTTAAAAACTTCGTAGGAAATTTAGTAAATTCTTTCTCTTTCTAAAGACAATGATTATTTTTTGCATTTTTATATATTGGTTTTAAAATACTAATAGTAATGGAGTGCTAATGTTTTTTGCAAACAAAATATGAATTTGAACCTCACATAATTAAACTATAAATATAAAGCACATTCCAAATGAACTATAAAATACATTTCAACTTTAATAAATGATTTTACTAAAAGTGTTAATTTTTACAATGCCAATAAATTAAAGTAGAACTATCTAAAAGTGTTCAATATTGTAAATGGACATATTGTAGGTAGGTTCAAAATCATAGTTAGGGATCATTTTTCTTTGTAGACAAGTTGTAAATTTGTCAAATGATAATTAAAAAATTTCAATTTATTTGTAGTTTTTTCTTGAACACCAAATGAGAATTCCAAATTCACTTAGCATGCATTTCTTGGACATTAATTAATTAGCCATAAACTTTCAAGCATTGAATGTGGATATATGCAAATCAACCCTTGGGCACGTGAATAGATGCAATACAACCCTAAGTCACTCAAATAGAAATGAGTACACTTATGGCAAGAATATATAAGAGCCAATTTTAGAAAACAAGGCCATAATTAGTCAATGACTTATGGGAAGCAACCCATTTTTGATCGCCTCCTCATTTTGGCAATGTAGGTTGCTCTCTTTCCATGCAAGAAGAGATGAATAGTGATCAATTATGGCATACTTCCCAACAAAGTTGTGGCACATTATAATTGGCTACAAAACTCTCAATATTGCAACCAACCCTTGGTCAAGAATAGGAAGGTCTATATGACCAATCTGGATTGAACAGAATCTGGATTCAACTCAAAAATTCTCAGTAATTATGTTTTTGAGGAATTAAAATCTGGAAAATTATGGAAACCTTCCAAACTCTATTTCTGCACATAAGGAAAATTTCCCACTAAAGAAACTGCTTAAGAGGTCAGAAATGGGTTGCCTCCCTTAAGTTTGAGCGCACATTTCAGTGGATGAGAATTAATTGAACCAGAAAAATCATCGCAAGAGTTTTACAATCAACAGACAATATAAAAGTACAGCAACTGATAGTTTACAGTCTCCAACAGTCCGAACTGGATTGATAAAAGCCATCAATCTAATGGAGCCAATGTAACGGAATATCAGAGTGTAGTCTGTTCAACGGGTGAAAGATGCCAGTCGAATGGCAGACCCCCAGGATGGACTCGTGTTTCATGGTCCTCTAAACTACGTATGTTGCTGGTCATGTGTGAGCCCCAGGAGTATTGTACACATCCCCAGCCCACAATTGAAATTCCTATAATTCCTATAAACAAGCCTGCTGTGACAGGGGAGTAGTAGAATTTAATCCATCCTATGGGCACTAGACTCACCAAGAAAGACAAGACCCCGAAAGCAAACAGTTGAAAGGAGCGTCGCCAGTCTGTCTCACATCTAATCCGCCAAAATGCTTCAAATGTCCGTCGTGGGAAAGGCGGCTTCAGAGCAGGGTTCTCTTTGTGATTCCTTATGAAGGCCTTACACCTGAACAAGTGAACGAGGAGAATTGGCAGCTAGTTAGAGGTGAGCTGGCGTATTTTTCCAAATTTGTTGATTGAAAATTCAATATCAGGCAAACTGCAGAGCTATATTTCATATACTTCTCTATTCGAAGTGGAAGTACAAGGAGGAACTGAAACATATCAATGAAACACTGATATATGATAGAGAACTAAGGATATTTGGCTAGTTTGGCTCAAAATCTCCCCGGAAACTGACCTGAACATGAAGTCTTCCTCTGCTTCCTCGTTTACATACAGTTTACCATTCTTCAGTATGCTGCCCAGGATGAGTGTGCATGTTACCATGGATATTGTCATGAGACCAACCACAAGCGCAGTCAAGACTCCGTAAAATGCAATCCATATGATTCCTACAGTGTCCGCGTCGAAAGCGAATTGGGTAAGTGTCACCACAGCAAAACCCGCAAAGAGAGCAGCCAAGCTCGAAACTGCTTTCAGTTGCTCTGATTTCTCTTCTACATCTCTCCGATTCTTTTCCACAAATCTGCATAAAAAATTCCGAAAAATAATCTCAGATATTACAGCAAGTGGTCCTGCCGTGATTGTCCACTTAGGAACAGTTGGGATGATTGATGTTCCAAAGATCGGCACGACTGGCATTTAATAAACGGACTGCTGGTTCACAAAACTCAAGAAAAATCTCAGAATTCAAGCTATTCAGAAGCAGCATATCAGATCTAGCATCTTACAATAATCCACTTTCGTCTGCCATTCAGGTTTTTCCAGTCTTTTGTAGCCCAATGTTCACTGTAGCCACACACTTGCAGTGAAACCTCATAGGGTGGACAAGACGGTCAGGTACTAAAATATCATTTGAAGTCCTTAGCTCTGGTGCTAGAAAACTCAAGGAATGAAAACAGGGAAGGTACTTCATTCAGAAATTAGCAATAAAATATACCTCATCCAGAGATATCTGGCATTCTCCACATGCCGCTGCTCTATATCTTCCTCTCGCCATCTGCATGCCCGCTTCCAAGTAAATGCCAGGATACAAATCCACAATGAACGAAAGTAATAAAAAGGCCAAGTAACACGAAATACTGGTCACATCATCAGGCCCAAGCACAGAATGACTTCCAGGTATTGAAGAAGGATCTGCAGCTCTGCAGTTCAAGTAACAGAGCTGCAACTCATGCTACTATCCATACGTGGCTCGAATATACAAGTTGCAGAGGATCAGCATCGTAGGGTAGAAGACACTAAACCACGAGAGACATCGTCACCTATAGGTACTGACCCCAGCTACAAACTGAAACTCATCTATTCATACTCTCGGTTGGCCTTCAACTAACAAAAGGTGCAAGCATGACTTGGCTAAATGCCTATTGCCAATGATATTCAAATGGAAGTGGGGTTGCCTACTGTCACTTATTGTGGTCTACAACCTCCCACTTTGAAATAGCATAAGAAAATCATACACAATGATAAAAATTTGATCTCAGCAAATTTGGCTCATGCACCCAAAGTAGTCTCTCCAAGACTCTCTACTGATCTCCCAATGAAACCAGACTTCACAAAAATGCTGAAAGTGACGCAAATAGGATCCTCTACCTTATTCGCAAAACGAATCCAACACCTGCGTCTATTTCCCTTGCCTTGCAAAATCACCATTTCAGTGACAAACTACAGATATTATGAGTCTTAAACCCTAACAGCACATGTCTGAAGCACAGGAAGAGGGAGACACAAAAAAAGTACCTGAGCTCCAACTCTCGCATATCTTTTTCTTGCTCCCGCCATTCCCTTTCCTCCCGTCTATAATCGAGATCCTCACATCGCCACGTCCGGTCTTCATCCCGCCAAGACCGATCCTCCTCTCGCCACTTGCTCGACATCCCCGTGTCGAAAGCGGTGAAGAGGACTTGCATAGCGTCCATGGCAGAGGACCCCATGGTGCCCAACTGCGGGGCTCGCGGCACCCGATGCGTGTGGTTTTGAAATGATAAAGAACTAGCTACACACGCACCATAGCTCCCTGCGTAGAAATCAGTGTATAGTAGTACCTTCTAAACGATCACCTTCTAATTCCACAGCGTACTCACTGAACGGCAAGCGCTAATATGGAGGTCGTTCTTTCCAGACATCGTCGTGTCCACCTCACAGCAACCCTTTCCGCACTTGGTCGTCGTCAATTGCAAAAACAGAAACGGAGCCGGAACATCCAACTCAAACCCTAATCGACCATCGAGCCTTCAGTTGGACTGCCAAATCCAAGAAATTTCGGAGAGACTAACGAAAATCAGAAACCTTGCGTGCCTGTCACACACTCCCTGGAAAATAGGATAGCAGCTACCAAAAAGATACACGAATTCGAAATTGCCAAAACAGAAGCGCGAGAAAGTTCAGCAAGCTCGCCATGATATTGTACCAAACCTAGATTCTTAACGCGTGTCGCAACTTGAGGTGCCAATCTCCATAAATCCAGAAGCCTTTCACAGACACACGGCGATGATTCTTCGACTCCATCCCTCCGCCGGTCCCAAGCCTCGCAAATTCACGCCCTTGAACGACAATTCGCAAAATCTAGCTCGCTAAATCCGTCACTTCCACGAGAATTCAGTCCTTCCTAGGACACCATATCCAATTCTGGAAGCTTAAACCCTAACGTAGCAATTGCAATGGCAGAGCAAGCGCACGAATTAACTTGCTGGTCGCCATCGCTGGCGCAACCCTAATCAATTGGAGAATTCACCGAGGCACAGCACTGCTCCACTCAAATTTCAGTTTGCAAGTTGCAACGTGAAATTCGAGAAAAATGGACTTTTCCATTAAAAAAGGAAAATGGAAAATGGAGTCTACGAAGATGGTTTTGAGAAAAGTTGGTTTATTTTTTGCAAATGTTTTTTCATAGATTTTCCACCGTTGTAGAATTGAAAGTCCTAAAAAATCTAAAATTCACAAAATATGAACTACACTTTCTCAAAACCACATTTCTAAATTGTATTTTTTATGGAATATTTTATTTTCTTAGAAGTTTCAAGTGTTCAACTCTTGGGTTCAAATTTCTTTTTAAGGTAGGATTACCTACTTTCTTTGTCACCATATATTAGTCTTATTTATAATAATGATAATATTAAGGATTTGGTAAAAAACAAACTTTAGTGCAACTCACAAATGAATCAAATGAATATGTAGAGTATGAATAGTAAATCCTTAAAATTGTCCAAAAGAAATTGGGATTTCTGTTTATAAAAACTAAAAAAAGTGTAGAAAGTTGAAGCATTCCTACTTTAAAAATTTGTATTGAAAAAATTTGAAATTTTCATAAAAGGTTTATTTCATAATGAAAAACAATCAAGTAAAGGTGATTTATTATTAAAAATAAAATAAAAATTGATTTAAAAGGCGCATGATTTGCAAAGTATTTTGGTCATTGTCTTAGTCACCTTCAATATTTTAAACAAAATTTAGTTTTTAGAATTCTTTTGATATATGAAGTATATCATAAACTAAGTATCATCCTATTGTACGTACTTTTATTTCTTTAGTTGAGCTCATGAATCCCAAAAGTCATCTTCACCTCTATAATTGGGTTAGAAGTACAATGTTGTAAAGGAGTATTAATTTCAAACACATAGAAAAAACAAAAGGAACTAGTATTGTATAATAGAGAGACAATTGATAAATTTCTTCATTTAAAGTCATATACATAGATAAATTTAGTCAAATTTACCATTAGAGGTTTATCATGTAAGATACGTGAAAGTGTTATTTGTTGTCAACTACATGCATGTGGATGTGGAAAATTAGTTAAAAAAAGCTTGGAGTATGGAAGAGGCTTGTAGGGGACTTTTAGACTATGGGGACTTAGCTTTGGACCTTGGTAGAACCT
This sequence comes from Antitrichia curtipendula, assembly GCA_951230915.1. Taxonomy (NCBI): domain Eukaryota; kingdom Viridiplantae; phylum Streptophyta; class Bryopsida; order Hypnales; family Leucodontaceae; genus Antitrichia; species Antitrichia curtipendula. The sequence goes on from OX579634.1 coordinate 41,444,585, forward strand.
TTTGACACCTCATTTGTACACTAGAATTGATTGGAGGTGTATTTCACTTCATTCATATATTTGGATGTAATAGTAACTATACTTAGGTATTCATAGAGTTAATGTTGCATTATTATTGTGCCTTTGAAGTATTTGAGTATGGTTCCTATAATTAAATTATTTTTGTTATTTTTCTATCTTAGTGGCATTTGCAAAATTATTCTAGATTCACAATATATATATATATATATATATATATATATATATATATATATATATATATATATATATATATATATATATTTTTTTTTTTTTTTTTTTTTTTTTTTTAATTAACTAATTTATTTATTTTCTTTAATATTATATGAATGAAGAATGAATTTTTTATAATGTTGATTTTGAGTGTACCTAATATGAACCTTTCGCCTAGATTATTCATGTTTCTAGGTAAGAATCTATACTAATTTGTTTAGCATGTATTTCTTGACACCTCCATAACTTCAAGAAATACATGCTAAACAAATTTAAAGTCTTTTTTCTTTGAATAATTGCTAATAACCTCTATAGTTTATTTTAGGTGTAGCTAATTATATAGATCTTTTCTGTGTTATATAGAACTAAGGTGCATATATTTGTTTACAAACCTTTCATGGAGACCGACTAGTATGAAATATCTTCTCAAGAGAAAGTTGTGAAGCACAAAATGTCACTTCCTAGTATGAATGATAAAAATACCTATTTTTTTGTAGATAAAAAAGTTACAAACTTTCAACAAATATTTTGGAACCAGCTATACAAAAACTTTTGGTCCAACTACTAGCCATATCGTTGTTGCACAACTTGATGTGACATGCACCCACTACAAGATGTAGAGTTTTGCATGCGATATCCAATTTAGATCATCATGCATCATCCCCTTCCACATAATTTTTAGGAATCTCTGTTTGCTCAATAACAATCAACTCTTCACAAACAAACTCTCAAAAATGCAATCACCAAAACTTCAAGAAGGTGAAGGTGAATTTTCAGTTGAGCTAATAGACATAGTGCAGCACATGCATTATTGCACAACTTGGTATGAGATGCACCACCTAAGGTAGGAGGTTCTAAAAGCACACAGGCTCTAAAACCACCCACCTCCTCAAATGTATACTATTTGTACATGTAGATTTTTTGTAGCCTTCAACAATGTACAAACAATGTATATTTTAGGGGTGGGCAATTTTAAAGCCCTATGCCATTTCCACTTCAAAATTTTGTAACTAATTCCACAAAGCTCCAAAAAATATGAAACAACTTAGTTTAGATGCCAATTCCACTTGTCTTTCAAGGAAAAATTACTCAAAAATATTTCAAGAAGCTTCAACTCCCCAAAATCCAGTTTCAACCCTTAGGTGGGTGATTTAAGGTAAACCTGCCTATGACAAGTAGACCACCTAATACGGACATCTACAAAACCACCCATTACAGCCTTACCTCAACCCATTTCAGATTTTTATCAATAAATGAGATTATGACTTCATTAGGTTGGTTAGTGGCCAAAATCAATGCTTTGGGAGATGGCCATGGAGTTATTAGTGACTGTCATAGGACACTTACACCTTTCTAGTGTAAACTTGTCATAGAAAGTTATTTTTTTTATTCCTTCATGTCATGACCATGTTAGAAAATATGGTGATTGCTTTAGGTGGTAAGATGACCATTATAGAAACACTTTTTGCTGATTTGGGGTAGTCTATAGATTCTTTTAGACCAATTGGGCAGAACACTTCAGAAATTCATAACTAATTCATACTTTGTCCAAAAAATAAAATTCCAGTTTCTTCCTTCATTTCTCAGATTTGTCTTTGTATGAAAAAAAATCAGAATTTTTTTGGTAATGGCAACATGACAAATCAGTTATTTTGCCTGTCATAGGTAGGTTTACCTTATAGACCTACCTTATAAGTCTTAAAATGCTGCATAAAATGCCACAAGCAATATCCAGTCCCCACATTTACTCCATAGCCATGAATTCTTCACGCCAAGCTTCCAAAACTAAACACGCGCAGACACCGAAACCTTCAAGGATTGGAAGCAGGCACCATCATCCACCTCTCGAGAAGCTCCACGAACTTTGCCATCGCCGCATGCGAAGAGCCTTCTTTCGCAACAGCCTTCCTCGCTGCCTCCTCGAGCTTCCTCGAGTTCGCCCTTATGGCATCCAACTCGGGATCCAATCCCTCTCTCGACACCATCTTCCTCACCTTCCGTTCGATTTCATCTGTCGCAACAACAGCTTCTCGCACCTCCAGCTCCATCCCGACTTTCCAAACGTGCACAATATAGTGCGCATTCGTGGTCTGGTCTCCGAATCTCGGCCACGCCAGCATCGGCACTCCATACGCGATGCTCTCGATGGTAGAGTTCCATCCGCAGTGCGTGAGAAACGCAGCTGTCGCGGGATGGGAGAGAACGGCTGCTTGCGGCGCCCAGGTAACAAGTAATCCACGGTTTTCGATTTTGAGCGCAAACTTTGGGAACCACGTCTCAAATTCCGCCTTCTCCTCGTCCACGATGGTGTCGGCTCGAATCACCCACAGGAAGGAAGCGTTGCTTTGTTCATGACCGGAAGCAAGTTCTCGGATCTGAATGATGGAGATCGTGGCCAGGCTCCCGAACGAGACGTATAGGACGGAATTAGGGGTTTGTGTGTCCAGCCAAGAGAGGACGCCAGGTTCTTCTTCTCGGAGTGCACTGCCAGTTCCCGCCCCGGCCAAGACCAGAGGGCCTACAGCGAACACACGGGAGTTTATGTCAATGACGTCGAGAACTTCCCCCTCTAAGTCGTGGAACGTGTTGAAGAGGATGCATTCACAGTCAGGAAGAAGTGGACTTTGTATGTCGCGATGGATTTTGAGGAAGTAGTCATCGAGATCGGCGAGGGTGTGAGTTGGGAGGTCTTGGACTTGCAAAGTCGGGGAGACGCCAGGAATGTGGGACGCCACTGGGGCTTGGCGAGCGGTTGTTTCGGCGTGACTTCGAGGGGAACTTAGCATTAGACTACTTTCGTTCAAGGAGGGAGTGCAATCGGGTGGAGGAGGTGGCAATGGGAGAAGCCTTGAGGATATAAGGACTGGGAGGTTGAAGACGCATTGTTTGGAAATGGCGGAAGGTGTGGCCAGACCGACCACGGGAATACCTAGCTTTTTCGCAATGGCGTGCACAGCCGACATTCGAATGTCCCGGATGATGCAGGTGATGTTTGGGGGGTGCAAGGTCAGGAGAAGCGCCTCCAAGATGGGACCCATGCTCAAGGTCTCCCGATTGAACTCCTGGAAGTTGCGCGCGAGGCGAAGATCGGCGGGGAGACCGTCAGACATCGAGACGAACTCGATCCCTTTGCTGCACAATTAGGGTTACAAGGTCACAAACCTTGCAAGCAGTCCATGAGTTTTTAGAATTCTTCTTGTGAATTACGACTACGAGATTAGAATCCTCTCTAGCAGTACAGGAGTGTGTAGAAATCTCCTAGTGAATAAGGGTTACGACGTTGGAAATCTTTGAAGCAGAACATGATAGTTTAGAATCCTTCTACTGAATTAGGGCTACGACGTTAGAAATCAATCAAGCAGTAGAATTCTTCTCGTGAATTAGGGTTACCACGTTAGAAATCATTCAAGGAGTACATGAATGTTTAGAGCGCAAGACCTCTACTAGATTCTACTCCAAAGTTGCTGTCACACCTTTTCTTTCAGTCTTCATCACCTCTGATTAGGCCCAGCCCAGTCCCACGCCAACCAAGTAGCGCAAAGTAGCTTAGTTACTAAATTCCTGCAATGTCAGCAAATTGGTGCTAACACCGCAGTTAGCTAATTCGTGCTACTTCGTCGACGCGGAGCCTCATGAAATTTGACAACATGCTTATGAACATCAGAATTCACATGAATTACAAAAGTCGTCATCAGAGTCTCAATATTGTAGCCCGACACCGTTATTAACTCTCAAACGGGACCGGAGCTCTCTCAAGAAACCAATTCAAGCTAGCTATACTCAAATGTTCGTAGTGCTTACTCGGGGAGCTCCATGGCCGTAGCTTTGTCAGAGCTCCGGGATTTCATCATCTGCTTGTGGTTATGGTCGGTGTTGACGAAAGTGATGCGGAAGCCCAGGGCCAACAGCTGCTGCGCCAGTTGCCAGGCAGGAGTGACATGACCTTGGGAAGGAAGCGGGACGACCACAATGTGCCCCCGAGTCGTCCTCGCCTTCTCATTCGGAGCCATCTCCCTCTCCCGAATCTTGCTGAAAACTGAGCAAGAGAGTGAGCTATAATACCGAAGAATGCAAGTCTTGCTGCAAAGACTCGTGCAACATGCGGACACTAAGCTACAGTTACAGAATGTAATTCCTTGCTGTGAAAACTCGTGCAGCACGCAGGGAAGCAACAGACTGAGCAATTGATACCGAGAAATGCACGCTTTGCTGCAAAACTAATGCCAATCGCAGAGAGGCAAGATTCTGAGCAGCTGGCAGGGAAGAATGCAAGTTTGTAATGGCAGCAAGGCTCACCTAGTGAGAAAATTCAGCAAGCAAGCGCCGCAGCCGACCCTGTACAGCATGATCTGGCTGCAAAGTCACGAGAGCATGACTCCTGGCTGGCAGTTGATGTGACGAAAGAGTGATGACAACTGCCCTGCAGTTGCTTGCAAGTTCCAATCCTACAAAACCGACAAGAAGATCTCTTCAGAGGTATGACGACCCATAATCATCACACCTACAAGATATGCACAAGCAGAACATGAGAGCATGGTGATTGTTGTTGATTTTTGGTATAGATGTGCACAATATTTTGAAATTTCATATCTTTTTGATAAAGTATCCAAACAATGCCTGTCAATCCTGGAAGGACAAGGCCTATGATCAAGATATTCAACCAAAAAGTATCAGGTTTAGGAATGGATGGGTGTAGTCTTCGTACCTACAATTTCTCTAAAAGTCATTTGTGTGCCTCTTCTTGACTACGTAATTGTTGTAGGGTTAAACCCTAAGAACAGCCCCACAGCTACACGGGGAAGCAACACTGTAAACGTTTTGCACCATTGATCTTCTGCATCATTAGAAGATCAATGGTACAGAACGTTTACAGTGTTGCTTCCCCGTGTAGCTGTGGGGCTAGAGCGTAGCTGTGGGGCTAGAGCGTAGCTGTGGGGCTCTGCTCTACTCTAATGACCCAAGTGACCATTTTCTAGTTGCTGCCCCTCTTTTTTGAGTTGCCCGTTCCTAAATTTTGAGTTCTTTTAGCAATAAAATTATTTCTAGAGAATAGGCTAGGATATGATTTCAATGGAGATAGCTTCATGAAATTTTGAGTTAGACTCCACTTTGTGGATTTTTAAAAAGTTGAGTGGTGTACAGTCAAACCTCGATAAGTGTTAGGGGTTGGGAGCATACTTTTAGTTAACACTTAGACACTAGTAACACATAACACTTATAGAAGGTGATGCCGATGATTTGTAACACTTATAAAAAATAACACTTAGAAGAATTAAAAAGATAAATACATAATATTTATAGAAAAAATGGATGAAATTACAAAATATTGATTCATTATTCATCTAAGTCTGTTGAAAGAATGAATCAATAGTACTTTGGTGAGTTTCTGCTACACGCCAACATTCTATTTCCTTTTCTAGTGCTTCAATATTCCTAATAGATAACATGGTGTCAAAGTTTGAAGAGCACTACCTACATCTTTAAAGCCTACAACCTCTTCTACTATATCGTGAGGATTAGCTTCATCAGGATTACTATCTTCGTGTTCACTACCTTGTTGTTGAGATGGAAGCATTTCAATCATTTCTTCATCAGTGGGCTGATAAGGGTTATTCAAATCAAACTCGAACTCATAATTTAAATACTCTTGAACATTCATGTTAGGGGTCTTAGTCTCAGAAGATATCAAACTTAGTTGTTCCAATACATCTACCTATCAATTTGTTTCTAGAATGGAAATCTAGAGTCACTTTGCAACTAGAAACTATTATTTTTACCTCAAAATTATTCTCCCCTCAAGTGATGATTCTTATAAAAAGCCTTTTTTTGGAAACTTATCACTTATTGAGGTAAAATTAACAAAGTCGGGAGCATGACATTGCGTAACACTTAACACATAACACTTACTAGTCTTAATTTTAAGGGAGCGGAAATCTCCATAACACATATAGAGTTTTAACACTAATCAAGGTAACACTTATCGAGGTTTGACCTTATTGTGTAGTTCACGACTCATGATTTTTGGTTTAGCTTAGGCATGAACTGCAAAATAGTCTATAGTTGCAAGTCTCAATCTTCCATGGTTGTTGCACAACTTAATGTGACATGCACCCACTACAAGCTATAGAATACTACTTACAATACCCAACTTAGATCATCTTGCATCCCTTGCAACGTGAATACCAATAGTCCAACAACCATCAATTCTTTGTGTCAAGCTTCAAAAACACACAAACATTGAAATCTTCAATCTAAATTTTTGGTACAACTACTATTAATTTTAGGAATAAGAAGTGCTTAAATCCTGTCATCTTAAATACCATAAAGATCAAGCTTCTATGCTAGCTAGCTTACCAAGGTGATCGAGCCCTTTGCATTCGTAAGCAGCTCATTGAATCTCATGTATATTTAATTTTCTGCTGGTTGAGTACCTTCAATCGTAAGACTGTCCGTTTAATTTCCCAGTCCAGAAATAGACGTTCATAAGGCAAGGCAGGCGCTAGCTTAATTTCGATCAGTGGCTCGAAGTTTCGCATCTCGCACCGTCCCATTGCAGAACGTACTGACGACTCCGCGCGCAACTGGCAGCGAGCTGCTTCAGCATCACCTCACCATGACCACCGCCCACAGGGTGATCGCAGCAGTAAGGCTTTGCATCCCATCGATCTCTGGTTCCGGGATTACCTTTCTGATTAATTTACAGAGTTTCCATCAGTTAAATTTATGCCCATGCTCACTGAGTTTCTCAGTTACCTCTTTTCCCTGATCGATTCCCAATTCAAGAGCAAAATCATCTGGGAACCTTCTGATATTTCTGTAAGGAAACCAACGGTGATCACCTGTTGTGAAGCAATCGCAGGGAAACAACTTCGCTTGATGAAAAGAAAAACGCCGCAATGGAACCAATCATGTAGTGACCCCGGGCAGAAACAGTGCAACCAGTTTCACCAGGCCGCCTCTCCCCAGGAAAAAACCTAAATCGGGGACAGAAATCTACACGAAGCTCTTAAAATTAGGCCGGGTTTAGATTAATGATTCTCAATTTTTTTGTTAAAATGGCGAGGAAGGGGACCAAGGAAGGCTGGAAAATGCATTGACAGATGGCACCATGGGTGACAGAAGATGGGAATGAGTTGTGATTTGGGCTTATCAAGAATCGAATTGGAACATGTATGACTGTGAGATGGCATGAAGCATTGCCATGTATGCCCTTGACATAGAATTTGGCAAAAATTTGGCTTTTAGGGTGAATTTGTAAAAGCTGAAGTTGTGAAGTAGGGCAATCAAATACTAGGAGTGCTTCAGTTGTTTTAAAACAATTGTTAAGTTCACTTCTAGGTTTGGTAGACTTAGGAACTACGGTAGGGGTACCCACAACATATAACCAAAGCATTTCAACTTGTAGGATAATTATGGGGAAGGTAGGATGCCAAACTTGTTTGTGAAACAAACCCTGCAAGGTAAATTTATCCTAGTGGTAAATACATGAATTATTTTTTAATTTTCATATAATCAAAATTTGAACTTTTGTATTTATATTTGCAATAAGAGCCCCCAAATTAGCAAGGAGAGGCAAAGTGCATAGATAAGTGCATAGAATTAATACAAAAAAAAATAGGTTCTTTTTTAACAATTACCTTTGCATTCACTGTACATGGTATACTTCATGGGATGGGTTTAGCATCTTCCATAGAGAAGTTGTTGAGGAATTGAACTCAATGTGTGCGAAAATGAAAGACAAAATGAATTTTTTACCTATGAATGAATCATTTATTTGGATCTCTTTATATTGTAGCTTCACCTCAAATGGTTAGCTTTAGAAATTCTTTTGAAAGAAAAGAAAAAGAGATATAAGTATATGGGAACTAAAGATGTAGATAGAGAATCTTTTTCAAGGAACAATACATTTGATTGTTGTCCACTACAAGTCACCCTAGTACCCTACAAAGTCACCACAACATGACTATTCTAGATATTTGTACTAAACACAACTACCTATAGTTTACATTTAATTCCAATTATATGATCAACTATAAATCTTTGTTGTTTTGTTACTAACTTGATGGTTCCCTAAACTTGTTGAAGCTTGAGCCTCATCTTTTCTAGAAAATCCTTGAATTTAATATTGTCGTCATGTTTTAGAATCCAAAAATTACTCATCAGTTCACTCAATTGTAGTGCTAATCACTTTTGGCATTGTCTTCTTGTTAGATAGAGGATTGTTATATATGTTGCTTACGTAGAGCAAAAGGAGGAACAATTGCAACCCATTGTTGATCATGTCTGGGATGTCCACAATGGAAGTCAAATTTCTCTTTAGATTATGCCAAAATGTGGCTCACATAAAATTTGGGATGATCAAAGACATGATGAGAAAATTGACATTTGTTTGCATTGGTGAAATGGTGATCCGTAGATCATTCTTTTTATTTGAAAGAGCCACAAACATTGTAATGAGGGTAATAATGTTACAATGATGTCAATAAAGCTGCCATGAAGGGAATAATGCTATAACGCTATGTGGGATTTAAAATTTCTATTCATTGGGATTGTACACGAGTATATTGCAAAGAAGAATATCGAAGAAAGTGAATTCTTCTACAATCCAAAGTCTATGGGGAAGTCATCACAATGGGGCATATCCATTCTAGGTATGTCTACACTACTTGCACTATAAGTCTAACCCCAAATATATTGCCAACTATACATCTTTGTTATATATGTTGTTGATAGCTCCACAATGCTTTGTACTTGCCGAGGGTTGAGTCTCATCTTCTTCAAGAAGACCTCAAATTCTATGTCCTCGTTGATTCTCTATAAAAGTCATCCATCTTGACACTGTGTACCTCAATTAAGCCATCATTAGAAGTAACAAAGAGCCTATCAATATAGTATATGGAATATGTCATAGTTCCATGCGGTAGCAAATAGTGCCTTTTTATTATAGAAGAGCGGATGTGGCGTCAAAACCCACATCATATGGAGCCATGCATTTGTCAAAGAAGCCCACTCTTTCTATCATTTGCATCCTTTGTCGCTTAGTGTGCTTGGTACCCTGTTGTGATTCATCCACACCATGACCACCAAGTCTAGGACCATGTTGACAAGCCTGCACATGCATCAAATTTTGCCCTTGGCATCACTTGTTGCTCTATGTTGGGTGAAAAATCATCTTGGTCACAATTGAAATTGTTGACAAACTCTAGATACTCTAGCAATAGAGACATGTTTTGCATGCACTTTTAGTCCCAAATACATTAGCTTCAAATATATTGTAAAGGGTCTAAAATACGTGGAAATCTGAGACAAGCAATGAGACATACTGCAACCAAATTCAAATAAGCCCTTGAGCTATGTGCACAATGACATATTCAGAGTAAATCAAACTTGTTGCTAATGTACAATAATGGGAATATGACATTGTGCATGCGATGAAGGACAATAAGATGTTCCTCTTGGGATTGCAAACATTGAGAAGGGTATTGGTTGAATTGGCCTTGAAGGCTTGAACTCATCCTAAGTGAACCTCTATTGGTCCCATACCACCTTGTGTAAAACCCTCAAGCGTAAATGCCCCCACCCAAATGGTTGGAGAACTTGATGGAACTTTTGTTCATGACGGTAATATCAACATGGTGTGCACATCATATGCTATGCAAGGGTCATTGGCCTTGTGGCCCTTAATGAAAAAATGGTTATTTGGTAATTACAATGATTATAATTTTCTAGAATAGATCCAAATGATTACGATACACATACAAATGCTTATACAATAGATGTGAACTGCAAAATGGAGATCTCATGTATTACATGATATGTACAATTACATATTGAAGCATGCAAAGTACACATAATAAATAATTTTCAATCCACGCACTTTACTACACCAAAGGTCCCAATGTCATGCAAATTCTTAAACCAATGTCATGAAGAGACTCTACAACTAGGCATCTATCAACCCTCTAAAGTCTAAACTTGTGATGACCTTTGATTGTTTTGACGTAACACCTTCACATATCACCCACACTGCAAGTTTTAACTAAAATTATGGAAGCTATGTGGAAGGATTATGCACAGACAAATCATTGGCATTCCAAGCTGTTGAATCTTGTGTTGCTTGCATTACTGAATCTTGCATTGGAGCGGTTGTTGGTACCTGCATGATGGAGGCAGCCTACTCATGAATGTTAGTGAAGTCTCTCAATGTTGTATGGGTCATTGTCATTGATATTTTCATAATCTATTGGCTCAATGACACGCACAATAGGAAATTGGCTAAGGGCAAGGTCATTCAATTTCAATTCAAGAACAACACTCACCAAAGGAAGCAAAGCCGCCAATGTTGGGCTTAATCTGGAGGCTGAAGCTGCATAATATACTAGGGAAGGAGAGACAGAATTGGATACTCCGAACACGTTTTGGAGTTCACACTGGAGACTTGTAACCTCCATAGATGGAAGATGAAATACCACCAAGGCAAGTTCCAACTTTGCCTCGACATTCATTATAAATTGTAAATGCTTGCGCTCCTTTCTTTCCTCCTTGGCCTTCTTTGCCAACTTCTTTTGCCTACACTTCTCTTTCTTTGCCAACTCTTCTTGCCTCTCCCTCTCCTTTTCCTCTCCTTCTCCTTGTCTTTTTCCCTCTCCATCTCTATTGCCTCATACTTAGCCTTCAGGTTCGCCAAATCCTTTTTTCTTGCCTTCTCAATGATCTGCTCAAAATAACCAACATCTAGCCCTAGCTTTATATTTGGCTTTGTCTCCTCAATTTTGTCCCCTGAGCTAGTGCCACCAAGCACCGTTTCCTTTGTTCATATTATTCTTCCTTCAACCTAATGGCCACCTACGTCTGCTTTTCTAGGATAATGTCATCTATGTCGTCGAGGTTTATAATATCACTTTTTGAGAGTTTTTTTCTAGCACCATCCAAATCCCTTTGGATCTCAACATTCTTTTGTGCAAGTATTAGCTCACTATCAGTCATAGGAGCACACCCCAAAATTGGAGCAGAAGTTGGAATGGGAAGCAAAATGGGCATAAAAGATGGAACAAACTTGGGAGATGGACCAAGAAGTACCAATGTAGGAACTGACAAAGGATTGACCTCGGGCCCTTTCGCTTGAACTTCCGTAGCCTAATCAATTTTATTTATAACAAACTTAACAAAAGCAAGAGACTTGAAATCTAATGGAGTCATGTCGGGGGCTAACCTAGTTTCAGCCCAATCAGACTGCACAATTTGATTCAAAGTGCCATCCCCTTCAGAGTCAACCTCCGCTATATTTGTTTGAGATCGTGGGGTGAAGTGAAGAGTTGTCCTTCCATATTTAATGGCAACTCTGGAGAATTAGATCGTGTTGTTTGAATTGATAATGTTGCCTCACTTCCCTTTACTTGAGGCAATAGACTCTCTTCCAAGTCAAGGTAATAAGTATCTTCATCTTCTTCCTCTTCATCCTCTTTGCTTGGTCCTTCTACCTCTTCGTCCATTGAATCTTCATCTTCATTGCTTTCATAGTCATCCTCAACGGCGTCCGCCACAACAGCCTCATTAGAGGCAAATGACTCAACCTTGAATGATGAGGATTTAGAATCTTGGACATCATCAGGGTAAGCATACTTTAGGCTGCAACTCTTAGGTACCAAAACGTTTGGCCACATTGTGAACCTTGTATCAAAATGATGGCATTGAAGCAACGAGGCTATCTTGGTAGTTGACTGAAAGCAGACAGAGCTCCTACATAACATCTGCCAAAAAACTGACATTAGATAAACAAATGACATACAAATTTCAATGGCAAACACAAATACTAGAGAAATTGATGAATTATTGAGCATACAAACATTACCTTCACACCTGCAAAGATAAGCATCACCGTGCCACGGGGTCTACAAAATCGATCAATGAATCAGATGTAGATCTCATGTCGAAGCTTGCGTTTGTCAATCACACTACGGTGGTCCAATCGATATTCATCATGGTTCTTGAACATCAGGGCTTCAGATAGCAGTGGCTTGTCATCTACATTTGAAAGGAGAGGTGGAAATTCATTATGAACTACATCGGAGTCTATAGTCTCACACTTTGGATGTTGTAAGTACATGACCTTGTCAAATTACAAGGCAAAGTAGGCAGGCTCACCACGGCTATATACATACTTTGTTTCTTGTCGAAGTACATGATTTGGAAAGAAATTTGTAATAATTTCTTTAATATGAGTAGCTCTCGTTTTGTAGTAGATAAACATCCACATGCACACTGACATTGCGATTCTGTTGCTAGATACTATCTTTAAGGAATCAAGAACTTTTTTATAACTTGCCAGCACCTCTGTTTCATCAACGATAGGAAATAAGAGGAACTCAATGATGCCCACTTCATAAAAACGAATACAAGTTGGCCCACAACGTCAAGGTACCCAACCCTTCTCGTGTAGAGTTAAAGGTTCCAGTTGAAACTTCATTTCTCAACAAGCCCACCTACAAATAGATCCCCATCAATGCATGCTTTGAGCACTGACAAAATCGTTGAGTATTAAGCACTGCCCATTGGATTCCAATCTTGAGCTCAATCAAAGAGGTGCTCTTAGTTTTTTCCTTCTTGCACATGATATTCAACCATTTCTGTGTTGCCAAACGGAGAAGGGCTTGCATGTGATGTCCATTGATGCACAACACTTCCTTCAATTCCTTCCATGCCTCTGGATGAAACTCTCTATACTCAATCACCTTGTTGCCTTTGTCAACCTTTTCTTTGAATGCCTTCTCCGCGATCATTTTCACAAGAACCATCTTGTGCTTCTTTCTCTTTGTTCATACAACAATGGGAAGGGCTTGAATCCACAATGTTGGCCTCTTCACAACAATCCTCGGAGGGGACCAAATCATGTGCTCGGCCAACTCTCCAATTGAAACATCATCCAAACCTTACAAGCAACGCAACTAGTTTCGGGTGATCTCTTTGACCTTGAATGGGACAAGTGATTCATTCTTGTTCTGACTTTCTTTAAACATGCAATCATTGTCAATGTCATAGAGAGTACCTTGCTTGTAACTTGTGAAGAAATCCTTCCATTTTGCCCAAGTTTCTTCAAAGGCCATAATGAGCTTTTGTTCTCCTAGATAATCAAAATCTTGTACCTTCTTGTAGTCTTCATCATCCTTCATGCTTCTAGTCAACTCAAGACTTTGCATAGCCTTTTCCTTAAAATCCTAGAGGCATAAACCTATATTAGATAACAAAGTTGGACATAGCTTTAGATTGTGTGGTCTAAAGTGGAATAGCTTTTAGTACTTGAATACAATTCAAACCATGTAGTATGAAAGACTTATAGGCATCAATCAGCTCATTTCAAACCACGTGGTTTGAAGTGAGGGAATACTTGACATGAAATCAAAATATAAACACCGTTTTTATACATGCAAATCAATCAAACTTTTAGACCATGTAATTCAATTGTCACAATTTTAAGTTTGATTACCTCATATGCTTTGAAATTTTTGTCTTGTCGTTCCACTTTCAAGTTCTTCCGAGAATGAGGGGATTGACCAACATCATTCCACAAATGGCGACAATGAATAATTGTTGCTAGTATGGAAGAGAGGTAAGGGCCATCTACATTTTCATCATTACACTTGCATGATAACGTGTACAAGTGGTCTTTGTTTGAGGACCATACAATCTCACAAGTCCATTTTTGTAGCTTCTCAACCATGGGAAAGTCATTGCAAGTGTATAATCCAGAAATGATGTCTTTTGGTGCCCTCCATGTATGTTGCCCATTGATTATTTTGAACTTCCCAGCTTTAACGCAATCCTGCCAACAAGTCGGCCTCTCAGAGGTGTTAGGCATAAGTGTGAGGATTGCTCGGTATAGTTCACTTTGACCATGAGCTTGACCACTGCCACCACACCCTTTTCCTCAAGTGACCTGAAGATGATTCCTGATGTTTATTCAGCATTTATCATGTCATCCAAATCCAATTCAAAGTATTTTTCCTTGCCAAAAATGAACATGTATAACGATGTTGCTTTGAATAAGCGATTTGCATCAACTTCATCTTTCACTTGCTTTATCTCAATGTTGCGGCTAACACTTGCCTCCTTAAAATTTGCAGCAAAGGTGATCTTTTGGGAAATCTTTTTTTGGTCAAACTCAATGGTTGTTGAATTCTTTGTCCACCTTCCAAATAATATTTTTATAACCATCATCTTAGCTTCTTTCAATGAAGGCTCAATAGATGATTCTTGGATCAAAGAACTTGGCATTTGTTGTACCTCAAAATCAACTCTCTTGGATGCACATCAGCATATGGCCGTACATTTCTTTCGACCCTCTCAAAAGCTTCCTCTAACTAAGGTCTAACCAATAGTATCAATGGTTCTTTTGTTTTTCTACATCTTTTTTTATTTCAAAATGTTGGTGGAACTTGACTTTGTTAATTCCTAGTCACTTCGATTTGCACTAGAAGTACATGGTCAATTTTTTCAGAAGCCCTCTTTTCAATTAGTGATGAAGGAATGGGAGTTGGATCAAGAATTGAGTTGTCTCTAGCAGCGGCTAAGCTGGTTGTGGACGACTTCGATTGGTTTCCCCTAGAACAGGTGGATCAAGTATTGGAGGTCCGAAATCATTTTGCAACTGCTTTGATGATTGTCTTTGGACTTTGGTCTTCTTATTGGATTTTCTTTGAGGCTCCATTTCTTGATCTTGCATGTCATGTACGGGATATCCATATCTTAGTATAGTAGCTTCAAGGTTGTTGGCCTTGCTAATGTAGTTCTTGACCACACATGTGGCTACATAAAAATTGTTTGCATTGGCTTCACATTCAGCTTTTATGAAAATCATTAGTGGTTGATATGGCTGGGGAACGGTTTTTTAGTTTGCAATCATCCGATGGCTACAAAAGCTCATGTTATCTTCTACGTGCATTACAACTACTCCTAGAGCTCTAGTATTTGAATTTGCAACATCTATAAGGAAAATCTCTTTTAATACAATGATATCAAGTACAACTATTGTTGAGAAGGATTTCCATTTGGTAACTCTTTTTTACTTTGTAAATCCTAACTCAAGGTTGAATAAGGGTAAGCCCTTTGGAAAGGTCCTTTTCAAGTTCCAGAGGGATTTTGATGACACAAGCTCAACAGACACCTTTCCTTCCATATTACATTTCCAAGATTTGTGGATTCTATCAGGTTTTATTCTTTTAATGTATCCACAAAAAAAAGGCTTGCTCTCCATGAATGCCTCCATAGCTCTGTACACAACATAATGACTTTAGCTTCATCTTCAACTTGTGTAAATCAAACTGCATTGTCTAAAGTAGTTTTAGGACAACAATATTAATTTTTAGGCTTACATTTTTTCTCTAATTCTATGCTAATTTGAGCTAATTGGAATTGTTTAAAAAGAAGTTGTTGGCCTACAAATATGTTCATTCTAAGCACGAGTTTGAATTCATACCTAGCTTTGTGAAAGTTCAACACCACATGAGGCTATAGGAGGTGAACCTTGGAAATTCCAACAATGCTAAGGCTTGGTTTAGAACTCACACTCTAAACTAGTTCTAAATCTCTATAGCTAGATAATAACTATTTTGTAACTCTAATTGTTAATTGGCACTCCGCAGACTAGCAACTACGCACTAATTTGGTAGACTTTTGTTTAGAACCAACTCATCTATGCTCAAGGAGAAATTTGAAATTAAACTTTCCAGATTTGGTAGATTATTTTGTATACAAAATCTTGATCCAATCTCCTTTAGACCCAGGGCTTTGGTGGTAGAAGGAAGAACTTCCATTCAAAAATGAGATTGGAATTGCCTACAAATATGAGGCAAAGCTTTGAAATTATTTGCAACCAAAAACTATGATGGTAAAATACAATATAAGAGTAGTAAAGAGGAAGCTACCTAAAGATTTGTCAACTTACATATGAAGAAGGGATCAACTCAACTTGAAATCTAGGTGTTGATTGTTTGCTGATGGATCCCTAAAATTTTGAGTGCTCCATCAACCAAGATTTCCTAGATTCTTAACTAATTTTAGTTGAAATTGGATATTGCCTTCAACATAAACCTAAACAAACAAAACAAGAGAATCAACAATTGAATCATACACAAAATCTTGTGTCATTAGAACAACAACTTCACAGTGAAAATATTTGTTACTTCTTCCAGTTGCTTCAAACAACTCTCATTGATTACAAAAAGCCGGGAGGGGGTCTAATTTAGAACACATGTTTGAAACCATTCTTCCATAGACATTACTAAGCAAAGGTTTCGGCTGGGAGGGGGCCTAGTTTAGAACACATGTTTGAAACCATTCTTTCATAGACATTACCAAGCAAAGGTTTTGGCTGGGAGGGGGCCTAGTTTAGAATACATGTTCAAATCCATTCTTCCATAGATATTACTAATCAAAGATTTTGCCCAGGAGGGGGCCTAGTTTAGAGCACACATTTGAAACCAACCCTTGGCTAAGAGGGGGCATAATTTTAAAAGCATGGTTGAAACTAGTCCTTGACTAGGAGGAGCTTGGTTTAGAGTGCATGATCAAAACCAGTGCTTAGTAAGCTTCACAATTGGAGTCACCACAACTACGGTAGTACTGGAAATCTCACTGACACCGACAAAGTGCAATCGTGTGCACTTATTCATTAAGATCAATTAGTGTATGTAAACATACTAGGATCAATGCAGACACTCAAACACAAGATTGAATTGAAGTTGGTGGTTGATCCACAGTGAAAGTTAAGTTATTTACGTTGGTCTATTTTATTAGTTGTGTTTGTCCTTTATCCTTGGTTTGATCGCTTGTAATTGGCAGTCATGTGTATACAGTATTTTCAATTGAAATGCCATTGCTATGAAATTGCGCTGGTTGCCACCACTTGCCACCACTCTGGGCGAAGTACGTGCTAGAATAAACCCGCCATTGACCGTACACTTCCAATCACCGCATACTAAAATCACTCATGACTGGACATGAACCACATACATTAGAACTTCATGAACCACACACATTCAATCACATACAAGCAGCACAATTGCAATGCTTACCTTCCAATGATTTCCTCGAGTAGGGGCTTTGTGTTCAATAAACCATGACTAAGAATAATAAGAAAGAGTTGAAGTTGTTCCACACGTTGCAATGCTGGAAGTGGCTTCTTGCCCCTCAAGATCAGTTCAATCTACAATAGAAGCAAGAAGACCATCAAAGATTGCGGTTACAACCTGATCTTCACTTTCAGAATTCTCTAGGGAATGAACACCACCTTGTTATTGCCAACTTTCCAAAAACTCACAAATATTGTTGTGTGATAGTGACTCAATTCCATTGTTGACTAATTGTGTCAAGATATTATCTATGCTCTTGTAGTTGTCCTCGTAGAACGATTATACTTGTTATACTTGTTATTGTCGTTTGATGTCCACTTCTTATTTTCTTCTCAAACCCTAAATGAAGTTTATCAATCCACCATAAGTATGAAGGTCAATGTAGATAAGCTTAGATCTTATTTGGAAAAAACTAAGCTAATAGTATAAGTTTGTTCCTAGGGAGGCTATTAAATAGGATTATTTCTACAACAACCAAAGAACAACTAAATAAGGAATAAAACACCCAAGAAAGGTATACTTCCAACTAGTATTAATTTAATTCCTCACGATTTTTCAATTAATTCTTAATTTTATTAATCACTCCATTCTTATAACCACCAAGGTTAAATATCACCCCAATTAGCTTTGATCTTTAATCTTCAATTGGAATCTTTTGTCTTTCTCCCAAATTGGACTTGACAGGCGCAACTCCATATTTGAACACCGACTTGGCTTGTTGCAAAAATGAACAGCAAACCTTGAGCTTCCCACTTGGACTAGTCACTTCATTGATTTTGTCTCCTACTTTGGTGTAGATAGACTTTTTCAATTACTTTTTAAGCTTTTTGAAGAACAAGACAATTAGACATGTTAAAGTTACTTAGGAGCTGGAATGGAATGTGAATCGAGACAAATAGACAGGAAGTTATCGAAATGACTAATAGTCCATTGGTTGAGGTTAGTTATAGTCAGTTAAGGACTAATAGACAAGGCAGTTAACACCTGGTTAGTTACAGCCAAGAATGTACAAAGACTAATCGACTTCATTTTTCCTCTCTCTCTCAAGCTTGCAATGATTGCTTGCTTCTTGTTAAAAATGTATCCGTGTATTTCTTCAATATAACTCTGTCTATTTGTCTAATGTTTGTGTTGCCAAGGATTGGCTTTGTTTATTTGTTGTTTGCGTGATTGCCAGAGATTAGTATTGCTTTGCTTTCCTGTTCTTTTTGTGAGTCTATTAGTCGAGAGGTATTAAGTCCATAAATTTTGTCAATTGATCTTTTGATTGTGTTAAGGCAACCAGTTATTGGTGTGCCAGTTGTTGTTCATTTTATTAAGTTTAATAGGTGTCAATGGAGAGCTGATTGTGTCAAATAGTCTTTAATTGTTTAAGTTGTAATAGCCAGTGAGCAGGGTTGTTCCTGTCACGTCTTGTCCGTCCGTCAGGATTCAACCCCGGCGTCCGTCAGGATCCAAAAAAAAAAATTATTTATTTATTTATTTTTGGACGGTCCGTCCGTCCTATGGACGGCTGGCCGTCCCTGTCGACGGACAGGCCGTCCTCGGAAAAAAAAAAAAAAAAAAAAAATTTGATCCTGACGCGATCCCGACGAGTCAGGACGCGTCCGGACTGACGCTGACGGACATCCGGACGTGAAAATCCCACGTCACGTTTGGATAGACAACCCTGCTAGTGAGTGACATTACCAAGAACTTTGGATAAGCAGCCAGGGATCGGTGCTTCCTCAGTTTTAGTGTAAAGTCAAGTAGACGGAAGTTAAATTATCCTGGTGTATACTGGAGGACAAATGGCCAAGGAAGCTTGAGTATTTGCTGTCGAATGGACTGCGTGTCAATTGCAAAATCAAGAGTTGTAGAGCGGCGAATGGAGGAAGACATAAGTCAAATAGACGATAAGTGAATTTAACTGTAATTGTGATAAGTCTATTGATTTGAAATGTTTCCTCAATTTGTCCAATTGACGAAGTCCAATTTTTATAACATTGTATTGACACTGTGAGAGTGTATGACAAATGGTCATGTGTCTATTCTTTTTAAACTACCAGTGAGTGGTGGAGGTCTGTCTGTACGTTTAATTTTGATTAAGTCAAATTGACAAAGTGAATAGCATTTGAATATGAATGGATCCAGTAATTGGCAGTATGTAATTTGTGATTGTTGAAGCAGTCAAATCGTGAGTCGATTAAGCTTTAAAATTATCAATGTCAAATTAGTCAATGCTGGAATAGTATTGATAAATTGAATGCAGTTTTAGAAGGAATTATAGTAGAAAGATAAATAGTCTACGTGATACTTGTTAAGTATTATATTTGAAATTTGTTTCCTGTGGTTTTGGACTAATAGTCTTAATGGAAATAATTAATGAACGTCAGGTGGACTGAATTGTATGTGTTATGTATCAATTGTAATGTAAGAATACTGTCTGTATTCTTAAGATTGAGTATGACTAATTGCCTGAGCAGATAAGTGTATGGGTGTCGTTGTAGTTGAATTGTCTGTGTGTATGAGATATAAGATAAATATAGGGTGAAATCTTTAGTTAAATCTTATTTTACAGTGAAGGTCAAATCGACTCTAACTTGTTGTTGCAAGTGTAGTGTGCAGGAAAGAAACGAGTATCTTTAGAAATAGAATCTTTATGCAAAGTTATGTACTAACCTTATGTGGGAACTTGGACAAATTGACCATTTATTGGTTATAGTTAGTGTTAGTCAGCACATTAGTGTAACTGACTATTTGACAAAGTAACAATTAGCAATCATGTTGAATTGTAAATGTGCACTATGGGACTTGGTCCATTTGACATATTAAACCAATGAGAAATTTAGTGAACAAGGCTAAAATGACTAATTGACATGATCTATCCACAAAGGACCCACAATTCTTACCTTTGCATGCTTTGCATACTGAACTGAGACCAATTGACTTACTGTTGTGATATTTGCATACCTGCATTTTAGCAATTAGGCTAATAAAATAGTCACTGAGTCCAATTGACAATCCACTAAAATTAAGGAAGTAATTAAAGAGGATGGATTTATACAAATATGTACTGTGGGTTTGATTAAGTTGATAGAACAGGAGCCATGACTATTTGACATACCCAGACTATTTGACATTAGAATTCTAGTACAAGACGGTAACCGTAGGTCTATAGAAATTCTCATGGGTAATGGACTGATACTCATATAGGTTAGGATAGTAAATACATTTATACCATACAAATACACAAATAATGAAATTTTAATCCATTTATTGAGTGATAAAACCTACGTAAAAGTGACCTTAGATACAAAACGATAGACTAATTGACTAATCCCCTAAATTCAAGAACCACCACTAAGAATTTCCTTGGGTTTTGTTCCCAAGTAAAATTTATGCTACATTTGGAAACCGCCAAATCCACCAACTTGGTTTATCGTCTTTAATTCTCCAACTCGGTTCCACCACCACCAACAATTGCAGATTTTTCTCTCCTTTTTATCCACCATGGAATAATTCTCTCTTCACTCATACTTCTCAGCCATGATACATGCTGATTTCCTAATTGGATTTCTTAAACTTCCTCACATTCCCTCTGGAAATTCATTCCGATTCGATAAACTAAAAACTGCTCTCTTTCCAACTAGGAATTAACACCCAATCACATACAACTTAAAACATACATTAAATTCATACATTCAATCATCAACTTTCCAATTTGGTTTAACCTACAAACTATCATGCTTTGACTTGGCAATATCAACACCACTGTTCTATCTACCAAATTGGAAACATACACAATCATGCATACAACTCCAAACTTCCATTCACCACATCATACACCAATTCGCTTTCATCCATACTTTATTAAGCCGAATTAGTGACATACCATCGTTACAAAAATTATTGTTTCACTAACTGACTTGTTCCAACTAGCTTCTCTGCAATCAACTCTTCATTCCAATTTGGACAGTAAAATTTCTACTTCCAATTAACTCTTCTTTCTCCAAAATCCACAAATTGCCGAATAAGAACCTCAAAAATCCAACTTGGGACAACCACAACCCTAACTGCTGACCACAAGCATAACTGCCCAAATCGGAAACCACTGCAAGTTGGTTAAACAAGACAGTCCCGACAAGAAATTGAACATTCCAATTCGGAATCACCCACAGACAACTCAGAACTGCACTTCACCCTCCGATTAGGCTTTCCCTTCCGATTCCAGCTCAGCAACTCACGCTTGACTACTTCCGACTTGGAATAAAACAAAAAGACATGACTCTCCAAATTGGTTAATAAACATTTGGAGCACAAAATAAGAAAAATACAACCAAAACAACACAAAATCACACAAAAACAACCACCAAAATTGCAAAAAGTAATCCAAATAGGTCATTTATAGTCAACAATTACATTGAAATGATTTCTATGAATACTCAAAAATCTGGAGTATGAATAGCTCAATGTAAGAAGTTACAAACTTTGCTTTCAAGATCCTTTTGTAAACCATTGTATATATACACAGTAGTCAGTAAAAGGAAGATTCCAAATTGTTAAGGAAAAAAGTTGCCCTTGAGAGACTCCCAGTTGTGGCCCGGTTTTTAGTTTCTAGCTATAGTGGCAAAAAAAGCATCAGTCTATTTAAGGTTTGATTTTCACAACGACTCATTTCAACTTTTAATAGGTTTCATATATTTCTAATGAATTTATAATTAGGATTCCTTGTGACAAGCCATTCTGACTTGGAAAACTTGCAAATTTTTCTCTAGGCAGACATGCAATATATTATATCGACTGTGTTTTTTGCCCTTAAACTACCCATCAACAAAGCTGCAATTCTTTCATTAGGAATTACACCTCAAGGCCAAGATCTAGTGTATGCTACAATATGCCCTCTCCATAGACCAATTGTGCGGTCCTCTCTTACAGAGCTTGTTTGTAAATACAAGGTGGTAAGTATTATGTGCACGTTGTTTCTTGTCCTGCAATTGCTTGGATATAAAAAAATCCCATTTGTGAAGTCAGGGTGGTAAGTAACTCTAAATCTGAAGCATGATCAAATAGCTCCAGGACCAGACTAAGGAAATCCTAGAAATCATTGGGAAAGCGTGGCAAGAAAACAAAATATCTAGCAACGTTAGATAACCAACCTTACCCACAGAATCTAGTTGCATTGCCTTCCCTACAATAAACTAACAATATCAAATACCTCTAGTGAGAACAGAATTGGTATCGATGAGTGATCGGTGCCTTCAATTAGAGTCCGTTCCTGAGCATTGACAAACCCTTGTAACCAACAATATGTCATCTTTGTTTCTCAAGCTCTTCCAACCATCGTTGCCAACATCGAAGTCGACGAATATAGAAGTAGAGAAGAAAACTGTCTGTTGGTGGTAGAAGTGTGCAACATGAGTTGAGCAACAGAAAACACCAAGGTGGAAAATACTATGGCAAGAAAATACTATGTTGGTGGAAACATCAAGGAAGACAAGTGCTTAATGAAAGCCGCCATCTTTGTAAAATCTAATGCCCAACAATTGCTTTGAAACCCTAGTCGCATAGTCAAACAAATAGCTCTTCATTCATCCATCAAAAACTATGTTCATCCACAAAACATTGGGAATGCAATGGGAACGAGAATCATGGAACACAATGGGAACACAAATTTTGCACACCTCACAATCAACGCACATTGTATAGTGAAGGGTTGCGATGTCTTTTTTTGAAATTTTCAAGCTTGTTGCCTTAAAATTTCAACAAAATTTGCAAGAGGGAATCTTTCTGCATTTAAAAAAAATGAATCTCACTATGCCATTGAGTAATTGTTCCAACTTTCACAACTTACAGGTTCCTATTGTATTGTGGAGAAGGATTTGAAGTTTGCCCGTGCCGTGATTGGCAATGCTACTCTAGACTTGCACATGGTGAGAATTTCCGAAATCTAGAAGTAGTTTATCAACACACATGAAGAGTTTAAACCACAAGCAGTTGTCTAGCTTGTTTCTTCTGTCCTCACAAGTCCGGCAACTTGTGGCTGTTGGTTTTGTAATTTTTCATTTGCAATGAAATCCCGTTTCATTTATATCAAAATAAAAACAAAAACACACTCACTTGGGCAAAGATTTACGGACACACTTAAAGAAAAGTGACTCCGATTGTGAAGCTTAGAATATAGAGCTAAAGTTGTTGTGTCTAATTACCAGCTATTGAACTAGATGTCCTACTCTCAAAAACAAATAAAACATCCAACCAACAATATTATACTTGAAGTGATGGAAACCACTCTCAAAAGACAAAAGTTAGGCAAATGCATTGCCTTATTTGACACAAAAATAGGGCAACTACACTTCACAAGGTCACATCAATATGAAAAAATGACCAAAATAGTATTCACTCTTTGGATTCATTCTTCAAGGCTAGTTGGCTACATGCTTGAAAAATTTCAGATCATTTGAAATTGTAGAACATATAAGAAAAAAATAGTGAGAAGAAAGAAATAGAGAATGATTCACTTTATATATTTTACTTGAAATTAATTTCAACCAAAATAAATTACAAAGTGTTTTGAGGTTGCATTGAGGTAGAGGTCAATGCAACCTCAATGCACTTCATATATTTTACTTCAAAGGAATTTCAATCCAAATAAATTATAAAGTGCTTTGAGGTTTTGCATTGAGGTAGAGGGCAATGCAACCTCAAAGCACTTTATATTTTACTTGGAAGGAAATTCAACCAAAATAAATTATAAAGTGCTTTGAGGTTGCATTGAGGTAGAGGTCAATGCAACCTTAGTGCACTTCATATACTTTACTTGGAAGGAAATTCAACCTAAAAAATATATAAAGTACATTGTAGATATTTTTTTCATTACTTATACATTTTTTTCCTCACCATTTCAATTTTTTCTATAGATGTTCAGATCTGTTTACATTACTCTAAATTCTTCTAGCTAAAACTTGTAATTGTTTTTGAAGTAATAGAATTTCCGCATCGCGTGCTATCGATCGGTGAAGCTCGCAAGCATGCTAACTATTGTCTGTACACGAAGGTCTAAAATATATCTAGCACAAAAGAATATGGATTTATTTTTCAAAAAGCACTTTCAAAAAGATGCCAAAAAATTGGTGCAATCAGTGGAATTGTGGTTTCTTTCAATTGTTCTTTTGCACTAGCTTGCATGCTTGCCGTGCCTTGAATTTGTCACGTTCTTTGACTTCAATTCCTTCGTGCAATTGGACTCACAAGTACTCCGTTATAGCTAGCTTCGTAAGTTCTAGAATTGAGTCAACAGATAACCCCCACTTTCATGGAAGCGGATGCCCGTATTTTGCATAGGACCGACTTTGATTCGAATTTGCAATACATGAACAGCTATCTTGCTTGCTAGTATTGTTTCTTCAGCCATAACAAAATCATGGAGATTGGCCCAAACTTTCACAATCACAACAGTCATCAACAACAGTAGTTTGAAACTCCAAACGCTTGCATGCATAGTTGCATCCCCCATTAATTGCATGCCATAGATGGAGAAGAAACGAAGAATTGAAGAAACTAGCGGTAGTCATACCTTCCCCAGGCAAGTGGAGAATGGAGAATGATAAGTTCGTGAGGGTTTGGAAGAACCAATAGAGAGCTGTGGTGAGCAGCCCTTTTTTTAGGCTTTTTGAGAAAGTGCCAAGGTGGCAATTACTTAAAATTTGGTGAAACACTGTATTTCTACATTCATCCATCTTTTGGACCAAAAAATACTTTTCAATCATATTTATGCACTTTTTCATCCAAATTTGGCGACTTCATCTACATTTTTAATAGAAATGTGAAATTTTTGGCGAAAAAAGATTACTTTTATCTGGTGAAAAGTAGAATTTTATTTTGAAATGGTGCTATCTGGCCCCATAGTGCCAAAAAAAAAGGGCTGGTGGTGAGTGAAGAAGGTATGACACCCTCGGAAGTTGTTTGGAGAACAAGTGTAGAGAATCGGAGACCAACATTAGACATAGAGCCTAGGATGAACATGAAGGCGGTGTACAACGCAAGATGGAGAATATACTTAAATGAACAAGTCTTCACCACTCCCATTATTCACCTCCGGAGGTGAAGACTAGGAGTGCGGAAGATATAACTAATTAAGAATATTCTAACGCGGAAGGCCAACACGAAGCCAACCCTAAGTTGCCACGTCTCCATTATCCATTTTCCAAGTGCAGAGTGAAGACGGTGTGACTACCCCTATTATCAATAAAGTGGTTAAATAAAGTTTGGTGTTAATGGAGAACCACAGTGATATTTGCTCCATAACTATCAACTCTTCGTGAACAACCTACAAAAATACAATCACCGAAAACTTCAAGAACAAAAGTGAAGTTGAATTCTTGGTCCAACTACTAACCATAGCCTACCGCATGCATGCATTGTTGCACAACTCAATGTGACATGCACCCACTACAAGTCTTAGAACACTGTATGCAATATCCAATCTACATCGTCACGGATCAGCGTGCATCCGTCTCCACATCCTTACCATCAATCTCCAGATTTGCTCCATAGCCATGAATTCTTCATGACGGACGTTCAAAACAGAACATTGTTTACCAATGAGGCAAAGGCAAGGATCCCTATTGCATCCTTGAAAACAGGACCCCTACCATGAACAAAATTGTCTCGCCTGGCTCCTCAACCAACCCCAATCCCTGAATTAACTCAAAGTGTCTCCCAGGCATCTAGAGAGGCCTAATACCTTCCCAGCATGGGAAGGAGGACCGTTGCCTGTTACGAACACGCGCAGACACTGAAACCTTCAAGAGTTGGAAGCAGGCACCATCATCCACCTCTCGAGAAGCTCCACGAACTTCGCCATCGCCGCATGCGAAGAGCCTCCTTTCGCAACAGCCTTCCTCGCCAACCCCCCGAGCTTCCTCGAATTCGCCCTTATGGCATCCACCTCGGGATCCAATCCCTCTCTCGACACCATCTTCCTCACCTTCCGTTCGATTTCATCTGTCGCAGCAATAGCTTCTCGCACCTCCAGCTCCATCCCGACTTTCCAAACGTGCACAATATAGTGCGCATTCGTGGTCTGGTCTCCGAATCTCGGCCACGCCAGCATCGGCACTCCATACGCGATGCTCTCGATGGTAGAGTTCCATCCGCAGTGCGTGAGAAACGCAGCTGTCGCGGGATGGGAGAGAACGGCTGCTTGCGGCGCCCAGGTAACAAGTAATCCACGGTTTTCGATTTTCAGCGCAAACTTTGGGAACCACGTCTCAAATTCCGCCTTCTCCTCGTCGACAATGGTGTCGGCTCGAATCACCCACAGGAAGGAAGCGTTGCTTTGTTCAAGACCGGAAGCAAGCTCTCGGATCTGAATGATGGAGATCGTGGCCACGCTCCCGAACGAGACGAACAGGACGGAATTAGGGGTTTGTGTGTCCAGCCAAGAGAGGACGCCAGGTTCTTCTTCTCGGAGTGCACTGCCAGTTCCCGCCCCGGCCAAGACCAGAGGGCCTACAGCGAACACACGGGAGTTTATGTCAATGACGTCGAGAACTTCCCCCTCTAAGTCGTGGAACGTGTTGAAGAGGATGCATTCACAGTCAGGGAGAAGCGGACTTTGTATGTCGCGATGGATTTTGAGGAAGTAGTGATCGAGGTCGGCGAGGATGTGAGTTGGGAGGTCTTGGACTTGCAGAGTCGGGGAGACGCCAGGAATGTGGGACGCCACTGGGGCTTGGCGAGCGGTTGTTTCGGCGTGACTTCGAGGGGAACTTAGCATTAGACTACTTGCGTTCAAGGAGGGAGTGCAATCGGGTGGAGGAGGTGGCAATGGGAGAAGCCTTAAGGATATAAGGACTGGTAGGTTGAAGACGCATTGTTTGGAAATGGCGGAAGGGGTGGCCAGACCGACCACGGGAATGCCGAGTTTTTTCGCAATGGCGTGCACGGCCGACATTCGAATATCCCGGATGATGCAGGTGATGGTGGGGGGGTGCAAGGTCAGGAGAAGCGCCTCCAAGATGGGACCCATGGTCACGATCTCCCGATTGAACTCTTGGAAGTTGCGCGTGAGGTGAAGATCGTCGGACATGGAGACGAACTGGATCCCTTTGCTGCACAATTAAGGTTACAAGGTCACAAACCTTGCAAGCAGTCCATGAGTTTTTAGAATTCTTGTCGTGAATTACGACTACGAGATTAGAATCCTTTCTAGCTGTATACGAATGCTCAGAATTCTTGTCGTGAATTACGATTACAAGATTAGAAACCGTTCAAGCAGTACTGGAGTGTGTAGAGATCTCCTAGTGAATAAGGGTTACGACGTTGGAAATCTTTGAAGCAGAACATGATAGTTTAGAATCCTTCTACTGAATTAGGGCTACGACGTTAGAAACCAATGAAGCAGTAGATGAGTCTTTAGAATTCTTCTCGTGAATTAGGGTTACCACGTTAGAAATCATTCAAGGAGTACATGAACGATTAGAGCGCGAGACCTCTACTAGATTCTACTCCAAAGTTGCTGTCACACCTTTTCTTTCAGTCTTCATCACCTCTGATTAGGCCCTGCCCAGTCCGACGCCAACCAAGTAGCGCAAAGTAGCTTAGTTACTAAATTCCTGCAATGTCAGCAAATTGGTGCTAACACCGCAGTTAGCTAATTCGTGCTACTTCGTCGACGCGGAGCCTCATGAAATTTGACAACATTCTTATGCACATTAGAATTCACATGAACTACAAAAGTCGTCATCAGAGTATCAATATTGCAACCCGAAACGCTTTCTAGCTCTCAGCCAGGACTGAATCTCGCTTGAGTGACCAATTCAAGCTAGCTATACTCAAAAGTTCGTAGTGCTTACTCGGGGAGCTCCATCGCCGTAGCTTTGTCAGAGCTCCGGGATTTCATCATCTGCTTGTGGTTATGGTCGGTGTTGACGAAAGTGATGCGGAAGCCCAGGGCCAACAGCTGCTGCGCGAGTTGCCAGGCAGGAGTGACATGACCTTGGGAAGGAAGCGGGACGATCACAATGTGCCCCCGAGTTGTCCTCGCCTTCTCATTCGGCGCTTTCTCATTCGGCGCCATCTCCCTCTCCCGAATGTTGCTGAAAACTGAGGCAAGAGATTGAGCTAGAATATCTAAGAATGCAAGCCTTGCTGCGAAGACTCGTGCGACACTCAGGCACTAAGCTACTGTTTCAGAATGCAAGCCCTTGCTGTGAATGTGCAGCAAGCTGGGAAGTAACAGACTGAGTAATTGATACTGAGAAATGCACTCTTTGCTGCGAAACTCGTGCCAATCGCAGAGAGGCAAGATTCTGAGCAGCTGATACTATATAGTGGAATGCAAGTTTGTACTGGCAGCAAGGCTCACCTAGTGAGGAAATTCCGCGCGCAAGCGCCACAGCTGGCTTCGTACAGCATGCTCCAGAGCATGACTCCTGGCTGTCAGTTGATGTGACGAAAGAGTGATGACAACTGCCCTGCAAATGCTTCCAATCCTTCAAAACCGACAAGAAATCTCTTCGGAGGTACGTGGAACAAGATATGCACAAGCAGAGCATGAGAGCCTAGTGTTGATTTTTGGTACATCTACACCTATACAATATTTTGAAATTTCATATCGTATTCATATAGTATCCGAATTTTGAAATTTGATATATGCATGTTTAATCTTGGAAGGACAAGGCCTCTGAACAAGGTAGTCGACCAAAAATTATTAGATTTTTTATTGAACAACTGCAATCTTTGTTTCTACAGTTTCTCTAAAAGTCATTTGTTTGGTAGCTCACTTTTTGATTGCTCAAGCGTTATGCCAAACTTTTTGACTGCTCAAGCAAAATATTATCATTTTTCAAGTGAAATGTGTTGGAATGGATTTGAAAGGAATTTCTCTTGGCATGGTTATTTTTTGAAATTTTTGTGTTCTTTACATCCATGACCTCATTTTTGCAAATCCAATTTTGAACTAGAGTCAATGCAATTTTGGCTTGGTCAACCACTTGACAGACTTTCACATTTGTAATTCAAGAAAAATTTGTACTCCAATAAATACCAAATCTAATCGATAGATAGGATAAGAACTTGATAAAGTATCTCCACAAGTTAGGATGACTTTCATCCAAGCAATGATGAGCAAGAAACAAGACTAAAAATCTGTTCATTGTCCAAAAATTGGACATCAGAGCTTTTTAGGGTTAAAGTGTTCTACATGTGTATGTTTGAAGTGCCTTCAAAAAGATTCAAAACCATTATTACATACTCTACTATTTTGCAACTATTTTGCATCATATCACTAAAAGAAACACTAGAAGAAATCCATGTTTTTTTTTACATGCTCAGTATTTTTATGATGGATTTTTTTTTGGACATCTATTTTGACATTTAGCTATTTTTATGTTGTTTATGATGTTCATTGGATGTTATTGTTGACATAAAAACAACTACATGTTGAAATAGATGTCCAAAAAAATCCGTCATAAAAATACTGGGCATGTCAAAAAAAACATGGGTTTCTTCTAGTGAAAAATATATTCGTCACAACTGACTGCAATGCAACTATGTGTCCTATTCAATTGTCCTGCGACTGTAGCCTCTGTATTTGCATCAAATTTGACGTGAACAAAGTTATATGTTGTTGTAGTCGCAAAGTGAAGTTTAGGATTACGAGGATGTATCAAAAGAATTGATATGAGGTATTCTACATCCAATATTTCTTACAATTGTTGATGTAGACAACTTTCTATTCTGTAGAGTCTAATAAGTCAAACTACAGTTGCATAGAATCTAAATTCAACTGCAATTCAACTAGATTGCAACTCAAAAGCAACTAGAATGCAACTCAAAAGCAACTAGATTGCAACTTGAAAGCAACTAGACTACAACTAGAATTCAACTAGAAAACAATTACAATTGTTCCATGTCAATTGTCAAGAGTACCATTAGGTTGAACATATAAGAATTGTAAGTTATAGCATTCTTACGTAATGAATTTTAATTATGGTATTCCAATATTTTTACATTTTATAGACTTCTATAATTTGTAGATTTCTACAACTTGTAGATTTCTGTAGTCTATAGAAATCACCAAATATTTAAAGTCTAAAAATTTTTAGAACTTGTGAAATTGTAAAGTTTTGTAAATTGGTGAAATCTATTTAATATCAATATTTGGATTTGATAATCTAAAAAAGAAGGTAGATTTGAAACTGATCTGAAATTTTGATATCTACAAATCATTGAGATTAAAACTTCAAAATCTACAAATCTACAAATCATAGACAAGTCGTAAATGAATTGCAAACAAGTTGTACATGAGTTGTAAACAAGTTGCACATGAGTTGTAAACAACTTGTACACAAGCAAGTTCTACATCATCAACCATGTCAAAAGAGTTCATCGATGAACTTCCACATAAACTATCGAATGAGATCAAACTTGCAACTATTTTGCAACTAGTACAACTTGTCCATTGCAATTGCGGTCTTTAAATTATCATCCAATTGCAAACGACCCCTGCAACTACAAAACCAGTTGCAAATTGTAGTTACTAAATCCCTCATCTTCTTCTAGTGTATGTAAAGTTGAAAACATCCTACAAGGACGGTTTAATTGTTTAAGATCATATTTGAAACATTTCAAGACACCCCTACTTCACACTAATGGGGGAGGTGGACAAAAGTGGAATGATACCTCTATCTCAATGGTTGCATTTTACCCCAATTTCTGCTACAAATATGGGAGATTAGATGTTGTATGCTTTATGTTATGGCTTGTAGTAGGTGAATGTAGGGCTTTTTCTTTTTGGCAAAATTTTGCTAGATCTATTAAGTCTGTGACCATTGCGGCTTTGTCACTCCAAAAAATGACTTGTGCTATGAGGCCAACAAAGGAGACACTAGTCCAAAAAAAAGCCATGGGTGCATGTTATATGTAGTTGTGAATTGACAATGGAAGATTGGATACTACATGCTTCATATTATGGATTGTAGTGATGTATGTTACTCCAAGTTGTGCAATGAGGATGGAAGATTGGATATTCTATGTGGTATGCTATGGTTTGTAATAAGTGAATGTCTCATCAAATTGTGGAGTGATTATGGATAGTTGAATGAGAATTAAGTGAAAGTGTATCCTACAAAAATCTAGATTTTTGAATAGTTATTGCATATTTGCAGGCATTCAAGTTGGGGGATTTAAAAAGTCAATTTTGTCTTCAATTTTGGAAGTTGG
The DNA here is from genome assembly GCA_951230915.1 of Antitrichia curtipendula. NCBI lineage: Eukaryota > Viridiplantae > Streptophyta > Bryopsida > Hypnales > Leucodontaceae > Antitrichia > Antitrichia curtipendula. The sequence continues at coordinate 41,476,150 of OX579634.1, forward strand.
AGCCTAAAACAAAACTGGACTTTGTAATTCTCCAATCCTAATGCCTATTGTTGTAAAATATTCAATTCTAAATAATGAAATTAGGACATTGATATTAGAACTTGAATTTGAAAAAATTATCAATTGGAGGCTACAACATCTAGTAGGTGCTCTTTACACCAAGTTGTAGACTAATTATGGAAGGTAGGTGAAATTAAACTAAGTGTGTCCTAATAAATCCAAATAATAAATAGATACTCATTAAAAAATGTTCAACTCAAAGTTATTGAATCTAAAGCACGGATTTGAAAAATCTATCAATTGAACTTCAAGCTTCTATATCTTTTTAATACAATCTATTACTCTTGGATTTTGCCTAAATTTAGCTTAGTTCAACTATGTGATTCAAAATTAAACCTCATAGGTCCACAATCATGGCTATCAATCCAATTTTATAATAGTCACATATGTCCACAAGTTGTAGCACATTTTGTGCAATACTCAATCATTATATAATAGGGTATAATAATCTTATAACTTACCTATTTGAGCCATTCAAAGAAAAGCTCACAATGTAGCTTTTAATTGTTATATTTTAGTCAACACAATTATCATTGCATCTTTATACAATCCCAATGAAGCATACCAAATTTTAGTTTCAAAAAAACAAATCTCCATTATTGGTGAATTTTTTTACTTAATTTTTATGGTTTTACATGATAATTCATTGATAAACATTGTTGATGAATTTCTAAATTTGATTGCAAAAATATGTTGGAAACATCCATATGGACATCTTTCTTTCAATGAGCATCTCCCAAAAAAATTCATAATTTCTTCAATAGAGATTTTTTTGTTTGGAATTACAATCCCCTACATTTGAAAAATAGATATCTCTTTATTGTAATTGAATTTTTCTATTTGATGCTCACCTGGTAACTATTTTTGTAACATTTAAGCATGATGGTACAATTACTTTGCCAAAATCCAATTAAAATATAGAGATATCCATTTCTTTAAAGTTTGGTCATATGGCACTTTTCATTAATTGCAAAACTCTTCATAGATCATATCTTTGTTACTTAAGGGGATGTTTTTTAATATGAAAAATGTGCATATTGATGTTTCCTACATATCTACGCAATTGAATTAAGAAAATTCATCACCAATGTTTTTCAATTAATTATCATATGAAACCCAATGGGTTTTTTTTTCATTTTCCATGAAGTGGCGAAGTGGTGATATTAAATGTTATGGTAGTGCTCTAAGTTTCAACATTCATCCACGTATTGGATAGAAAATGTGATATTATGTATCTATAATTCTATTTTCATTCACAATGTGGCAATTTCATTCAATATTTTTCTTGAACTTGAAGTTTTTTGGCGATTTCATCCAAAATTTTATTAAAAATTTTCTATAGGTTTGGTACTAGGTCAAAAAATTTGGTGCAATTTTGCACCAAATCACTAGAAAAAACCCACTAATGAAACCATGAAAGTCAAGTAAAAAAATTCACCAAAAATAGATATTTATTTTTTTGAAACTAAAATTTGGTATGCTTCATTGGGATTGCATAAAGATGCAATGATAATTATGTTGACCAAAAATAAAACAATTAAAAGCTACATTGTGAACTTTTCTTTGAATGGCTCAAATAGACAAGTTGTGAAATTATTGTACCCCACTATACAATACAAGATTCAACAATAAACTTGTTCCCCTTCTCTCCCACTTGGATGGAATGCATTGAATTGAACGTCCTCTGTCAAAGCCTAAGGTCTTGAAGGTCTAAAACCCACTTATTAAAGCATTAATAATTAATCACAGGATATGTAGTGAGAACCTGAGGTGAACAAAACTCTTCATTTATGTTGGAGTTCCTCTCTCTCTCAATATGGTCACTAAAATAGTGAGCCTACAAACAACTGTCGTTATGAAGCCAACATTTGATTGAAAATCCCGTGTAATCAACAAAGGGACCACGGCCTCTCCGAAAGAGAAACACCGAAACAATTCGTGCCTAACAAACGCCACTATATAACCATTTCACTGGCAATGCTGCCCCGCCACATTGAATTTATAGTAAAAGCACAGATGTTCAATCCATAACCCCACCAACTTTGTTGCTGAAATTCAAGAATTCTGAAAGTGATTTCTTCTAGAAAGCAAAGCATTAACGCACTGCACAGAACTAAGAAATACTGACAGTACACTCAATCCAGAATATTCACATGATTCCAGGACCAAGGATCCAGTACAGCTACCGTCAAGACAAATGCTGGTCAGGTATAATTGTGTAACTTTTTCTATCTTGACACCCTCTTAATGGGTGAAGCCCAAATCCAAATCTGCTCCACTAAAGCCAATCATATATTCAAGAGAACTTTCTCATATTGCTCGATATACTACCTCATGAGCATGAGCAGTACAGGATTGGTAGATGTAAGCCCACCTTTTGGCTAACCGAATCAGTACTGTCGGTGAGTCCGAATGGTGGAAGCAACCCCTGCGTTGCGAAAACCCACGTCCATCTTCGGTTGCATAAAAGTCTCCCACTGGAGCGCTGGATGCTGACAGTCGAGTACAGGAAGTTCATCCACCTAAACATCGGCCAGGAGATGTAAGAAGATTGGAGCAAGGCAGGCCAGCAGTGGAAAAGTTGTAGGAATCGTCAATGGACTAGGAAACGTGAAGGAAACGTGAAAGTAGAGCCTCGTTATGAGAAATAACGAGGGAAGTGGCGGAGAGGCGAGCGATGTTATTTCCATACATTTACACGTTAACGGACATAGCCTCAATGGTTGGATCCTCGTCAATCATGCTCAATCAAGGGTCTAGAAAGATACCATAATGCGAAGTCCAGATTTCGAGGCAGATTTGTCACCTTTCCATTGGATAGTCAGAAAAGTGTTGTAACTCATAATGCTGTCCCTTTTTCTCTACTCTTAGATTTCCAAAAAGTACAGACATGGACCTTTGTGATGAATACTTAGACTTGGCATTATGCCCCATAATACTCTCAAGCCTTCTGGCTCTCGAGCATTATCTAATGGCAAAGAGGGACAATATTATAAGATATGAGCATGCTCTCCATATCCATGGTTGCCACCTCTATAGAAACAGGCTCCACTGAGTTTACGAAGTTATGAATTGATCCATTCTTTAAAGAAAAGGCCAGCAATGAATGGAGAAAGACAAGAAGTGATTACACATTGGCATGCGGTTCGCAACAAGAAACAGTTAACTATACAAACAGACCTTGGTAAAACATACTCACGTGATGGTCGCCAGACACTGAGGTGATGAGAAACTGCTCGTCATGTCTTTTCAAAAATTGTCCACCGCCATGAGACTCACTGAAGCTAAAAAAATCAGGCTTCATCTTTCATTTTTAATGCTTGAATCATCTCTGAGGCATCATCCAACCTATTCCTGTGCTCGTAAACGCGTGCCATAGTCAAATAAAGGGTCTTCTCAGAAACCACCCGCTCCTCTTTCAGCTTCAGGAACAAAGACTTTGCCGATTCAAGCTCTCCAAAATGTCCATACAACTCCAACATTTTCACGTGAACATCCTCCCTGAACACCAGCCCTGCCTCCTGAAGCTCCCTGTAAACGCCCTCTGCTTCACGTAACGAGTCCAAATTACCAAAAGCCTTTAAGACCAGGAGCGCTGTATCAGAGTCTGGCAACAGTTTCCTTCGCTTCATTACACCATACACCTTGATAGCAGATGACACCAATTTCCTGTCTCCTGTAAAAGCCTTGATCATGTTCTGATACACTGCAATATCCTTCACCTCGCCGGAATTTTCCGCTCGCCAGAACAGCTTAGCAGCTTCGTCTACTTTCCCAGCCAACGCCATGACGTTAATAGCTGTATCCCGCGAGACATGGCCTGGTATCTTCAGCTCTTCCAGAAGCCGCTTGGCATGGCCCAACAATCCACCCTTTTCATACGCCACTACCATAGCATGGTACAGTACCCAATCCATGGGAAACCCTTGCACACGCAAACTCTGAAACAAAGTTGCAGCCCGGTCAAACTTCCCAATCTTACAATAAAAGGCTATCAACTGACTGTACGTCGCCGCGTTCGGTGGAATTCCTCTCCTTTGCATCTGTTGTAGCACATTCGAAACCTTCTGCACATCGTAGCCATTGCACCACATCTTGAGAATGGTGTTGTATGTCACAATGTTGGGCAAGTAGCCTTTGCTATGCATGGAACGGTAGATTCGTAACGCGCCTTCCACATGTCGTGCCTCCGCGAAGACGTTGATCAAAGTGTTGAACGTGACCACACTGGGAAGTGTTCTTGTGTCCTTCATCTTCCAGAAGAGGTGCTCGGCTTCCTTCAACAGGTCCAGCTTGCCATAGACGTTTATCATTATGTTATAGGTGGTGAGATCTGGAGGGCAAGCTCTCACGCGCATGTCCAAGAATACTCCTCTCGCTTCCGTGTACATTTTATTCTCCGCATAAGCGTTCATCAGAGCCGTGTATGTGACAGTGTCCGGCTCCAGCCCTGAGTCAGTCATCTCCATAAGAATGCCTTCCGCTTCTTTGTACAGCTTCGCCTTGCCGAACAGATTGATCATGGAGTTGTACACCACACGGTCAGGAACAATGCCTACACGACGTTTCAAATGGGTTACTCACACACCATAACAATTCCAAAGGAGACGCAAGTAACTCGGGGCCTGACTAGTAATTCAGGGAAAATAAGGTGGGCGGTCAACACAGCTCGAGAATGGTATACAATGGCATGAAATGGAATAGACGGTGCTATAAACTTTTTTGACAAGGTTGACATCAAGAGGACAATTAGGAATTTATAACATCACAATAGACAGTCCTAGGCGAACTTTCGACAAAGTTAACAGCATGTAGAAAATTAGGGTTTTGTAACAACAGCAGATACAGCCCTACAGAATTCTTTGACAAGGTTGACATCAAATGAAAATTATGATTTTGTAACAACACACTCGTAACATCCTTGAGTAGTAGTGCCATGGCACCTTTGAGACCAATTCCAACTTCGAGTACGCAGAGCAAATCAAAACTCTGACATACTCCCAAATGCGAAGACAATGGATCACAATGGCTTGAAGAGCTCTCACTTGTTCAAATTGCGCTCAACTTCGCAAAACAAGGTTTCAGAGATTTTTTTTCATGCCAATTCTCAAGGTGCTCAACAAAGGGTTTCTAGGATGTCATGGGAATAGACAGTCCTCGAAAATGCTTGACTAGGTTGAAATCAAATGGGGATAATAAGGGTCTTATAACAACACAATAGACATTCCAAGAATAATATATGACAAGGGTGACATCAATTAGTGTTTCGTACCAACCTGCTTCCTTCATCTTCACGAACAAGGACACAGCTTTGGGAAAATTCTTCAGCTTTCCAGCAAGCTCAATCACGGTACTATAAATCACAAGATCAGGCTTGACTCCCTTCTCCTCCATCCGCTGCAACCACATGACGGCAGAGTCGAACTTGCCCGCTTTCCCAAAGGAGCTGATAAGAGAAGAGTATGTGTATTTATCCGGAACCAACCCTTTCTCCACCATCTCGCTTACCAGGCCCTCCCCTAACGTCCATCTTCTCGCCTTGAGCACGTTGCGGATGACGATGTTGTAGCCAAAAGGGGAAGGGGAGTACCCTCCTTCCTCCAGCATCCAGTCGTGAAGGGCTAGGGAGCGTTGCCAGTCGCGTTCCAGCTTCAGCAAGCTCATCATCAACCGCTGGGAGAGCTTCCCCTTCCATTGGGACATTAGGGTTTTCATTTGCTCTTCACTGGTGCAGTCTCGCAAGGAGTCTAGGATTAGTTCTAGGTCGACGCTGCGGTCCATCTGCTTCATGAGGTTGACTCGGCCCTCTACTCCGTCCAGAAATAAATTCCCTCGGTATCCCGCCTTCTTCTTTTTCGACGTAAACTGCATCACAGTTGCCGATTCAAATTCGGTATACCCTAACTTATGACCTTCTCTAAAATAACATTCTAGAATTTCCCGCATACTTGCCACACCACCATTGAATGTAGCACACTTGTCACACTTTCAAACTATGTCATCGTGACAAACTTGAGATCCCGGGCGGTTTGATTAGAGAGGTTTGACTGTACAGGGTTTTAGGGTATTAGGGTTTTAGGTTGTATGTGGTTCGCAAGATGGTGAAGCAAATAGGTCACTTTGTGAGAGGTGTCTAATTTTGTCAGCTCGTTGAAGAGACGGTGATACAGAAAGATAAAAGCCATCCTGAAGTTGAATAGAACTGTATCACTTGCTGAGTGCCATCGAAATTAGGGTAGACATGCTTTTCATCGCACGTTACCCTTTCTCCCCACACTAGCCAACCAGTCACGCAGAATGCAATTGCAAGAAAACTTTATTAACACAGTAAGAAAAATTATCTACTCTATCCAACTAATCATCAATTCTAGTATTACAAAAGACTTCTTCAATGCTCAACTATTACACTCGAGGCAAGAGAGAACCACTGTATGCAGAGAAGGGGAAGCCCATATTTTCCATGAAAATTTGAACGTTCATAACCACTAGAAGATACAGATGATTCTTGAACCATCGAAAGTTTATGACTCAATCATCAATAGCTGTAGAAAGGTTCAAATCATGTAAAACAGTTCTGAATGGCACCTCTACTACACCAATTCCGAAACTCGTAGAAGCGTACGAGCAGCAATACGGTTACAAACAAAACTGAGAAATGCAACAGAGTACTCACCGAGGTGTCGCCCTCCGTTGAGGGCGTCTCGGCGAGGGAGACGAACACTCTGGAAATCGGAAAGGCTCTCCGAAGCGCAAATGGCTGCCGCAACAGCGGTAATGCCCTCAATGAGAGCGAATTGGAGGAAGACCATGGCGATCCCTTCGCCGCGCAGCAGTGCGAATGGTATGATTCTGTCGTACCATATCCGAATGGAGCTTTCATACTTTGCTAAAATTCGCACATAATTGGACACAATTTTTACAACGCGCAGCTGGATGGAGAGCATACGAGACGGGAGAAAGATCGTCGCTTGCAAAAGAGTAGGAAACAGAAGCCCCTCCGAAGTGGGGAAGACGGGTGGGTTAGAGGTTATAGCCCTATTTCCGTCGACGCTTATGGATGAATAAGTGAGTTTCCATCGACATTTTTCTTGTTTCATCCGTGACTTTGGATGTAAATTCTCCTGTGAACTGACGCTGTAGAAAACCCTTGAAACTGGATGTCTGAAACCTTGATCGTGTTCGACCTTGTTTGTGCGGCATTGACACACGCTGGCAAAATCTTTCGTGAACAATAAGCTTAAGTTAGGAGCTGGTCTATTGCAACAACTGCGTTTGAGTACATTAGAATTGGGGAGGTTTAAGCGAATTGGTTTTCTAGGGGCATTCTGTATTAGTCTTGCTTGATTGGGAACCTGCTGGCTGCTGACAGATTCAGGGCGGCTGTGAATTTCGCATTGCCATTGTGTACGAGTGTCAATCCTCGCAGCTTTCACCAAATTCTCGGTGTCATTTTTGGTTTTAATTTGACCAAATTAGGGTTTAGGTCGTGCGATTTTAGTGTTCTAGTGCTTTCGGGAAGTGCAAAGTTGTGCGACACGACGCTAAATACGCAAGAGAGCATGTCTGCACCCCAAGCTTTGTCAATGCCGGCATAGTTTTTTCGGAATTTTTTAATTAGGGTTTGGGGAATACCGGTTTTGTGTCGAGTTCGTTTGGAGGTCGGTGTTCTCATCATGGATTTAGGATCGGCAGTTTCGGGGCACATGGATCAGGTGGCGTCCATCATGGAAGGAGTCTCCGAATCGCTGCGAAAACAGTTCGCGGAGTTCAAGCAGCAAGGCGGCTTGTTTGATCCCATTCTAGCGTTTGTTCATGCGGTGGACTGGACGGAGCCTTGGATGATCGCCTTGATCGCGTTTCATATTCTCCTCGTTGTGGTGGTGATCGCGACTAGGAAATCGGGCAACACCCAAGCCGTTCTGTTCTTCGGATGCCTCATGTCGGTATGGTCAGCGGAGCGGCTCAATACGTTGCTGCTCCGGAATTGGAGGAGGTTCGCAGGGCAACCCTATTTCGACTCCCATGGCGTTTTCATATCGACTGTGTGGTCCGGGCCTTTGCTGTTGATCTCGACTCTGATTCTAGTGAACAGCATGGTGACGCTCATGCAGATGATGGTGAAGTGGAAGCGGGCGGAACTCAAGCACAAAGCTCGCGCGGTACGGGAAAAGAAAGAGTGATTCTGAATTAGGGATTTTTTTAGGGATGCTTGTTTGATCGAAGGGACTCTTGGAGTGTGAAGCTGTGATCTTTTTGAGTGCAAGATAATGCTCTTTAGGAAATGGTCATTGGTACTATCTTGGCGATCAAAACGAGGTACATGTTATTTGATTCCATTTTGAAATTGGTCTCACTCGAGAATGAGGCCTTTGTTCGAAAGAGTCTCTTCAGAATGACTGTTTGATCGAAGGCTCACCGCGGGGTTATGAGATGGTGTTCTCATGGCCTGCAAGATGAATCTGATTGGGCACTTGAAGAAAATCTTACATTGGTACTATCTTGACGGTCAAAACGAGGTACACGTGTTTGACTCCACTTTGAATTTGATCACGCTGGAGAATTTGGTCTTTTTTCGAGAGAGTATTTTCAGAATGCCTGCTTGATCCAAGGGACCCCCTGGGGTATGAAACTGTGATCTCATTGACTGCAAGATGAATCTATTTGCTTGCGCTCTTGAAGGACACCTTCATTGATACTACATTGACGATCGTAACGAGGTACATGTGTTCACCTCCATTTTGAATTCGATCACACTTGAGAATTATGTCGTTGTTCAAGAGAGTCTTTTCAGGATGCTTTTTTATCAAGGGGACACCGGGAATTACGAAATGGTGATCTCATGAACTGCAAGATGACTCTGTTTGGGCACTTAACGGAAAGCTTACATTATTACTATATTGACGGTCAAAACGAGGTACCTGTATTTGACTCCATTTTGAATTTGAGGCTCGTTGCTTCTCCGCTCTTTTTTTTCCTTCTCTACAGTTCTTCTGTTCCGCGTTGCTCGATCTGTCTATGGTGATTTTCGTATGATGGGAACCAGAGACGTAGGAGGTGTCAGTGTGCGAGCTTTCAGTTCCGAATCTATAGCTGGTTTTGTTACGAGAACAAAAATTTTAAAGAGGGCAAGTATTTTGTAGACAAGATTTGGGGGTTAAATTTGGGAAGAAACAGTGAAATCCTGCAGTATGAATTGTGAGCTATGACACTTGTTATTCTCATCCAAATTTTTCTGAGCACAAGAAATGGAGTGTGAGGTGACGGGGTATTGCTGCATTTTTTACGCAGACTTCTTCATCTCCCATTGTGGCTGTCTCCAATGCTGACTGAATTGGTTTTCAGCCAGCTTATTAGAAGGCTGAGGCTTTGAAGAGGTCGTGTTCCCCATTCAAGGATAGGGGGAAGTGGGGAGCGCACAACCATGATTCACCTCTTGATAAAAACTAGCAAAAACTAGGATAGGGGTGATGAGCGCACAGCGGTTCTCGTTAGGAAAGAAGAAAATCTCTTAAATTGAAATGCTAAGATCTCGCAATGTGTGTCGTGAAAGCTTCCAACAAAAGATTCCACACATTGCCGTTGCAGTCTACTACACTTTTGTACGATAGAATTTAAGAGAAAAATCACTTATTGTTTTTTCTCAAATTATTAAAAAAATGGCAGTTTTTGCACATTTTATTGGAAACATACCTGCATTCCTGTAGGGGTTAAAAGAGAACCTCCTACTCAGTATTTTGCCTCCTAAATCTGTGCAATTTCTTTCAAATTCACTCAAGAGCTATGTAAGTTAACCCCTAAAGGATGCAGGCATTGCTCATATAGCATAGATACTATTACAACTTCTAAGTACCAAGATCATTTGCATGTAGAAAAAATTGTTTTTTCAATAGAGAATATTTTGTGAGATTGATTGGAAGTGTGCCTTTGCTTTGTTATTTTTATCGAATTTTTTGCAAACACAATTGTGCAAGTACAATCTTGTATACCAGGGTTGTTAAAAGCGTACAAGTCATTGTAGGCTATTCCTGGTCTTAACATCCTAAAGGGATTGACATGACAAAGGTGAACACAATAGTAGTTTAGTCTTCCTAGCCTCAAGGACCTTCACAATAAGCCTCTTTCTATCCTTGACCATTTAATCTTGAACAATTCAAAGCTAGATTTGTTTGTGGTTCATGTCTAGTGAGACATACTTTTTACAAGAATTAAAGTTGTATAATAGGGTTGTCAAAAGTGTACAAGTCATTGTAGGTCATTCCGTGGTTTTAACATCCTAATGGTTACTTCTCACCTTAGGGACCTTCATGATTGGCTTCTTTCTATCCTTGACCATCCAATCATGAACAGTTCAAAGCTGGTGGTGTCTCTTTTGAAGGGAGAGTGAGTGAATTAATTTCTTCACTTTCATACATTTTTTTATTACTTCCTATATCTATATATTTTTTGAACATGTTAGAGTACAATTGAAATGGGATTAACAACTCTATTTTGTATTTCATATTTTGTACATGTATCTGTATGTTGTTCCAAATTAATATTCCATATAACACTTCTATAATCTGTATTTTATATTTTATGCATGTATCCATATTCATATGTTGTATTGTATTAATATTCTATATAACACTTCCATAATCTATATTTTATATTTTATGCATATATCCATATTCATATGTTGTATTGTATTAATATTCTATATAGCACTTCCATAGTCCATAATTTATATTTTATATATGTATCCATATTCATATATTGTATCATATTAATATTCTATATATCATATCAATATCAAAGTTTTTTTTATTTTGGTTTTAGAGGATGTTTGTGCAATCAAATGTTTTACTTATACATTTTTTATTTGTAAGGGTGGTTAATTAATTGATAAGATCTTTGTTGGTTTTGAAAGAAGTTGAATGGTTTAACCCCTAAAGCCCTGAGGCCTTTTCTCCATCAAAACACACTCAAAACTGCCACTTCTATTGCAAAGCGCAAAAAACTATAAATTTTTTTTTTTTTTTTCATATCTAACCGTAGGATCTTATACTAGACTAGTATAAGAATGTGTGCAAGAAATTTCAGAAACTTTGACCCAATAGATTGCAAGATATTTGCATTCAAAGTGAAGAAAACAAGTTTTTTTGCACCTTGCTTGACTAGATTTTTGGGCTTTGAACCTATTTAACTTAAATTTTTTGTATTGTTGATTTTGATTTTCAAAGTTTATATGTTGAATACTTAAGTTGAGAATCTAGGGAAAAAAATTCAAGAAAAAAACACTAAATTTTTTACTCATTAAAAAATAGTTAAGTAGAAGTAGGTTCAAGATTGAAGGAATAACTAAATCAGGGTTTTTTTTTCTGGCACCGTGGTGCCAAACTCCACTATCGTGGCAGAGTCATAGTGGTTTAAATTTGGAGGGACCGTCTCCCATTCACTGCATGGAGCACTGCCACAGTGAAAAAAAAAACCCTGAATTAAATCGTTAATAGCTTTGAGACAAAATTAAATGACCATAATCCCAACGGGGAGATTGTTCTAGCAAGCAAATTCAACCTTGTCTAACAATTTTTTTCTGAAAATTGTAAAAATTGCATTCAAAAATAAATCCTAAAAGTTATTTTTTCAAGAAGATGCTTAGATTGCCCAAAAAACTAAGATTGTCCATAACTTTTTCATTATTAGTCCAAATAGAATGAATCAAAGCTTCAAATGTAGACAAAAAGACATAGATTTTGAAAAAAATATTTAAGAAATTTATTTTGACTTTCTGTGATTTTTTTGTGATGCCCACCAAACTCTATTTTGGGCATAACTTCTTCTCTCAGGCACCAATCGAAATAAAAATTATATATCCACAAAGCTCTCGCAGAACCCCACGACCTCAAAAAATCCAAAAAAAAATCTCTATGAATTGAAGTCACAGGAACCTACCCGGACCTAAATTGTCCTCCAAGGGGACAAATGGGCCTTTAGGGGTTAAGGCAGTTCTTGCCTCTTTTGAATTCATTGTCATTGTGACAAACTGTTGTAATGAGCTCAAAACAAGTTTTTATTATTTATTATGTGTTTTAATCTCCTCCAATTGTCACAAGTTTTCATTTAAATTAGAATTATTAATTGTTTTAATTTGCCCCCTCCCTCCACCACTAGCCCTACTTGTTTTTCTCATAAAGTAGTTCCAATGCAATCAATATGGGATATATCCATATTCAAATTCTATATGTATACTCATATCCATACTTTTATCAATTCTAGTAATGGTATTATGTATCTATTTTCTATATCCATATCTTCATTTGTATTTTGATTCCAAATATGTATCCGTATTTGGACGGCCAAGATCGTCGATTTGACATCCACGGAAAAGATCAATGGCATTGGGAAGGATGGGAAATTTTTTGAACTAAAATCAATGGTTGTTGATTTTGGGGGGGAGGGAGGGGAGAAATTAACCCTGGAACATGATGTTCACCTCTTTTGAGTTCATTTTCATTATCATTGTGAATAAGATGTTTTCTTTATTGTAATTCCTTTTTAATTGCAGTAGAAATTAATTGTTTTTTTAGGATATTGTAATTTCAGGAAATTATTATGATAATTGCTGACAATCTTGAAAACTGACAACGCCGATTGCTGAAATCAATGGAGATATGTCAAATTTTAGGATTTAGGGATCCTACCAAATTCAACAAGTACAAAATGTCCAATGTTAATAAGAAAGTTCATTGCAAAGTCCAAAGACTATTTAAATCAAGAATTTTTTTTGTTAAAAACACAAACAAAATTTTACATTAACATTTAGTGAGAATGAAGGATGAAGAAGTTTTTTTAATAATGAAATTCATTATCCATCATGAACCTTCAAAGTAACTATATGGAATAATTTGTAGATGAGAGCTTAACCTCTCATTGTCAAAAAGTAGTAATTGTGTTCAAAGTAGAATTTTAGACCTTATTTAGGCAACATAGAATAATTTTTTCTTAAAACACTTTAAACTAAGTTAATGTAGAAAATCACGCTAGCTTTCATCTCCAAAAATCTTTTTGAGATTTCGAACCTTTAATTAAAAGTTATAGACAAAATTCAAAGGGGATGTTTAAAAATGTTAAAGAAAATGTCTTTTTGAACTCCTCCCTAAAATTTGTCCATAACTTTTGATTGAAGGCTCAAAATCTCAAAAAGATTTTGAGAGATGAAAGCTATCTTGATTTTTCACATTAACTTAGTTTTAAGTGTTTTGAAAAAAGTTATTCTACATTGCCTAAATTAGGTCTAAAATTCTACTTTGAACACAATTATTGCATTTGACTTAACTATGAGTGGTTGAGCTCCTACTAATCCTAACCATTTACATATCCCAGATGGGTTGTTTTACCTCCTACCATCCAATTTGTATAAAGAGCTTGCCTTTCTCAATTTCACACACATCTAATTAAGTTGCTAGGTTTGCATGTATTACTCAACGTCCTTATATTACATGGAGTGGGAAAAAATAATCATTTCTTGCAACAAATTGTGGAGAAAAACAATCATTTTTGCAACATTTCTTGGAAAAATGATATAGCTGCCAAATGTGGCAGAATTTAACTATGTTATAAGATGAAATTTCCAGTAAATATATCTTTACTGCCGAAGTGGAAATATGAAATTTTATTAATCTTTCGGCAACTATTGTTGAATTTGATAAGGGACCACGGTATATATTTTTATTTACGGGGGTGGTTAATTAATTGATAAGATTTGTGCATGTCTTGAGAAAACAACCCTAACAAAAGGAAAATTAAGATGCATGAGAAAAAGATATGCACGACAAATGGGTACTCCATTCCTTATGTATAATTTTGAACTTCGAAGTGTATATGGCAGTTCGTACTACTTTCGGGTACATTTTCATTACAATGTGCATAGCAATCAAGTTATTTTGCGGCAATTCCACATGATTTGTGAATGCTTGTTGTATTTTTTACGCTCTGTTCATATATACCCATGTCAGTCTAAGAACTACTCCTATAATTAATTCTGAATTCATTGTTATTACAGGAATGAAAAAAACTGTATAGTAATGAATTGGTGCTAATTTGGGATTATTGATGTACAATTTTATGAGTGGCTGGGGAGTGTGTTTGATTTGGAAGTAGACAAAATTTAAATGTAAATAGTGTGGAGTTATGAGTGGTGGGACTCACACTTTGTGCCATCCTAGGCAATTACATGCATTGTGTTGTTCTAGTTTAAGGTTTGCAATTGGTTTCATTTTAGGATGCCATTTGCACCATTCATGGACAAATGTATGACATTTAATGGTAGTACCTATGGCCTTCAATATATATAGCATCCTAGTGATGTGAGCTTTAGAAAAATCATATCTAATTCAATTGAGGTCTAGAATTTACAAATCAAATTGTGATGGATATGTCTCCCTCTCTTCCTTCCCTGAAAATTTGTTAGAAAATGATTCGATTGGCCAATATGTTCTTAAATGGGGGTTTTCTACCCGTCTTCCTACCTTAGTATTTTGTGGGTTGAAACTTTTCTTTTGATGGGTGTGTAAGGTAGGAGGTTTGAAAAGCACACAAGCTCCAAAATTTACAACCCCCCCCCCCCCCCCCCCGCCTCTAAAATATAGACTATTTATACATGACGCTTTTTCATAGCCTTCATTGCTGTACAAGCAGTGTACATTTTAGAGGTGGGTGGTTTTGGAGCCACTTATGCTAGTTCAACTTCAAAATTTCATAGCTAATTCCACAAAGCTCCAAAAATATGAAACAACTTGAATTTGATGCCAATTCCACTTCTCTTTTAGAGAAAATGTGCTGGGAAAAAAAAAATTTCAAGAAGTTTCACCTCCCCAAAATTCAATTCCAACCCTTAGGTGGTCGATTTATGGATCTACTACCTTAGCAAAGTACCCTTGAATGTGTGAAATGCATAACATTCAATAGTCTGTCCTTAGTCGCCTACCATTCAAAGTTTGCCAGTTTTAGATGAAGGATGTTACGTGCGTTTATGTCCCGCTTGATTATTAGCTATACGGTCCATTGACATTTGATAGACGATCTGAGTCCCCCACCAATTCTGTCAGTCTGCTGCGATTGTAATGTAGGTGCGTAAAATACTCCGTAAGGTAAGTGTCTCTAAAACCCACGTAAGGGTCGTAAAACTGGCTCTAAAAGCAACTTCTAACTTAGAGGTACATTTTACTTTCATCAATGTACCAACAATGTACATTTCAGGAGGGGGTCACTATTAGTAAACCATTGCGTTTCAACTTCGAAAAATTTGTAACTGATTCCACGAAGGTCTGAAAAATATGAAACGACTTGGATTAGATGCCAATTCCATTTTTTTTTCTTCCTAATAAAATTTACTGAAAATTTGTTTCAAGGCGTTTAGCTCCCCTAAAAAATGCAATCAGCTCTTAAAAGGGTTGCTTTAAAAGAGCCTCCTACCTCTTAGAGATCATCATTCAGGAGGATTTTCTGAAATCTCATGATCCTGTGCTGCTGCTATGTGGGCTGTCCTGGGCTTTGCCCCGTCGCCGTAGATTACGACCACACAAGGCTTGAAAGGAAGGAAGGAAAAAAAGAAATTGCAACTTCAACACCATGGCCTTCAAGCAAGCTAGCAAGTGTCCTCTCCAGTGACCAGTAGATCAAGCCTCAGTCTTTGTACGGATCTGTACTGTACCTTACAAGTTTTACAAAACACCTGGACGAGGCAAAAATAATAATAATAATAAAATAAAAAAATAATTAAAAAAAACATTAAAAAAAAAAGATTTGTGCCGTGTTGCAATTGCTCATGAGTGAGTGGCTGGCATTTTGATTGACTATCATTCATCTTCCATTCGAAAAAGACTAAAGAGATTCTTTTGTCACCTCGGAAACTATCAGAGAATTGCTCAGTCCCTTGAGGTAGTCTGGGCTCTTAAAAAAAGCGACTATTTAAGAGCTGATTGCCTTTTTCCGGGGAAGTTAAGCTCCTTGAAATCACTTTCAGTAAAAAAAAAAATTGTAGGAAGAAAGTTCGATGGAAGTGGCATCTAATCCAAGTGGTTTCGTATTTTTTGGATCTTTGTGGAATTAGTTACGAATTTTTGAAGTTGAAACAAAGTGATCACGAGAAGCAACCACCTCTTGGAATGTACATTGCTGGTACATTGAAGAAAGCAAAATGTACCTCTGTGTCATGATTGCTTTTAGACCATGGGTGCTTTTTTTTTATGAGTAAACTATGTTAGC
This sequence comes from Antitrichia curtipendula, assembly GCA_951230915.1. Classification (NCBI taxonomy): domain Eukaryota; kingdom Viridiplantae; phylum Streptophyta; class Bryopsida; order Hypnales; family Leucodontaceae; genus Antitrichia; species Antitrichia curtipendula. The sequence goes on from OX579634.1 coordinate 41,492,455, forward strand.
TTGTTTCTCTCGCGCGCATCTTTTATCTTTTCCATGTATGTGAGAGACAATGAATTTCACTTTTACGAAAAGCGTAACGTCAATGGGTTATTGTTGGATGCTGAGCTCAAATGTAAGGGAGGGAGGGCATAGGCTTTTTTGGATGATAGCCGAGCTGACTTTTTTTTTTTTGGACAGGACTAGGATCATCATGGATGTGGAAATCGTAAGAAATGGTTCTTCCAAGAAAGCTGGAAGCGGAAAGCATTGGGTAGATGGGCAGATCGAGTTTCCTTCGCACCACAAATGCCCCTTGTGGCTGTCTTTTTTCCATGCTTGGAAGCCTTCTTCATTACACGTGGCCAAAGACAAATTCAAAGCGTAGGCTTACATAATCATAACTTTTGATGTGTAACTTTGATGTGTAGTAAAGCGTAGGCTTTCATAAGCATAACTTTTGATGTGTAACTTTGATGTGTACTAAAAACTTGGGGTTTTGCAATCAATGGACACTTGTCTCGCGTTCGTATAAGGTAAATAACCAAATAAAGTTGCTTTAGAGCTTTATTAAATCTTGTGGGGAATTGTTGGGAATCAAAAGAGGGGTTTAGATTCTTTTCACACTTATTTTTTGTAGGATGTAACTAAAGTGTTCATATGAAGTGTATTGTGCCAGGGTGTTTTTATTTCTACAAAAAACATTCAAATTTTTTATTTGCCATCCATGATGAAATTTAGAAATTTGAAATTAATATTTGGAATTAGAAACCCCTAATTAGCTAGGAGAAATGAATAACACATAATTAACCAAGCACAAAATAGGGGGCAATTTTTTTACAATTACCCTCTAGAACATAGAATTCTTCCTGTAGGGCCTACTTTATATGAATACTTTTACGTCCTACCTTTTTCTTTTACAAAGTATGAAGAAAGTATAAATTTTCAAAGCCCCAATAGTAGGGGTATCTCATATATTGTAGACTTTCATATTCAAAGACTTAACATTTTAAATAAAGCTTTAGATGGAAGGGTTTTGCAAACAAGTCACAATTAGGTGGAGTTGCATTAGGATTGTAATATTTAATTAAACCTTATTTGAAGTGAATGGGACACCTATAAGTGTACAACATGTAGGTAACTTATTACTTACTAAAGTTGGGACAATTAAATGCAGCATGTGCCTAGTGGTGCCACCTAAATAAAAAATTTCATTATGTAAATCTCCTACATCAAATATATATAGTACATATTCTTGGAGAAATGATTTTAAAACATCTACCAAAAAAAAAAGCTTTGATCTCTCACAACTTTTGTATATGGAATCCAAATTGAATGCATTATGAAGTTTGGTGCATTGAAATCTCCTTTCATTTCCAAATGAATTATTTTGAAATTCTTTTAGATTAATCTCTTAATAAAATAATTAAAATTGTGTACAATAGCAAAATGACACTTTTAGGTGTCCCTACTTTAGAGTGCACTTTCTGTTTGACTCTACAAATTGACAAAGATGATAGGGTAAATGTTTTTTTCCAAGCAAACATTATGTTGATTATCCTTCATTCAAAGATGGTATTTTGACTTGAGGAAATCTACTTCCATCTCATTCAAAATACAGATGAAAAAATAAATAGTCCTCATGTGCACCTCATTCTTGGATCTTCACCCTTAAGAATTGGGAGATAGTATTAATTTTCAAAATTTTCAAGATATATTATAAAATGCAACTTAGAATAATAATTTGATGATGACATTCAAACAATTTTTTTAAATACTCTTCATACATCATGATAATATGGTTAGCTCAACAGCTACACTAACTAATATTTTTCTAAAAAAATAAAATACGGAATTGAAAATTCATTCAAAAATTGATTATATATTTGAATTATTTTCATGAGTTTTGTTCTGCGTAAATTTCAAAAATTAAACTTTGATTATGGTGATTTTTCAAGATTTTTATTTTACTCTTTTATTCAAGTTGTTTTGAAGGATCATTATTTAAACTGAAAAAATTACATTATGAGATCAAACATATTGTCTTATGTAGGCTTTTGGGCTTTTTTTTTAAACACATGGACAAATTCCATTGAAAGGGGAAAAAGTACAAGGAACTATCTTATGTAGTTTTGCCTCTCAAACCATAGAACAATTAACAAAGAAAGGTTCTAGAAATCTATAGGGTACATATGATAGAGAACTAACACAAAAAAACTATTGAAACAATTAGATTGATGAAAAAAACAAGGTTCTACGAACGTAGAACATATTTATATTCATCAATTGTTTGAACTTTGAACATCTATTCCGTTAGAGGTTAAGCACTTTGAAGTCCATAATTTAGATCATATTCTAAGTACTTAAATAGGGGAATGTTTTGTCCAAATGATCTCCCATTCATCTAAAGTAATCAATTTGAATCTTTAAAATATACTCTAATTTTATGACAAAATTGATAAAATTGAAGAAAATTACATCAATTTGTAACAAAGACATAAGCAACAATGTGCAAAAAATCCAAAAATGATTTGGGTGTTAAAAATTTATAAAACTTGTGCAAGGCACATTATGTAGTTGCAACCATTTCTTTTGCATCTCATTCATGTAATTGCACATAAATGCAAAAGTGTTTAGCAGTGTTTAATAATTTGATTTTAAATTATTTGAATGTGAAATTAAAGAATCTTAGCAAATTGAACTGTAAACATTGGCAACCTACAACAAATTATTTTCATTTCATTTGAGTGAGTCATTTATAGTGAAAGTATTTCTAAAGGTAGCAAAAAAATATTATACTCCCGACCGACGACCGTAGTAACAAAGTGATTAGACTTTGGTGGTTAAAAGAGGAATTATTTTGAAAATTTTGTTACTATTTGAAATTAAAATGATTAGAATCAATGTTTCTACAGGAGTTTGCTAGAAAGTCCAAACAATTTTGGTAGCATTTTGCCAAACTAGTTTTTATCCAAGCTGTAAGCCTGTAACTTTTGAATTTAAAACCCAATGTTAGAAATTTCAAAAACTATTTTTAGATATTTTGATTGAAATTGTATCCCTTATTTTTCAAAAAATATATTTAAAATGATTTTGTGTTTGAAATTCAATTTCTCTTATTTGTCACACTTTTGGGTTTTGTTATTTTTTTTCATACTAGAGAGTACAAAAATTTAGTATACTAGAGCTAAAATTTTCACAATAGTGGAGCATGTTCCATATTAAGGGCATCAAAAAATACAATATTTTATGTCCTCCACGTTCGTGCAAATAGGCCCCAAAAGGGGCTCCATGGCGCTCACACTTTTGGACATTGAAGATGGTTTCAAGTTCGTTTTTTGGGGTGAAATCTCATCACCATCAAGTCTTCACAAATAGATAATTTTTTAGTTTGCCAAAACCATGCTTGATGCCCCTAGTGTCCTTTTTTCCCTCTCTCAAACACACTCTCCGCCTAGCAAACACCATTCGGCATGCCACTTCCATCACCCAGCTCGCACTCACTTTCAACCAATGTTTCACAGTAGAGTCCTAAAGCCCTTGGACTCTCTCTACATTGGAGAATACGTGGAGGGAGTTAAAGCCCTACAACCATAACATTCAGTAGCATGCAATGTCATTAGATCTATAGTAGATGGTGTGAAATATTCCACATTCAACAATACTTCATCAATAGCTAAGGGGACAGGTGGAGGCTCAATGTGATGAGCAGGGTGCATGAAGGAAAGGCAGTGGGCATGAAGGCTACTGAAATGATAATGTTATGGTAGGCGGAAATGGTCTGACAAGAGTGATATATAACCCAAAATAAAATAAATAAAATAAATTCTGCTCAGTCCCAACTCCAATTGCTGGCTCCCATTTTTTTCTGCTCAGTCTCAGACTCTCAGTTTGACCGGATTTTGACCAGGATTTCCTAGATCCTCCAGAAAGCTAGATCCTAGCTAGCACACAGCGAATCTTGGAATTACTCCACAGTAGGCGGGCGCGAGCAACGCAAGTACGTACGTGCGTACGAACGAAAGTGCGGAAGCCGTCCTTCAATTGAGTCCCTCCACAAGTTATTAGTCCCGTTGATCAGTCCCGGGCGAGATGAGATGGGTACGTTTTTGCACTTAGAAATCTTTCTCGAGGAACAGTGGCGTGGGCCCGATTTGTGATTGAACCGATTTGTGAAGCTGTACGCAACTTACAGCCCATTTCATTGACCGAAGTTTAGTAGTAAATAGAGTAAGTTTTTAAATTTAGTATATCAGAGTGATTTCCGGCACTAGGTAGACTGTGAAACATTGTTTGTTGGAATTGTTTCCACATATATCCGGCACTGCTTTACACATTCGGAGCCCAAGAATCGCGGCTCAAAACGTAATAAGTAGGGGTGTTATATTCAGGTTCTAGATTTCAGCCGGGAGGCTCTGTATGTTACGTTGTTTCCTTCCAAGTAATCTGGTGTCAAAGCCGCGCGGTGGCCTGAGTGAGGCCCAGCCCCTTCAGCTTCTCTTTCTTTCGATCTCTTTTCTGTGCATATATATTGCGAGCTGGGGGTGTCTTCACCGTTCAAGGTCTTCGCCACACGACTCTCTACCTCTACCTGTCACTGTTTGTTTCCATGCCTGGTCTAGCCGGCCTGTGAGTGTGATTTTGATCAAGCTTGAGATTGAATGCTCTCTCAAAGTAGAAGGCTCTGCAGTTTCTCTTTAGAATGTGCTTGCACTTACTGCGGGTGTAGCAGTTTGAACACTATTTCAGTCAAAAGTCTCTGCATGTTGCTTGTTTCTAAACCCGGCCCTGTGTAATTTCAAGTGCAAGAATCTTGCCTCGAAGTAGAAATCCCTGGATCAATCGAGAGAGTGAGTTTCTCTTTGTGGGCATATAAATACGAAGAGTTATAGTAGTGGTGTCACAGTTCACACAGTTTTTAGCCACGGACTAGCTAGTCCTTTGTTGCTCGTTCCCAAACCTGGTCCTGCGGAATTCTGAGTCTCCGCTCAGACGAAATTCAACACCTCTTGCTAGCTAGATACACCATACATACAGCTAGCTCGTTGCCCAAACCACCTCTATCCTCAGAGCAAATCTCGACCTCCCAGGCCACTCCCTACTAAGCAAATGTACGTTGAGATCTATCAAACTTACCACCTTCAAAACTGCAGCGGGAAAAGCTTTCCAAGTTTGTGTTGGCATTGGTTGTCTCCACAGTGTCCCGCTTCAATTACAGGGAGCTTCTCCTCGTCAGTATGACCGAATTTCAGAATATATAGCTCCAGAACGCGCGTGAGAATCGAAAGCCCTTTTTTTCATCGAAAGTGTTGAATCGTAACAGCTTTGGATCGAGAGAGCTGGAAATTTTTCGAGAAAGCTATTGTCTCGAGAGCTAGAGTGAGCCAGAAAGAATTTGCTGGAGAGGTCGATCGATCAACAGCCATGGTGACCGCAACCTCCAAGAAACTGACACAGCTCTTGAAGAAGCTCAAGATGCACACTAGGCCCCATCAGTACGACAACACCTCCTCCCCGTCCAGTCTCAGCTTCTCCTCTTCCGAATTCTCCCATTCCTCCACGGGCGGCAGTAGCGACTTTCACAGATTCGATGACGACAACGACAGCGAGGACGACGCCATTTGCGGTGCAAAAGATGTGCCTGCGGGGAGTCTGCCCGTGTATGTAGGGCAGGAGCGGCGCAGGTTCGTCATCCCCACGAGGTACCTCAGCAACCCCATCTTCCGAGCGCTTCTGGCCAAGTCAGAGGAGGAGTTCGGCTTGAGGTGTGACGGAGGGCTGCGCATTGCGTGTGCGCCGGAGGTTTTTGAGCATTTCTTGTGGTGGCTGGAAGGAGAAGGGGCCGCGCATTGCAATTGCTAGCTAGCTTAGTTGCTGTTTTTGCAACTAGGTGAGATAGCAGTAGTTTTTGAAAACAGTGCATTGGTTCCGCATTTTTGCAATAGCGTAGGCATAGATAGTTCCGTGACCAAGAGTTGTGCAACAAGTTAAGATTGCTGGACTTTTGCAATGACATGGTTTGTAGTGGACCATGAGTTAAAGGTCGGCGAATTGAAGTACATATACCGCTACAAAACGAGCTTCCTGTCGTAGTGCGACCTTGAATTGCTGGCGTGCTCGATATCTCCCCGACTGTACCCCTCTAGCTAGCTAGTTTGTAGCTTGATTTTTGGTCCCGGTTCTGGTAGCAGCAGTTTGTAGGAGAAATTATGTATAGTGCCGCTGTTTATGAAACAACGGGAATTTTGTTCTCGGACACTGAATGGTTGTTATTATTGCATTTTGAAGTGCAAGAGCGATTGGTTTTGTGTCGATCTAGCTGGAGGGCATGGCGAGTTATTTTCAGTGTGAAGGGCTTCACGTATTGAATTGATGTCTTTCCAGCTACTTGTAATGGATTTCGATCTCTCTTGCAATTCCTTGCAGCGGTAACTGTGCAGGACTCGGTTATGGAGGGCATGGCGAGTGTCGTTGTTTTCAGTCTGCGAATCGAGCTTGACATGTTTGCTTATTCAGCTACTTCATTAGCTTCTGGCTACCCTTCTTGCCGAGTGTGCAGGAATTTTTTCTTTCTGAATTGTCGTAGAGAAGAATATTTAGTGATCCGTTGTTCATGAAACAGTGGAAATGCTTTTGGGGACTCTATTTATTACCGTACTGCACTTATAAGTGCAAGGAACAAGTGATTTCATGTCGACCTGGAGGGCATGGCGCGTTCTTTTTAGTCTAAACGGAACTTCAGATATTGCTGCTTATTCAGCTACTTGGCTTCTATCACTCTTGCTCATGGTGCAGGAAAAAGAGTGGGTAAGAAGAATAGTGCCCCGTTGCTCACGAATTAATGGAAATATAAATTAGCTAGTCCTCAACCTAGATGTGCATTTTGATATACAAGGGCCAAGAGTCAGTTATGGTAACTTGCAATGACAGCCAGTTCATCTTTAGTCATTAAGACCTTGACCTAATGCTTATTCAGCCCCACTTGGCTTTTATCCCTATTGCTTACTGTGCAGAAACTGTTGTTTTTTCCTGAAGAGTGGATGATACTAGGAATAGTGCCGCTGTTCTTGAAGCAATAGGAACCTCAGGCGGACATGAAGGTGCTTTCGAGAATCGGTAGAAATTTGCTGCAGTTTACAGGACCGATGTACATCTCATAGTATTGTTTCCTACATTTTGTTAAGAGCATGGGCAGATAATACTTTGAAATTCCTACAAAGCCATGGCCGTCACGTTGTTGCACTCTCGAGTGTACTCAACGTACATAAGCAGATTAGGTTTTGTCTTTTTGTGTGAAAATTTCAATCCAGGCAGGATTGGATAATTAGCTCCTTAGAAGTTCAAGCAGTTGGCAAGCAAGTACAGAGAGTCGAGGTTTCAACTTGACCTCTTTGAGGTTTTCCGTTGAACAACTTACTCCGAACTGCACCACCCGAGTCCCTTCTTGTAAAGCCTTTGCCACGGAGCGGCAATTTAATTTTTGTGGAATTCTGTCTCTGTACGTCAATGAAACTGATCATAATTGTGTGTGCATATTCCAACGACCGTCTTTTGCATATATCAATACTGCTGGACCTGTAGGTCCGCTATACTACTGAGTGCGCATGCATGAATTGCGCTCTGGCCACCATCTCGTGGAAACGACAGTAAGTTACATGCAGGGTTGTATTGAATATCTTGGCTATGGCTTTTTCGTGACGAAAAAGCACAAGTGAAGCAATTCAGACGCACTCCTGCAATCAACTAGTACGAGGTCGGAGTTCCCTTTGATCACCCATCGACTGACTGCCTGACTGGCTACGTGTGAAGAAAAGCGTTGCCCCGATCGATCCCTGCAAGCAAGTACTGCAACTGAAGACAGTCTGGCCAGTCACTCGATCGGGGCTCTCCGGACACTTGTCGATTCCTTTGTCTCTCCGAAACAATCATAGGGCGGGTGCACAAAAAGACGTCTTTTTCGATAGATTTATTCCATTTATTTTGACTACTCATTGGAATTTGATAAAAAAAAAACGCGTATTCAGAAGGGACCCATGTGGTGTGTCAAAAAGACGCAAAATCGGAGGAGCTTTGCATGAGAAAAAAAAATAACTTTAATGCCAACTCAGCGTAGCATAATCCATCACTGCCGTGATGGGATTGAGCTAGCTAGCATTTCCAAGTTTTTTGGAAGGCTTAGGTGGAATGAAAATTTGTTTGCTATATGTAGATCATTCAATTGTTCTATTGTGGAGATTGTGTTTCTGTCTGTAAGTTCTTCCAACCATTTTATCACTAACCAGCCGAATACCAAATAATACCAATTTATGTCAGTGATCACATTGTTATTTAGGACAAAAAAATTATGACATGGCAAGAGAAATTTGGAAAAGGAGAAACACAATTAATGATGCCATTATCTGAAGGAGGTACTAAGAGTACATATTCAGAGAGAAGGCATTTACATAGAGCCTGTCATATTGAATAGACGGGCAAACAACGTTCTGGTTTTGAATGAGAAATGGAGAGAGAACATCAAGTTATGGCAAATAGGAAGGTTCGTGCTTCATGGGAGAAAAAAAAACCAAAAAGTTATGCAAGATGATTGTTGTATATAATGGGTCCTGTTTATTTCAGTTACAAATCTTAGAAGAAGGGCCCTTTGCAATTGGAAGATTAAATCAAAAGCTATAGCCACAAGAAGAAAAAGACAAATGTTTCTTGCAATCAGTACTTTGAATATTCATCCAGTGTCCAAAAATACAATCATATGTGCCAGAATCCTTGTTTGAGACCCCTTCCCAAAAAACATTCAATGGATGCTTTGTGGCGTAGTACATTTCTTGTTGGACCAGGATGGGATATAATTCACGAGCTGGTGTGCTCTGTTCTGCTTCCATGCACACATGTACAGAAAATTAAAGAAATAATAGAACTAAAAAATTAAAAGTAATCTAGTGGTTTCTTGAGGTGTATTGGAGCATCTCCACCGACAGATGGGGAAATGAACCCGGTTTGGAGAACTTGGCGTGTCCTTTTTGCCCCACCTCTTAACCGCACCCCCTCACCGGAAGACGTCAAAGTTCCGAATATCAATGAAACCCCCAAATTTCAATGTTGCTAAACACAAGTCATAAGGTTGATGTGGAAGTTGCAAGGCTACAAAGACAAGCTAGAGATCCAAAGTGAGAGCTCTTTTCCTATTTTCAAACTCTAAACAACATCAAATGCAAGTGCAAATCAAACGTGAGGGGCTTTGCAACTTGGAGTCTGGCAAGCAAAGTTTGGAGAGTCCGGTTGCCCAAATCTTGAATTGCATCCCTTGTGGGACTCTCCCTAAAGCCTAGTTTTGCCAAACCATTCACCAAACTGATGAGTATTTTGCACCCCACTGGAGATGCTCTTACCGATGTATAAGGTACTAAACACCTAAAGTCACAAGGCCTTTTTCCATAAAAAAAAATACTCAAAATTGTCATTTCTATTGCAAAGAGAGAAAAATTCAATTTTTTTTTGTATATCTAACCGTAGGATCTTGCACTAGACTAGTATAAGAATGTGTGGAAGAAATCTCAAAAACATTGTCCGCTTAGATTTCAAGATACTTGCATTTAAAGTGAAGAAAATAAGTTTTTTTAGACCTTGCTTGACTAGATTCTTTGACTTGAAATTTTTGCACTACTAATTTTGGTTTTCTAATTTTTATGGTGAATAAGTGAGTTGAAAATCTAAAGAAAAAAAATCAACAAAAATATTCCTGATAGCTCTGAGATGGAATTGAAATACAATAATTCGAATAGCAAGATTGTTCTAGCAAGCAAACTTAACCATGTCTAACAAAAAAAAGTATAAAAAGTATAAAAATTGCAGTCAAAAATGAATTCTGTAAGTTATTTTTTTCAAAAAGATGCTTAGATTGCCCAAAAAACAAGATTGCCTATAACTCATTCATCACTAGTCCAAATAGAATGAATCAAAGCTTCAAATGTAGACAGAAATCTAATATTGAAGAAAAAAATTTAAAAAATTTAAAAAAATTCAATTATTTTTTATTTTTTGGGGGGTGGCCCCTTGAGTTGCTTTCAGGACTCATAGTGGTATAACTTTTGCTCCTAGGCACCGATTGGAAAAAAAATTATGTTCCCAGAAAGCTGATCTGATTTCTTATCTTCAAAAAACAATTTCAGATAATCATGTCAATAATTGAAATCACACAAGCCTACCCGAAATCCCAAGAGTCCCCCCCCCCTCCCCGTGGGAACTTCGGGACTTTACGGGTTAAACAAATTGTACGTACGACAGTCAGGCTAGTCATTGGGCAGTGACAACACCTACTACAGAGACCAGCTACCATACCTGATTACCTGCAGGCCATGTGCATTGGATTGCCAGATTACAGAACACATTCGGAAGGATTTGTCGGAGCCTCTTCACATGCGCGTCTGCCAATGTGATGGAACCGCAGCGAGTGACATGATGTAATAAATTAAATGGACTCAACTTTTACTGTACTGTACTTTACTGTACTGTACTTCATAATTCTGCCAAAGTCCTCGTTGCCAAAAAAAAAGAACAAAAAAAAGGAAGGAAGGAAGGGGATGCATTTTCATATAATTTTGAAGGAACCGATGAATGTCAACTTCATTACATTGTGTCAGATATTCACACAATATTGACCGTTGTCAACGTACGTACTGTGCAACTTGAAACCTAGGTTGGAGTTGGAGTTGAAATTGTAGTTGACATTTGTTTGAAATTGGTTGAAGCTCTGACCAAGGCAACCCATTTTGTTGCCCGAGGGTCAACAAAGAAATAGAAAACAGGGGGGTATGGTGTGCAAATTGATTGGCAAAAGAGGTCTAACTTGTATACAGTTCAACTGCGGCTTTCTTTTTAACGGAAGCTCTTTTGGTTGCAAGTGCTGTTTTTTGGGGGCATTGTGTCACACTAATTTGCATAATCACACAATAGGACTTGACTTTTTTGAGTTTGAATTCCGTCGTGTACCCATGACTCAGGTTTTGAGAATCCTGGGTTTTTTTCATCCTGTACGTCTGCAGTACATGACGAAGAACAAAGCAGTCTGCCTAGCTAGCTAAGCTTAGGCACAGTTGCACAGGGCTAAAAGGGGTTTTGGGCCTTTGGGCCTTTCAGTTGGGCGTTTGGTCCGGACCGACGGACGAGGACCGTCCTTTCGGGGGGGTGGGGGTGGTGGGTCCTGGGCCCTGGGCTGGGTCGCAGCCCCAGGGCTTGGTCCTTGGGCTGCACGGAAAGGACGTACGGAAAGGACGCGTACCTGTCGCCAATGACAACTGGAGGACAGTTCATCATTCATCCGTCGTGAGCTGTCACGGACTCACGGTGGCCTGCTTTCAATGACCTTCACCTACTGTACTGGGCGGGCACCTACACTGATGGTTTATTGAAAGATGAAAAAGCTTTGAAATCCGCTTTTTGGTTAATGCCAGAAAAAAATGAAAAAATGAAAAATAAAAAAAATAAAAATAAAAGACTGAAAAAGTAGGAACCAAGGTTTTCTTCTTCTTTTCTTACTTTTTAAGGATGGTGATCACTTAAAATTTGGTGAAGCACTGTATTTCTTTCTAAGTTCATCCATCTTTAGAACTAGAAAAAACTCATCTCCTCTATACTGATGCACTTCTCTGTCCAAAGTTGGCAGATTCATTCACATCTTAAATGGAAATGGAAATGTTTGAGTGAGAAAGATTTATGTTTTACTTGAGAAAAAAGTAGAGATTTATTTTTCAATTGGTGTAATCTGGCCCCATATTCCCCCCCAAAAAAAATTGAAAGATGGCTTTTTATTTGACAAAAAATAAGTTGATGGGAATTAATCATTCCCCATGAGATGATAGAAAATAGAAAATATGAATCCATATTTGGAATCAGCTTCCAATTAGCTAGCTGAAGCTATCATCAAATTACAATGTCAATCACCACAAAAATAGGAGATAGTTTCTTACATTTGTCCATTATAGAAAAAAAAATAGAATTTTTGCAACTTTTCTTATTTTAGTGTGACTAATATGCATCTATCCCTTATATTTGTTTTTTTGGAGGCGGAGTGGAACATGGTGATTGAAGGGGTTTGCTAGAAAGACTAGTCCTTAATTATGTAACACATATGACGGGCTTCTAAAGATAAATTATTTTATAGCTTTGATGTTTGTGCAAATAGAGTTCTTAAGTGCGCACTTGTGAATATTGAAGATGGTTTCAGGCTTGTTCTTTTGGTGAAGTCTCATCACCATCAAGTCCTCACTAATGACCAATATTTAAGCATTTTTTTTTTAATTTACTATTTTTTTTTAATTTTAAATGTCAAAGTGTTTAATTTCTTCAAAACTTTTATCACTCTATTTTGTGAATAACTTTTGACCTAAATTTCTTTTTAGGTCTCAGCTTTTGGTGCTACATTATTTTTAGTGTTATATTAATTATCCATATTTTTTTCTAGAAGGTTACAATACAATGAATATTAGCCCAAATGGTACAACATTGACTAGTCATTTTTGCAATCACCCATTACTTTCAGCTTAAGAAGGCAAATGCACCCATAATCGACACTGAACGTAGTTACTATTATAAAATATAATTTATTTTATTGAATTTTATTGGCAAATGAAAGAGAATTTCGGCACACACTAATTAGCGTGCATTACTTGGATTGAGTATAAATAAATGTTGAAAACTCAATATTGTTTGTCTTCAAAGGTACAAGAAATCAAGAGCAAACTCTCCTAGGTTCTCATATTTCGATTGTGTACATCTCATGTTGTTAATATCTAGCTAGGTTTTAATGTCGTTTCTGGTTCATATGTAAGAATTGCATTCAGGGCAATCATGATTATACCTTAAAGCATTGTATTTCTACATTCATCCATATGTTGGCCCCAAAAATCATTTTGAATTATATTCATGCACTTTTTCCATCCAAAATTTGGCATAGAAATTAAACAAATTTGACAAAAAAATAAACATTCATTTATTTGGCAAGCAATAGAGATTAACTTGAAATGGTACTATTTGGTCCCATGGTGCCTCCAAAAGTTGATTGCATCATAACATTCTTTTTGGTTTTGTTTTTCAAAAAATAAGGGAGAGAACACATTGATGAAAAACGAGAGTTCAACACAATGAACTAAGAACAAAAAGCTAGTGAAAAAGGCCCAAAACACTTACAAAATATCAATAAGAGCATCATCTATTTACTAGCAATCTTGTTAGTGGTCCAACAAAACTTCATCTCACCAAAATAGATGGTCATTGTTTGGGAGAATGAATCCCTTCTTTGTTCCACCAATATACATGCAATATTTGGATTTTTAACTACTTGCAAATTTCTCATGTCCAAAAGCAAAAAAGAACTTCCATTATTTCTAATCCAATGAATTGTTTGTAGAATAAAAAGTAGTTTTGGTGGAGTTGCCAACTCTAACAAAAAAATAAATAAATTGTTGTACAAGGCAAAGAGAATATTTTAGCAAATTCAAACTTTAATCGTGCATTTTTCATCTCTAAAAACCCCAAGCATGCTAATTTGTTGTATTGTTGGAGATTCTCTAAAGTAACTACACTTTAAATTGTTCAAATAAACATTTGAGTATGCATCTTATTATGAAATGAACTAATTTCAATTTTTTGGAGGGATTTTCTTAGAGTCAAAAGATATCTTCAAAGTGGATCAGGGAATTGTATGATTAAACTATAATTTTCAAAGTGTTGAACCAAGGTATACTTAAAATTGATATTAGCCATTCCTATACTTTCATAAAAAATTTAGAGAGGTCAGTTCTAGAAATAATAATTAAGTGAAGCTACCATATCATAACATTCTTGAAAGTCTATCAAAGGTTCTTTCAACACAATATTCATCATTTTCAAGAATTTATATAGAATATAAAATAAAATTTATGATTTCATTTATTTCATTTGAGCAATATTGCAACAAAATACTGAAATAGTTGAAAGTAAGGAGAAGTTAAAAAATTAGTACTATGTGTTTTAAATTTGCAATGATCTAGTACCTAATTTCTTTATTGACATCTACATTGATTTATGTAGCCTATAATTTTAGAAACTCCAAGATCATAATGTTTAAAATGCTTTTAGTATTAAAATGACTTTTTCTTTTAAGAATCTTTGGCTTATTTTCAAAACAAATTCCTCACTAATGCAAATGGAATATTTAAGACCTTTCTTCGCAAAAGTAAATTTGTTAGAATTCATTTATTTTTTGTTTTTTCAATAATTCTTTAACACTGCCCTATAATTTAAATAAATTTAAAAATATTATATAATTTTGTGTCCTTTTAGTACATTATTAATGCTTGGGTTTAAACCTTTTAGTATGATGTCTATGTTTTAAATGTGATTTACATTGAATTGCAGTGTCCTCTAAAAGAAAAAAAATTGCCAAAATTCATGACTCAATATTAATTTATTAGTGATTCAAAATTGAATTTTGAAGCCATCACACTAAATAATGTATAGAAAATTCAACCAAATTTGCCCTTTTACTCAAATTATACTCATAAATTTGCATAAAAAATGTCCATCTCCCTAAAATAATTTGTACACACGAACAAGTCAAAAGTCAAACCATTTTAGTTAGCCCAAATCTCAAAAACCATAGTTTAGTTGTAAAGAAATTTAGGGGTAATGATATGCTATAGGGGTTTATAGCTCTAAAAGATTGGAAATAAATTCTTCCAAAATAATTAGCTTCTAATTGGTTCTTGAGCCTAGGGAGGTTTTGTAATTTTTTTTTCCTTTAGAAGACTCTATTCACTCTAAAAATTTGGTTCAAAGTACCAGTAATAACAAATTTTTCATAATGTTTTGTTATTTCAATCAATATTTATTACCTCATACTTGTTGATTATGTACGTCATATCCTCAATATAAAGTCTTATAAGTTCAATTTCCTATTTATTTGCTATTTATTCGCTAGAAGACCAATCAAATTTAATTGGAATCTGGTCATACATAACCAAAACATGAACCTCTATTTCAATCAATGCAAAATGAGTACTCAATTTATATTTTTTAATAGATAATAAGTAGACCAAACAAGATAAAGACTAGGTATGATTTACAAACAAGTATTTTATTAAATGATCACTTTTTTCAAGCATGATTCAAAGTTTGGGAGTTCTAAATGATATGGAATAATGTTAGTATTTGATGTATTTGTATCAATGTATTTATAGTTGTATCCATGTATCTATGTATGATATTTTCATACTCATGAAAATATGTATCCATATTCATATATTTGTATCTAGGGGAGTGCTAGCATGTGATCGTAGAATCTATGAGCCTAAGAGTCTATATTATAGACACTTTCTTTAGTTATAAATGTTTATGTTATAATTATCTATATTATAAAAAAATTCCATGTTATAATATATGTATGTTACAGGTACATACATTATAAAGACCTTCAAATGATTATAGGTACATATATAATAGCAACTAGATTTAAGGCTTATAGGCTCGCATCTTTGTACTCACACGCCAACATCGTTGTTATATTCATATATTGATATAGGTTATAGTTGGCAATTTTGATTGCCATAGTTGACATTATTATTTTATTATATTTTGAACTTTGGACAATCTTATTGAAATTTTTGTCTAGTATTTTTGAGAAGATAGTGCTTCTGTTGTATGCCTAGAAAGAATCTATGAATGACATGCTATCACATTTGGAGGTGACTTACAAAATATAAGAACTTTTAAATTGATTAAAAATGGAAAAGAGTTTAGTAGAAAGGGAGATTCAACACTATTTTATAATATCCCCTAAAATCCCAAAACTTTTTTTCCATTAAAAATCACTCAAAACTGTCATGTCTATTGTAAAGAGCAAAAAAAATTAAATTTGTTTTATTTTGCACATCTAACCATAGGATTTTGTTCTAGACTAGTCTAAAATGCATGGAAGAAATTTTAGAAAGTTTGACCTTGTAGATTGCAAGATATTTGCATTTTAAGTGAAGAAAACTAGTTTCTTAACACCTTGCTTGATTAAATTCTTTGACTTTAAATCTTCACAACTTAAAATTTTTGCACTACTAATTTTAATTTTCTTTTTTTTTTAATGTTAAAGAATTGAGTTGAAAATCTAAGAAAAAAATTCAACAAAAATATACTTGATTTTCACTCATTAAAAATTTATTAAGTAGAAGTATATTCAAGATTGAAGAAAAAACTAAACCTTTAATAGCTCTAAGATGGAATTGAAACACAATAATTCCAACAATGAGATTGTTTTAGAAGACAAACTTAACCATGTCTAACAAAAAAAAAGTTTAATTTTAAAAATTGCATTAAAAAATGAAATCTACAAGTTATTTTTTCAAGAAGATGCTTAAATTGCCTCCAAAACAAGATTGTCCATAACTTTCTCATCACTAGTCCAAATAGAATGAATTAAAGCTTCAAATGTAGACAAAAATATAATATTTGAGAAAAAAATTAAATTTTTGTAATTTTTTTGGCTACCTAGCGAGATGTTTTTTGGACTTCAAGTGACATAACTTTTGCTCCCGGGCATTGATTGAAAAAATTTATATTTCTAGAAATACAACCTAATTTCCTATCTTAAAAAAAAAATTTAAAAATCAGGTTAAAAATTGAAATCACACAAGCCTATCCAAAATCCCAAGAGTCCTTCGCAGGGGTCAAATTGAAGTATGGTGTCATGTGCCACATCAATGCCAAGGAGAAAGGAGGTAAAGAATTCAAAGGCCAAAATGAATTGAAACCGGGAAACATTAGAGGGAAAAATTGAACCAAGAACCTTGAATATCCAAAGGTAGGCCAAATTAGTGAGTTTAAGCAAAAATTGGGCACTTGTAGGTCAAGCTACAAGCAAGTACGAAAAATTAATTTAACATTGAAGAATAGATAGAGTCAAAGGTGGACCGTAATTCAATGTCAAAGCTAAAGTCTATAGTAGGGAATACAAAGAAAGGAGGCAGATTGGGGTGGACGGGGTAGGTATATCGTAGTTGAGGTAGTCATAGAGGATTTGTACCTTGTAGAATGAAGTTCATTTTATGAGAGTCAAGTCTTCCACATTTACAAGCTGAATTGTTGAGGGAGTCCTAGTAGTTGTTCTCCTACCAAACATAGTATAGTTTGGCCAAGTCGTATCGAATACCTATTGTAGGACCGTAACAATCAAGGAATTTAATGAATTACTTTTAATGCTCATAATTGTTGTCGATGCTAGCAGATAAATAAGCCAATGTGGAAAATGGGGGTTGAATGAGGCAAATTTTATGCCCATCATGATATAGCTGTGCAACAAAGTCTTAAGGCAGGTAAAGGGGATTGCAAAAAATATTTGTCTTATTTTTTGTCCCCTTACCTTAGTAAGGTGTTTTTTTGCTCATAACTTTTGCGTTGTATGTTAGTTTTACATGATATTGGAAATGAATGTACATGTGGTAGTTGTAGACATTGAATAATTTTTGCTTAATTTTTTTTATTATACTATTTTTAAAGAGCCTCCAATTGGATGTCTAACTTGGCCATTTATAGTACTATTTTTTATTCAAAAAAATAAACTTGAAGCTGAAAATTGTAATACAAGGACTTCAGTAAAATTACATGCCCATAAAGATATTTTTAGAAATAGTAAATCATCCACCTTCCACATGACCACATGTGCTCAAAGTATAGAGAATACAATTTGTTTTTTACAAATAGTTGAGAAGGAGCATCTTCAAGTTAGAAAAAATATTTTATTTTTACTGGATTTTATTGAATGTTTTTAGTATTTTCTAAAAATAAAATATCAAAGTGTCCATTTTCTCGGTATTTTTCATTATGCTTTTTTTGTGCATAATTTTTAGAGATAAATTTTTTTAAGCCTGAATTATTAGGGACATGCTATTTTCATTACTTTATAAACTTATCCATAGTTTATTTCATTTAAAAAAATACATTCCAAAAGTCAAAGTGCCCATTGAAATAGGTCGTTTTTAGCCAAAAATGGCAGGTGTTTCTTGCAACTACCCCTAAGTGGTTGTCTTATCCATCATTGTACCAAAGGTACTAAGGTATTGGTTGTCATCCATGTAACCTTGAATATGTTGATGCATTTGTTAATAATTCTGAAAAATTTCAAGACATAATGCCCATTGCCCATTCCAATGTGCATGAAAGTTTGCTGTATAGAAAAAAGTGACATGCACTAATGGAAAGAATCCCCCCTCATGACCATGCTACAATGTTGGCACTAGATGTATCCAAACCACAAAAGGTCCCAGCTTGTCATGTTGTTTATTTTCTTACAATGCATGAAGTACTAATGCACCGGACAATGGTGTTGGATTTGGTATGAGCCTCGCCATTGATGATGTTTATAGTGTTGAGTTGAAGAAGGGTCTAGCCATGTAGATGACAAAAAGAATTGAATTGGTCCCAATCCGTGCATACATGAAGTTTATCAATGAATACATGTCAAGCTATTTTAGTAGGAGTGAGTGTGTAACTGTGTATAGTTTGCAAGCCTCATCTATATTCATTGATCCTTTGTAAATAACTACCAAGGGGTAGTCTCTCCATTTGGAGAAGCTAGATTAATAAGCACACTTGGCTTAGAAGCCATGAGTGTCACAATCCACCATACTTGTTTATGGTGGTATGGAATTAGATAGAGTGTCTTTGTACTTGAAGTCAAAAGAAGTGGGTTAATTTTGCGGTTTGAATTTAATTTTGTACCACTTTTTTGGTGTCATAGTCAAAGAGGTTCTTGGAGAATATCCTTTGCTCTACTAGTACTGGTTGTTTGGATCCCAAGTCACGTCTACCACCACATATGGATGAAGGAGCCAAAAACGTAATGAACAAGATGTATACACTTGGTGTTGGTGAGCAGCAAAGTGGAGTTATTGTCTTAATAATATGTGTTTGAAGGGGAGGTTTTTTTTAGTGTATGTGATTAGCACCACCATAATTAAATAAGTATCTAGTGGTAGTATTTCACCTTTAACTAATTCAAAATAGTGTGACTTTGATAATTTAAGGTCACTTGCACTATTAAGATAAATTAGTATAATCCAAAGGTGTGTAAAAATGCATTCCTAAATTCTTGCTAATACCACTTTTAAATTCTAATTATTTAGCCAATCTACAATGAAAGATTGGACAACACACTTCATCTTATCAATATTCATTGGAGAACCTTCAAGGAAGATGTGTAATATATGAATGGTAAAAAGAATAATTGCTCTATTCAAATCAATGATATAGACATTTTAGAGGAGTTACAATTATTTATTACTCCATATGATTTTATAAAATTGATATTACTATTATTATAAGAAATTTGTATTTTTCATGAGGCATTTTTTATAATGCCCACCTCTTGTTATATCAACAATGACACTAGACAGAACATCAAGATGTTAGTTGTAATACCAAACATAGCATAAATATAAGTGGATCATGTCATATAAATGCGTCAAGAAAAACGAGGGTTTCTTTTAGTGTATCTTTAATTTGAGTACTTAGGAACTAACAACTCATTTTGTTCTAGGGTGTAGTTTTGTGCTTGTGTCTTGCAATGATATTTTCTCCATTTGCGCATATGCAAATTTTTAAAATTTTTTTTTGTAATGTGATGATTTTCAACACTTTGTGTACCAAAAGCATTGAAACCAAAAGCTTGTTCTTTTGTCAAATAGGATTGTGGGATTTTTGAGTTGTTGCACTTGACAACCACATTTACCAAATAAGATTTCAAGTGTTTTTTGTTTTTTAAATGACAATTTTTTGTAGATCTTTTTCTCCATTTTTTACACACTTTTCAACTCACTGAAATATACCATACAAACATATGGTATAGTTTATGATACATATATAGTTTGTACTAGGATTATATATACCATGTTGTTTGTTTATAATACTATATATGGTATAGTTTATAATTTATGATTTGATGATCCTAATATACTACCATATGTATCCTACCATACAAACTATTTTACTAGGATTATGTTATAGGATAAGATTATATGATAGTAGTATAGTTGTATAATTTATGATCTTTTAGAAGATTTTTAGTAAAAATTTACTAAAAATATCTTAAAAGATCATAAATTATATGATTATACTATTAGGACTATATTTAAAACATCCCTTTTTCTTGTAGTGTTTTCCTTCAAGTATCAAATACATATCTAAAAGTGATAATAGTCATACTTAAAAATTGAAGAATCAAACAACTTTATCCAACAATGAGTCAAAAGTGTCTCTTTGCAAGTCTATATGGACTTTAGTTAATTTTGTTGATGTGACTTGGACAAATGAATATGCAATCTATTGCCAACTTCTTACATTTACCTAACAAGGCTAGCTATCTTTCTAGTATAAGTACGTATGTATATGTCATAATAATACATGACAATTGAAGAATCAAACAACTTTATCCATGAGTCAAAAGTGTCTCTCTAAGAGTTTATAAGGATTGTAGTTAATTTTGTTGATGTGACTTAGAGGGTGAATGCATTTTTTGGTGTCTCTATAATCATATCATAAGGTTGATTTCAAGGAAAGGTATGTATTCCAAATTAAATATCACAGAAAGTATTATAGTTTTTTAATGCTATTTTTGGATTAAAAACATAAGAACTTGATTTAAAAGACATGTATGTATATTTTTGACAACCAATGCCTGTCAACATTGATTTGTAGACTCTTAAAAGATAAATGTATGCACTATCACAACAATTAGTTTTATGCACACAAATCTTTTTTTAAACATAAACTCATAGAAATGGTTTATGATAAATATTGTAAGAAAAATCATTGCCAAAATCATATAGTTATGAACTTTTTTAGAGTAAAAATTAGGTCTAGTCTTTGTAAGTCATTATCTTATGGATTTAAAAAAAAAATCTTCTTTCTTTTGTATAATATATTTAAAGATTTAAGTGGGCATGTTTTGATTGTTTTCAAATAACAAAAAAATCCACTTATGAAGGCTCTCACTAGATGGTTGATTAGTGAATCAATTAGTGACAATATTGAGATGCCAAACCATGCATCCACCCTAGACAAATTCATATGCAACATACTACCAACTTCTTACCTTTACCTTAACAAGGTTAGCTTTCTTTCAAGTATCAAATACATATCAAAAAGTGATTATAATAATACGTGACAATTCAAGAAATCAAATAACTTTATCCAACAATGAGCCAAAAGTATCTCTTTTAGAGTATATATGGATTGTAGTTAATTTTGTTGATGTGACTTGGCCAAATCCATATGCAACCTATTGCAAACTTTTTACCTTGCTTACAACTAAGTCAAAGCTTTCAAATTCTACAAAACCAAACTTTTCTAACTTTGTAAACATATTTGTTGACTTTTAAACTTCTAGTAGACTTAATATATTATATCCCTTTCTTTTTACTCTACAAAAAAAACTAGCTTAATTGCATAATGTTGTGCACAATCTACTCACTTTACTAATAAATTTTTGAAAGTTGAACAAAAAATTGTCATGATTGAATGGATTAAATATACAAAGATAAAGAAGAAGGGAGAGAAGAGAAAGAAATGGAAGGATAAATAAAATAAAGAAGTAGAAAGAACTAAAAATGACGGGAAATAAAAGTAAGAGACATAGGAAAGGAAAACAACCTTTCTAATACTAAATGAAGTGCCACTTTACAAAATGCACTTCACATTAGATTTAATCCAAGTATATTGCCAAATCAAAAATGTGACTTATGGATGGTCAAACAAATATTTTTCAAGTAAAAAAAAAATTAGTTTATTCTAATTGTGTCTATCAATATAATTTTATTTTTTTTGTATAATTCTACATCAAAGAATTGAAGGTTTTAATAGAAACTAACATAATGAAGTTTCTCTATTTTGGTTAGATGATAGAATTGGATAGGATTGATTAGGATTTTAACCACTAATTTAGATTCTTTTATATAATTTTGTTAAAATAATAGGAAGGAAGATTCAACACTATTTTATTTTAAATTGAGGTAAGGTGTCATGTGCCATATCACTGCCAAAAAGAAAAGAGGTAAAGCATTCTAAAGCCAAAATGAACCAAAACCACTAAACATTAGAGAGTAAAATGGAACCAAGAACCTTGAACACCTAAAGGCAGGCCAAATTGGTGAGTTCAAGCAAAAATGGGGCACTTGAATGTCATGCTTAAGGCAAGTACAAAAATTTAATTTAACATTGAGGAATAGATAGAGTCAAAAGTGACTTGTAATTCAATGTTGATGCCAAAGTCCATAGTAGGAAGCAAGAGAAAAGTGCAGACCAAAGTAGACAGGGTAGCTAGAGATATTTTATTATTGTTGAGGTTGTAGAGGATTTGTACCTTATAGAAACACGTTCACTTCACGGAAGACAAGTCTCTCACGTTTGCAAGTTGAGCCGTTGAGGGAGTCTTGGCAGCTGTGCTCCTACCAAACATGGTACGATTCGACCAAGTCATATCAAATATCTATAGTAGGAATAGTTTGGCAATCTAGCTCTTACCACACATGGTACAATTTGGCCAAGTTATATCAATACCTATTGTAAGACAATATTTTGTCCCTTTCCTTTGGCTCTAAAAAACAATCAGCTTAGTTGCGTACAATCTAGTCACTTTATAAATAAAATTTTGAAAGTTGAATAAGAATTTGTCATGATTGAATTGGAAGGCAAGTCTTGTATAATAATTGAATGGAATAAACATAGTAGGATAACGAAGAGGGAAAAAAAGGAAAGAAAGTGGAAGGAAAAATGAAATAAACAAGTAGAAAGAAATAAAAATGATAAGAAATAAAATTGAAAGACATAGGAAAAGAAAACAACCGTGCTAATAGCTAAGTGAAGTGCCACTTTACAAAATTCACTTTACATTAGATTTAGTTCAATTAAGTTGCCAAAACAAAAATGTGACTTATGGATTGTCGAACAATTTTTTTTCCAAGTAAAGAACAAATATTTTTATTCTAATTGTATCTATCTTTGTAGTTCAATTATTTTTGTATAATTCTACATCAAAGAATTGAAGTGTTAATAGAAACTAACAAAATGAAGTCTCTCCAATTTTGTTTTTAGATGGGTTGAAAACTTTGAAAAAATCCTAAAGTGAGTGACAATTATATTGTAGTTTGACTTTGGAAGTCTATATTGTTATCAATGGTTAGAATTGACATTCCTTACCAAATAATTAACTAAATTTGAAAAATATGACTTATCAATTGTTTAAAATAGAAAGTATCATTCTATTTTTTGTTGAACTTTTTGACTTTAAAAATAATATTCAAAGTTCTATTTAAAAATTATTCTTTGCTTGTCATGACCAAGGTCATGACTAGGGATACAATAATCACATATCTACATATACAATGACATTTCTTTAACTATTATGTATATATTTTTACTATAAAATTTTCAAGTTTTTCTAAATATTCAAAATTTAATATGATTTTTTTCACTTTTTCTTTAAAATTTATTCTTTGGAGTAGTAAATTTGAATTTTATTAGAAAAGCTAAAGTTTTTTTAAATTCATAACAAACATGTGATTAAATCACAAACTACTAAAATTAAAATTTCAACTCTTATTTAGTGGCAAAATGGATTATAGAAATTGAAGAATTTTAAAATTTGACTACATTGTCATAGATTAAATCCTTACAAGTTCATCTCTAGTTTTTGAGAAGCAATATTTCAATCTCAACAAATTTTAGGTAACCCCATTTGATTCCAGTATTTGCTAATTTATTTCAATGTTTTTAAGAAAAGGTGAGTAAAATCTATGTCTAATGGGATCTTGTATTGAATAGAATTTTAAGTACAACATTTTAAAGAGCATATGTAAAGATTTAAAATTAATCAATCCCCAAGGTTGCAGTAATTAGCAATCATTTGAATTCTATCTTTTAAATTAATTTTTAAAATATTATAAGTTGAGTTCAAAAATGAACCCCATGTTCATTTTTGAGAAAATATTTTATGACTTCTTGCAAAATATAAATTCTCATAACTTTCACCTCATTTAATTAAAATAAAATGATTTAAAGCATTTTCTAAACATGTAAATTTTGAGAACCAAATAAGTTTAATGAGCTACCCAACTTTTCCTTCACTTCAAAACAAAACTCTGGGGGACCTTTTTTTGATGTAACTTTATAATGATACATCAAAATTTGTTTAAGATTATTGTTTAATAGTTGGCTATAAAGATTGAAGCAAATTACATGTCTTCACCAAATTTCATTGAAATCGGACCAAACTCGTACTTGTGATTCTTTGCCCCAAGGAGAAAATTTGACTAAAATTATAGTTTAGTCCTTTAGGAGTAAAGGAAGTGTAACAATCAATTTAGCATGTAATGACAAATTCAGAAAACTTGATTAATATAATCATGTTGCACAAATTAGTTGTGAACATTAATTAACTAAACAATCACCATCAAATTCATGTCATTGGCACTTTTCAAGATACTTGTTTAGAAACGTAGATATAAGGTAGATACGCCTAAAATATCACCATGCCTAAAATCACCACCATAACTCTATCTACATTTCCAAAATCAATACGTGCCTATGTGGAAGAAACGGTTTTAGAACATCTCCCATAATAACTTTGACCCTCTATAACTTTTGCATACAATATCCATACAAAGCATTCTTTTGTGTATTAGAACCTCCTTTCATTTGCCAACAAGAAGAGTATGAAAATTTGACCAATCTAATATAGTAACAAGGTACAATAGTAGAATAGGTATCCACCTTAAGTATCAATGCAAGTTTTCAGATCTTTATATCATTGCGTTTTCATGCTCTTAATTGCACTAATTCAATCAATTTGAACGTAGCATCTCCAAAAATGACCACCAAAGATTGGGCAATGCAAAACTTGTTTGCCATAAGGTGAAACTTGAGTGATTAGTCCACAACTTTGATCATAGAAAAAAAATAAGGATTTCAAAAGCTCACATTCATTTCAAAACACTTAAAGTGGGCACCCCCCCAAACGCCATTTTTTGCTATTGTGCCTAGTTACTATTATTATACTAGTTAAGTTTTCATATTTTCTTGTTGGCAAGTGAAAGGAGGTTCCAACTCAACAAAGAACACAACATTTGGATATCATATGCCAAAGTTATAAAGGGTAAAATATTTTTTTGGTAGAGGTCCTAAAATTGTTTTTTCCACATCCATCCATATTGATTTTGGAGATGTACATAGAGATAATGGTGGTTCTAGGCAGGGAGTCATTTTGGATGTACCCGCCTTACAATATACAATTCCCAATAGTGCCAACATTTCATCCAATTGCATGTGATCATTGATTGGAAGTTAAAGCTTTACTTGTTCAGCTCATCAATAAAATCAGAGCAAACACATTCCAGACAGCCGAAATGGAATTAATGGAGCACTTGACTACAAATTAATTCACAAGCTGATCAATAGCTTCTGCCCTTACCAACACCTAATTGTGACCCCTTTTTTAAAACCAAATTCTTCAAATTCTTCAAATGTAATGCTTCTATACTCAAGAGTCTAGGATTGTTTTCGGTTACACCTATATTTAGTAGTTTGAAAATTCATAGTTTTTTCATACAATGTCCCAAAATGCATAAGAAGGGAATTTAAAATACTCTTTTGATGTCTAACAAGATCCCAAGTCATGCAACAACGCTCAATTGCTTGCTTGAATGCATTTAGATGCAGTTACCTTGGGTAGCAAAAGTTTGCTTACTTGCACCGACACCGAAGCTCTATTGCTCAAACTACCGGTGCCCGAATCGGTTACAACCATATACTAACTCGTGACCGAGTCCGAATTCCTGTTAGCCAGTGTTAAAATCCATGCTCGAGCTTAATTTTTTCTGTTTTCAATGAAATATAGAATACTACTTTTTCTTCCCTAGTTCTTTGATGTCACTGCGAACAGCGTCCGTTCCATATGTTATATAGCTGATGCATCTGGAATTCATCACCTTATGTTTGGTCGTTAAATAGATGTTTCCACAGCCAGTCATTTTGGATGTACCCGCCTTACAATATACAATTCCCAATAGTGCCAACATTTCATCCAATTGCATGTGATCATTGATTGGAAGTTAAAGCTTTACTTGTTCAGCTCATCAATAAAATCAGAGCAAACACATTCCAGACAGCCGAAATGGAATTAATGGAGCACTTGACTACAAATTAATTCACAAGCTGATCAATAGCTTCTGCCCTTACCAACACCTAATTGTGACCCCTTTTTTAAAACCAAATTCTTCAAATTCTTCAAATGTAATGCTTCTATACTCAAGAGTCTAGGATTGTTTTCGGTTACACCTATATTTAGTAGTTTGAAAATTCATAGTTTTTTCATACAATGTCCCAAAATGCATAAGAAGGGAATTTAAAATACTCTTTTGATGTCTAACAAGATCCCAAGTCATGCAACAACGCTCAATTGCTTGCTTGAATGCATTTAGATGCAGTTACCTTGGGTAGCAAAAGTTTGCTTACTTGCACCGACACCGAAGCTCTATTGCTCAAACTACCGGTGCCCGAATCGGTTACAACCATATACTAACTCGTGACCGAGTCCGAATTCCTGTTAGCCAGTGTTAAAATCCATGCTCGAGCTTAATTTTTTCTGTTTTCAATGAAATATAGAATACTACTTTTTCTTCCCTAGTTCTTTGATGTCACTGCGAACAGCGTCCGTTCCATATGTTATATAGCTGATGCATCTGGAATTCATCACCTTATGTTTGGTCGTTAAATAGATGTTTCCACAGCCAGCTTTACAACATGATCAGTCTGCTGTGTCACTGAATCTGAATTAGACTCGATACTTCAGCTCTTGATGTATTGCTTGTTGATTTCTATGCACAGTTCGAACACTATTGGTAGAGTTTATACTATTTTCCTGTGGTAAAGACAACGGCTTGGGTGCTGAATGCTCAAGAGACCCCTCATGAGATGAGAACACTGGAGGACTTAGGAGGATCACCCTGAAAGAACAGCTAAAAATGAATGACCCATTAACCATACGAAACTCCATGACAGGTTCTCATTTGAAGAGGGCTGTTGGGACCCTTTATTGTCCTATTTCACAATAATGCCAAAACATTAGGAATGAAAACACTAAGCAGGTCGATGATACTCTCTTTTCACTGTATAAACTTTACTGTGGACGATAATTCTATTCACATAAAAGCCGGGGACTACCATAAAACCGACACTCACCGTGTCACGTGCATCGTCATCAGTATCACTGTCCGCCGACGCCACTACCGGCTCCATGTACTCCGGAATGACTTCCACAGCGTCTCGGACGCGGAAGATCCTGGCAATGGGATGCAATGCAAATGCCAGCTTGTGGACGAGGAAAACGGGCAGTGCGAATTTCACAAAGCTCCAGGCTACTTTCATCTGTGATTGCGTAGAGTACTGTCTGCGAATACCGTTGGGTCCAAACACTTCACCGAATATCAACAAGTCCAGATTGTTCACACCTGGGGCGCCGGTTACAGCAAGGGCCGTAACCAGATCCTTCTGCTTCTTGTTGCAGAACCTGCGGAAGTCATTGTCGGGTGCGTCTTCGTAAACAAGCTCCTCGGGATTCTCCACAAGCATTAGTTGCTTGTATCGCCGGAAATTGTCAATCCTGGGCTGCTCAGGGTCGAGAGTTTCCGGTGCATTCTCCTCGATGTTGAAACATTCGCTCTCGAAGTCGGCGAAGAGGACCTTGCAGACCAACGCTTGGTACAAGAATTTGGTATGCGCGTCCCGTTCGAAACGCACAGATTTCACGAGTGATTTGGCTACATTGGTGCAGTTCACACCACCATTCCTCAAGGCCAGCATCAGGAGCTTCGTGAAGTTGCTGGATGCCGTGGTCACTCGTTCTACAGCTCGATTCAGAAGGTGCGGGGTGGCCCCTGCGTCCGAGAAGGACTCACCGCCAGGGGAGGCATGAGAATTCCGATGCTCCGCGACTTCCAATTGCTTGACGAGTCTTTTAATCTCATCTTGGGAGGCCTTCCGATCTTGCTCTTGGCTTGCCACTCTCCTCTGAAGCTTCTCTTCCTGCTCTACATGCCGATGACGCTCCCCTTGCAGTCTCTGGGAGAGACTGTCACGCTCCGCAATGCTTGCATCACAATATTCGCGTTTGTCCTCCAATTCATTGCGGAGATGGGCATTCTGTATTTGAAGCCCCTCAACCAGCGCTTCAAAGGAACTGAGTTTAGCTCGCAATTGTTCTGGAAGCTGGTTCCAAAGCTCCGCGATCCCACATCTCACATTGGCCACTTCTTTCCGGAATTCTTTTTCAAGCTTCGTAATTTCTGTTTCCTTGCGACTGGGTATGACCTGCAATTGTTCCTGAAGCATCGTGATCTGACGACTTAGATCGGCTTTTTCATTCAGGAATTGTCCACGACGCTCCACAGTATCTGTTTGACATCTATTACGTTCAACCTGCTTCTTTTCCTCGCGTTTCTTGATCCCAACACTAAGATCCGCGTTCACTTGCTCGAGAATTTTCTCAAAAACCCCGATCGTATGATCAGCACCAGCCTTCTCTTTCCGGAATTGTTGCTTAAGCTCCTTAATTTCCGCTTGGCAGCTACTGTTTTTATCCTGCACCTGTTTCTTAACCTTCTCGATCTCAACCCTGACATCGGCGTTCGTTTGCTGTTGTTTCTGAAGCTTCTTGATCTCATCAATGATGTCGGCCTCTTTAAGCTGAAACTGATTTCCAAACTCCGCAATTTCTGCAGTAAAGCTGCTGTCTTTATCCTGCCTCTGTGCCTCGAGAGTCTCGATCTTTTTAATGATATCGTCATTTTCTTGCTCGAGTTGTTGCTGAAGACTCTTGATCTTACCACAGATATCTGCCTCTTCTTTCAGAAATATTTTCAGTCGCTCCGCAAGTTGTGTTTGATAGTGGTTGCGTTCAACCTGCAATTCCTTCCGAAGATCCTCGACCCCACCACTGACATTGGCCTTCTCTTCCCCAGATGGTTTCTCAGTCTCCTCGATCACTCCACTGACATTGGCCTTCTCTTCCCTAGATGATTTCTCAGGCTCCGCTATCACTCCACTGACATTGGCCTTCTCTTCCCCAGATGATTTCTCAGGCTCCGCTATCACTCCACTGACATTGGCCTTCTCATCCCCGGATGGTTTCTCAGGCTCCGCTATCACTCCACTGACATTGGCCTTCTCTTCCCTAGATGGTTTCTCAGGCTCCTCGATCACTCCACTGACATTGGCCTTCTCATCCCCGGATGGTTTCTCAGGCTCCGCTATCACTCCACTGACATTGGCCTTCTCTTCCGCAGATGGTTTCTCAGTCTCCTCGATCACTCCACTGACATTGGCCTTCTCTTCCCCAGATGGTTTCTCAGGCTCATCCATGCCACGAATGACATTGGCCTTCTCTTCCCCGAATGGTTTCTCAGTCTCCTCCATCACTCCACTGACATTGGCCTTCTCTTCCCCGGATAGTTTCTCAGGCTCCTCGATCACTCCACTGACATTGGCCTTCTCTTCCCCAGATGGTTTCTCAGGCTCCTCCATCACTCCACTGACATTGGCCTTCTCTTCCCCAGATGGTTTCTCAGGCTCATCCATGCCACGAATGACATTGGCCTTCTCTTCCCCGGATGGTTTCTCAGGCTCATCCATGCCACGAATGACATTGGCCTTCTCTTCCCCAGATGGCCTCTCAGACTCCTCCATCACTTCACTGACATTGGCCTTCTCTTCCCCAGATGGTTTCTCAGGCTCATCCATGCCACAAATGACATTGGCATTCTCTTCCTGGGATGGTTCCCCAAGCTCCTCGATACCGCCACTGACATTGATATTCCCTACCGAGGATTGTTTCTCAAGAATCTCGATTTCACCACTGAGATTGGCCTCTGCTTTCAGGATTCGTTGCTCATGCTGCGGAAAATCTGCTTCATAGTGACTATGTTCATCCCGTAACTGCTTCAGAAGCGTCTCAAGCTTCTCAAGCTCAACAGAAACATTGTCCTTAATTCGCAAGGATTGCTTCCAAAGTTTCTCGATCTTACTATTGATCCTCTGTTTTTCTAGCGAAAATTGTTCCTCACGCTTCGCAACTTCTGCGTCATAGCGATCGCGTGCAACCGCCAACTGCTTCTGAAGCTGCTCAATTCCACCACTGACGTCTTCTGACTGCAGTGCTTTCCGAAGCTTCTCAATCTCACCATCGAGTCTCTTTTTTTCTTGTAGGAATTGCCCCTCACGCTGGGCAACTTCTTCATCACAGCGATGCTGTTTATCCAGCGACGTCTTCCGAATATCGTCGATGTCACGACGGACGTTGGTGTCCTCTAGCTGAGATTCTTTCCGAAGCTTCACGATCTCAGCATCAAGACTCTGTTCTTTTAGACAGAGTTTTGTCTTACGATTCTCAACTTCAGCATTATAGCGCTCATGTTCAGCCAGCAACTGCTTCCGCTTCTCCTCGATCTCACAATTGAGCTTGGAGTTTTCTTCCTCGAATTTTTGCTCAAGCTCCGCATTCACTGCTATACAGCGCGAGCTGTCATCCACCAACTGCGTCTGAAGCTTCTCAATTTTACTGCTGAAATTGGCATTCTCTTTTTTCAGTTGGTCCTGAATCCTTCTAATATGCTCGTGGTACTGTCCACACTTCCTCTGCAACAGTTCCTGGAACTGCTCGGACTTTGCCCTATGATTGAGGTCATCTCGCTCAGGTATTACTCCATTCAGAGGGAGATTTGATTCGGACATGGTGACCGTTATGCCGTACCAGTCATCTGCGCCAGAACACCCCAAGTACCCCGAACTCTCCGGAAACCTAAAAGACTCAAAGAAGATACTCGTACAATAATCGCACACCTTGACCATCCACCACCGCTCCTGGCTGATCAACCAGACACCTTAACAAAGGCAGCGAAGACAGAGTACTGGCCAACACAAATCACTTGACGCACTTCTCCAACGAGAATGGCCTACTTTTGTGTTTTCTTGAAGGAGAGCTGATATCTGCCGGCATGAACCAGGGCTGTTGGCCGAAATCCACTAATTAGCCTACGAATTCTGCTGGTGTCAGAGTTACACTGAGCGGCTTTGCTAATGGATTAATCTGCAACCAAAGCAAACACTTCCATGTCAGATGCATACACCTAGCAACTTTAATAAAAAATATTGACACCGTAAAGTACACACCATCTATCCTATATAAGCCAGCTGAAATTGAGGCGAAGCACAATGTCAAGTTACGTCCAAGTAGTTTCCTCTCTCCCTAACCACAAGTACGGGGAGAGCCAAAAACTTCCTCGAAAGGAAGTTGACAATAAGTACAAGAGCACATCTTTGTCAAATCACAGCTAAGGAGAACAGAATTTTAACCACGGTCAAATTCGACAAGAATCGACGAAGGAGTTCATCCGTGGTATAATCCAATAAACTTTCATTAGCCTAAGTGGAGACGTAATCTGCTTGACACACATAATTCCACCCTTCAGATGGTCAATTAGCTAGCTCCACAATTCAAGAGTCCCATCTTCGAAACTTCAACAAGGAGATCGCCATCAATATGATATCCATTTCAAATAAACCCTCGCCCCAAGGTGTCTCTATATCAACCTTCACTAACACCATAAACTATATAAGTTCCGAAATCGTACCTGCCCTAATCTACCGACAATCCACCATATCTCAAAAACAAAAGGTCGAACGCATCTCCAGAGACGAAATCTGCATGATCTAACAAAATTTTATCCTCCTGAACGCCAACCAGCAAGCTCCACAAGCCAGAGTACAATCTTCGAAACTATAACAGGGAGATCGCCATCAGAGTGATATTCGATTACCATAAACCTCGCCTAAAGTATCGCTAATCAAACTTCCCGAAGACCTTATAACACTACACAAGTTTCGCCATCGTGAATACCCTAGTTCAGTGACAATCCTTCAAATCATGAAAAAAAAGTTGAGAGAGACGAAAATCTGCATAATCTAATATAATTTCATCCTCCTGATCGGCAAGTAGATAGTTACACTCTCCGTCACAAGCCACGAATCCAACCTTCCAAATTCCGAAAGGGAAAGCGCCATTCATTTAGAAACCTCGCCTAAGGTGTCGCTAATCAACTTTCAGTAAGACCTCACGCGAAATAAGCTCCGAAATCGTGAGTACCCTAACCTACCGACAATCCACCGAATCTCCAACAACAAAGCCTCTAAAGCACCTCTCACGAAAACCAGAGAAAGAAAACCCCGCCATACCTGAGATCTATTTGCAAAGCCAAACAGGACCACAATTAATCGCAAAACCAGCTTCTTCCAACACTTCAAAGCCTCATATGCGTCCAACTTCCCAAGATCACTCCCGTAAGGTGTCGCTAATCAACTTTCACTAAGCCCTCACACGAAATAAGCACCGAAATCATGAATACCCTAACCTACCGACAATCCACCAAATCTCCAAAAACAAAGCCTCTAAAGCACCACTTACCAAATCCAGAAAAAGAAAACCCCACGATAGCTGAGATCCATTCGCAACGCCAAGCCGGACCACAATCAATCGTAAAACAGCCTCATCCAGCACTTCAAAACCTCATGTGCGTCCAATTTCCCTCGTACGGCTTCCGCGCAGTTCGAAATCCGATCCACACCAACACCACCAACTACTCGGTTCATCAACAGCCTAAAGTTAGCTTAACCAGCTGGGGAGTTCTTCCGTGAGCCTCCCCGTGAGTCCCAGATCTGACGAAACGCGCAAGAAGAAGGGTGCGGATTGTCGGAAATCTCGCCATTGACGGTAAATCCTGCACGTCAGAGAAGGCTAAAAACGGGACGACGCCGCGTGATCGCCGTCGGGCACTCGTCTTCGGGTTTGAAGCAGTGGGGACGTCTGCAAGCGCTGTGACTCTGTGGCAGACTGCGTCGTGGGGGCGGCGAAGCTTCCGCCATAGCCAGAGCTGCTAGCTTACGGGGGCTGGCTACCGACTGTTTACCATTTCTTTTTCTCCGAGGAGAGTCTGTTTGTATATATTCAAGTTGGCGCCGTCTACCGATTTTCATCATACCCTACTGTTGTTCATTTTATATTATTCTATTTGTTGTTTGGAGCACTCTACGGTCTTTTAGAAAGCAGAGAAAGTCAAAGCATCCAAGGAAAGTCACCAATGTTGGGGGAGAGAACCGCCCGTCAGTTCATTGGTGGAATTGGGGAAAAAAAAAGCATTGAAAAAATCGGTAGAAAAATCGGTAGTAAAATCAGTAGAAAAATCAGTAGAATTTCTATTTGGAGTCAAAAATAGAGAAATAAAAAAACACCTCTTTATTTGAAAAAACGTTTTGATATGGAAATTAAAAGGAATAGATAGTAAAACTCAGAAAAATCCCAAACAATGAAAGTTATGATGCATTGATTTGTCCTAATTGTGCATGGGACATTGTGGCTCGGTTTACACTAGAATAAAGAGACCAAGAAATTGAGAAGTAAAGTCAAATTTGTTTAAATTTTGTTTAAATTCAAGGTAGTTACCGGTTCGAGTGCTTGCCGGGGCGATTTATTATCACAAAAGAAGCTATCCTAATATTTATTGAAATTTTACTGCAACCTAGGCATTTTCTAAGAATTTATCAAGGTTGGTTTAAGTAGTTGACCTTCCAAAATTCACACTTCTATTTTTCAGGAAAAAAAAAATTCAATGATTGACCTCTAGAGGATCCTATACACTTAATGAAGGCTTATTTTATTACTCTTCATTTGTTCCAAGAAGACTTATAATTTATTACCTTCTATGGAATTAGGTAGTTTGGAAATCTTTTAATTGGAGAGGAATCTTGATAGACCAATTGCATTGTTGGACTCTTGGTGTGTTTTTACTTTCAGAACACCTCTTGCATCTTTTAGCTGTTGAATTTTTTCACTTGTAAAGCTAATAATTTTGACTTCTACTTGGGTTTCAAAATGTCTAGCAACTCAGATTTTTGTCTCTTGCAAGTATATCTTAGGCTTAAAGGAATTTCACTTTTATTTTATATAGGACTTTCACATGCACTCGTGCTTTAAGTGCCAGTCATAGTTTAAAACAATATTTACAAGGTAGCTGTTTTTATTGACATAAAAATAGCTAGATGTCAAAATAGATGTCCAAAAAAATCTATCATAAAAATACTGGGCATGTCAAAAAAAACATAGGTTTCTTCTAGTGGGGCATCTAATTTATGTATAAGTGTGATTTTTGGAGTATTTTAAGTGCTCCAGGATTTTATGGGCGGAATACCACTATAGTATGTACTTAACTTGTTATGGTTTAATAATCTTTGGAGGGATTTTACCTAATATATATAACAATGAGTTGAAAAATTGAAAGAAAATAAAATATGCACTCACAAGTAACAAATTGAAGGCTCATAGAACACTTTTAGCATCAAATCCAGATTGGATAGATTTGGAGAGAATTTCAAACCATTAGAATGTCTTAGATAGTGATTTTCTCCTAATTTTATAATCAAAAAATTTGTTGCAATTTGGATTTTCAATTTGACTATCTAGATCCAATTTGGCCTCAAAATCTACATCCTTGGCGTCAAAACTCAGTCCCAAAAGTGAACATTGATGTAAAGGCATTTTGGTGTGATGTGGAAATTGGAATGAAGTTTGAAGATCTAAGTTCCAATTTTCAACTCTCTACCAATCAAAATTATGAGAATTTAATGGGCCTTGGGATTTGGAACATAGTGTGAAGAAGCTCTAATTTATTAAATTATACAGGTTGAAATATTCATATGTTATACTAATCCCCCCCCCAAAAAAAATAAAAAAATAGTTATTGACATTAATATTTTAGGTGATGCTAAATTTCATTGAAATCCAACCAAACTTAAAAAATGACCACGAAGAGGGGCAAGTAAACTGTCTAATATAATTTATAGATGAAGAACATTTTTTATTTGCATAATTTTTTATGATAAGTGATATTGTTTGATGTAGATTAGACATGGAAATAAAAAAAACATATGAAAATTATCCAAAATAATAAGTAATACATCCAATAGACAAAAACTGATGAAAATTGCATAATCTATAATTCCACATGTTTACTTCTATAGTTAGAGATTATGGGATATAATCTGCCCATAAAATGACCAAGGTATTTTCTAGAAGTGGTTTACGGATTAAATGAGACCGAGACACCAATTTAGGTGAATGCTACTTGAAAGGGATCTAAAAAGTATAGGCATTTGGACAAATTTTGTATAGATATTGGATGTAAAGTAAATGAAAGTTTGATGGCATTTGGATGGAGATAGATCAAAATTTGGTAGACAATTACATCATTTGAGATGTTATGAAAATAGTGTGGACCACATTATATTAACCTTCTTACCTTTCACTAAATGCTAAAGGTCACCATTTGGAATATTTCACTAAGATTTGCTTCTCTTAAATGCATTACAATTATATATGATGGAGTTTGAACAAAATGATCCACACACTTGATCATATAAATGACTTAAATTAAGAAAAGGTGAATCTAAATACAATATAAAAAAACAAGACAATAAACCGAGAACTAACTTCCTAATCAACCTAATCAACCTAATCAACCCAATCATTGAATGTTGATATATTGTTTTGCATTACATGAGGGAGAGTAGTAGACTACCATATCCATCATTCTCCTTCAATCCACTATTCGAAGCTAGAAGACATTCTCGAATTCTTAGGTGATTCCAAACGTATATTATGGATCGTGGTTCAACAAGATTACTTGTCTAAATTGATGATCTTTTCCAATTTGTCCATTGTTACCAATTGAAGATTGATGTGCATCTCCTAAAGTGAGTTTTGTTTAGAGGTTTTGTTAAAATATTGCCCTTTTGTTGTGAGGAACATACAAATTCCAAGCAAATTCTTCCCTTTCTAATGTGATCCCAAATAAAATGATCCATTTTCTCGATGTATTTGGTATGCCCTTGGAATCTTGACAAGATTCTTAGCCATCTTAACTCAACTCTGGTTATTACAAAAATAATGGTAATGGGATGTATAATATGTAGATCAATCTCATCAAATAATTTTCATAGCTACATGGCTTCTTTTTTTGCTTCTACAAGGTCTCTGTACTTGGCCTCTGAGCTAGATTGTACATCTTCATTTTGCAACTTGCTTTTCTAAAAGATTGGTGAGGTACCAATGCTCAAGATGTACTCTAGATAAAGTGGATTTTCTCTCATCTAAATCTCCAAGATAATCACTGTCCAAGTACCCGAATAATGATATGTTTCTCCCCTCTCAGATAGTGAAGAGCTAGGGTAGCAATACCTTTCAAACAAGGGAAGATATGGTAGACAACTTGGAAGTGGGCTTCTTGAGGAACAAAATGAAATAAGTGATGATACCCACAACAAATGATATGTCAAAATGGGTATTTGTCACATGGAGGGGGGTACCAACCCCATGCAATAAATACTCAGTACCAAAGTCATCAAGAAGTGAAGAGTCCATATATGTTGATAAGGTGTTGTATGTAATGTTGTTCACTGGATTAGGTGCAAGTAGACAATTTGTCAATTCTATATCAATGTGCACTTTTTGATGTACTTCTGGTGGACATTGCAATACAATGTGTAGTATAGAAAAAAAATCAATCCTTGGATATAAGAAGAGGCAACCAAAGGTGGACATGGAAAATTCATGGCATAGTTGCTCTTGTATAGATTCAATATAAGAGCAATAAACCCTAGTAACCAATCTTGGTTACTAGTAAGCATAAAGTCATCTACATAGATGATTAATAACACAAGAGAATCACCTTCATGAAAAACATATAGACTAGGGTCATCCATTAATGGGGACAATCCAATAGAGAGAAGGTAAATATCAATTCTTTTGTACCAGGCCCAAGATGACTGGCATAATCCGTAAATGACTTTGTGTAGGCAGCAAACAATATGTTCTTTGTCAAGTTGTATGAAGCTTAGTGGTTGATGAAGAAATATTGTCTCTAAAATATTTCCATTTAGGAATGCCGTTTTAACATCAAGATGAAACATAGACCATCCTTTCATGGCAATAATATACACACAATTGTGTGCATTGTTGACCATTTGACCACGAGGTGAATATGTATTGTGATAGTCAAAAACCAATTTTTGTTGATTGTCTTGTGCCACCAACCCTCATTTGTATTTAGGTTGAGTGGAATCAACGCTTGTCTTGAATTAATTTGTATGTCAATCTATTTAATTAGAAGAGTTTAATGCTCATGAAGAAATTGAACTAAAAACCAAATCTAATTGGCATATATAGACTCCATTTTTTTCATAGCATTCTACCATTGGAGGTGTTGAATGGCATTGTGGTAAAAGACTTGTTCCTCTAAAGTTGTAGCATGAGCATAGAGATAAATAGGTTCATTAAATGCTTCAAAATATACATATAGGTCTTCCAAGAATTCAACGTGGGTGGCATAGTTCAAGAAGTAGGTATTAAAGGAATGAGTGCAAGATGACCATTGAGGTGGCAGAAAAACTTGTGGAAATGCAATAGATGTAGAAGGCATAGAAGGCATGGGAGTGATGGCCAGCGAAGAAGGCGGTAAGCGGTCTTAATCCATCAGCGTAGGTGGGTGGTATGTATGGATGCGGCTCCCACTGTTGGATCAATTGGATCTAACGGTTGGAAGGTTGGGGGGTCTGACGGTGTAAAAAATGATATGGGAGTTGATTTAATGGGTTTGGTTGGTGGGTTGATGATCTCTAGAATAGCAGAACGGTTAGGTAGGGCCTTGAGTGAGATGTTGGTTCTTGAAGGTCTATTCAAAGGTACACTATCCCATAATGAGTCCTCAACAAATTGCACATCTTTGCTTTCGATGATACTACAAGATGCTAGATGATAGAAACAATAGTCTTTAGTAGAACCAAAATATCCTACAAATATACATTTGATGTTGTGGTTGTTGAGCTTGCAACATTTTTTTTTTGGCACATGAATAAAAGGCAGACAACCAAAGACCATGAGGTGTTGTAACTTAGAAACGTCTAGTATAGTTGTTGAAAAGACTGATCTTTGAATTTTCTATGGTAAGAGAGAGATTTTATCAAGTAGTTAGCAGTAGAAACGGCCTCAGGCCATAATTAAGATGGCGTATGAGTTTCAAAGATTAATTAGACCATAGCCTGTGTTTTGTCCAATAACATTTGATTTTTTCGTTTACAGACATTGTTTTGATGTGGAGTTATAAGCTTAAGTTAGCTCATAGTGTATACTTGCATCTTTGATAAGTTGTTGAAACTCTTATAATAAACATTTGCCTCTAAGGTCACTACAAAGGGCTTGTATTTTGAAACCAAGAGCTAGTTCAACCAAAGCCTTGAAGTGTTGAAAATATTTTAAAAACTCTGATTTTTGATGAATAAAGTAGATCTATGTGAATCTTGAATAGTCATCAATGAATGTTATGATGTAGAAATTACCTCTAAGTGAGGTAAGGCAAGTTTGTCCCTAAAGGTCTGAGTGAATTAATTATAGTGGAGATTTAGCTTGCCTAAATGCGATATTGGGAGTGGCAGACTGATTTTGCTTTCCAGTGGCACAGCTATTATATAAATCATGGAAACCAGTGATCAATGGGTTTTTTTTGGCAATATGATGTACTTGTATGGAGCGTATGTTCTGATAGTTTAAATGTCTAAGTTTTTGTGCTAGAAGTGTGCTAGAGAGGGTGAAGTCATTGCGCATATATAAAACTTAGGATCTCATACAATGTATTGATAGAGTCCTATTTTAGGGTTACGTTTCTTGCGTCCCACAACATTGTTTGGTCCTTGATACACTAGGCATTCTTTGTACTCAATTATCACAGTTAGCCCCAAGTTTGCAATTGCTACAACAAAAAGAAGGTTGAAAGAAAGACCATACACAAAGTAAACATCATATAATTATGTTTATTTCACTTTGACCACCAAGCTTGACATTTCCTTTATCTTCTATAGGCAGCAGTTGTTTGTCTGTAGTTTGCACCACAATAGGTCTGGGAGATATCTCTAAGCTAGAGAATTAATTGAAATCATTGAGTCATGAATCTATGTTGCCTCGAATTTGATGGAAGAATTGGTAATGTAGGGATTGATAATGTAATTGGAGCTAGTTTCAAGCTTGTTGTGAAGATAACTTGAGGATGTGGTCTCTAAGTAGGTGCAACAAAGGCCGCTTGGTGGTGAAGCCTCTCACATCAAAGTAAGCTCCTCTTTTTCCTCAATCAAGAGGTTGTTGTACAAGGTGGATCCAAAATATCCCTTTCTTGTGCCTTGATTGAATTGTGCCTACTATTGAGCTCGTTTTGCTAGCTCCCTTATGAATTGCTAACAATCACATAGAAATGTTTGATGTCGTTGTACCAGTTGCAGGTGCAATTGTTTGCAACATTTGGGTAATACAGTTGTAGAGACAAAGGCTTGGGTGCCAATGAGTGAATGATCAAAAGTTTGGTTGCCCTGGTACTTATGTTGGATGTTGAAATCGTGCAACCAACGCCTTTGTGTGCTAAATTTTTGTCTTGGCCAATTGTCAGAAGTGCATGTGCGATTGTGCAAAGCATGTTTAAGAAGAAACATTGTTAATGTCTCTAATGTTGGCATGACAGTGAATGTACTGACTTGGTTGTAAACCACTTCATAGCTTGGTGGCAAAGTGTTGAGCATGCACTTCACCAAATCAATTTTGGAAATGGTATGTCCAACCCCTTTAAGCTGCATCTTTGTAGTCAAAGTTATGTTTATTTTTTGGAGGGTGGTAATTAGTGATTTTCTTGTCAAATTGTAGCTTTTATCAATTGGGAGAATAGTCTTATAGCTAATATATAGTATTTACTGGTTGTATATAGGATTGAAGTGTTAAAAGATTTTACAACCAATTGGTAGTTACAACTTTTGTGAATTCTAGGCTTATAGCTTTTGAAATTCTAATTGTGAATTTCAGTTGACCTAGGTGAAGCAAAGGACTTCTTCCCTTTGAAGTAAAACAATTGTATATTTTTGTGTTTGTGTTTGTGAATAGAGAATGGTTTGCAAATTGTGTATGTGTAATGTATAATTGTGTGTATGTGCAACGTGTGATTGATTTGTGTATGAGCAATTGGAATGAAGTTATTGTTGTGAATGAATGCTATTGGATTGGAGAATAAATTGTGTTATGTCTATGAGTTAATTGCTATGAGAGCACCAATTGTTAAAACTTATGTGAAGTTATGAGATGTTTTGTTGTATACAAGTAAATGTATAGTACTGATAGGAGAACTTGATTTGAGTGAATGATGTGATGAGAAATTGGGAATGTTAGTGTAACTGAATTAGGACATAAGAGTGTAATGATGGGAGATAAATTGTTGTGAAGCGAATAAGAAGATAATTTAATGTGAGGCATGTATTGAATCAATTGGATTGTGGACTGGAAATTGCAAGATTAAATATTGTAAGAGAACAAATGTAAAGCAATAGAAATTTAATTTGAAAGATGTAAGATTGTAATTGAAATAATTATAGAAAGCAATCCAATTGGAATAAATTAAGAAATGTGTTGAATATATTGTTGGAGACATCAACAGGAAAAGACTATACTTCAAATTATTGTTGAGAATTAAAGAGGAGATCAATTGAATTTAAAAGCATCTAAGGGTGATGAATCAATGGAATAAAACACAATTGGAGAAAAGTCAAAAGACCTTAAGCAATTGGATTTATGGTAATTGTTCCTAAAACTATAGATTATTAATATGATGAAGAGAGCATGCACTTTTAAATCTTGCAATTGGTATCTTCTAGGATATTTTGAGACTCTAATTTGAGATATTTTACTTCTTAGAGTTCAAACTCTATCCTTAGGTCGAGCCTTAGATAATTATTTTAAATAGTGAAATTAAAACCTATTTACAATCTTTGTATCTTGGATTTTTTGTATATATTTATATATGGATCCTACCTCTTGTAGTCTAATGGATTTGAGCTTGTCCAATAGCATTAATCTGGATGCATTGTTAATTTTCTCAAAACAATCTTTAAGCATGTTTCATGCTACTCTAAAGTCACTTATGTTAGATGCCTCATTAAATAAGGATTCACAAC
Organism: Antitrichia curtipendula; assembly: GCA_951230915.1. NCBI lineage: Eukaryota > Viridiplantae > Streptophyta > Bryopsida > Hypnales > Leucodontaceae > Antitrichia > Antitrichia curtipendula. Next base: position 41,533,582 of record OX579634.1, read on the forward strand.
AAGACATAATATGGAATAGAGTACTTTGGCTCTCGCCCTTGACATCTCCTTTAATTCATTAATCACATGTCAATTGCTCCCTTCCAAATTTACTTACTTCCTAGTATTTACTTTAAAAGAAGTAGCTTGCAGTGCATCTTCCATGTTTGGTAGTTTTTGATGGTCAGCTTATGACCTTCGGCTACGACGTCTGATGTTGACATGAAGGTGTATAGCGATGAGTAGAAGGTGAAATGAAGTTGTAAGATGAGATGATGGAAAGAAGTTGTGTTTGGTAAGTGCTATTATATTTTATATATTGGGGACTATGCGTTCTTGTTTCTTTGTCTTCCATCGGGCTCTTTTAGTATCCTATGTTGTCAACTCAGCGATTGGAACTTGTAGGTATGCACTTTGTAAATTAATTTTATAAACTTCACAAACCAATTGTTTAAATATCCTATCTATTGCTAGCATGTTTTATACCCCTCATGTCTTTCCTCTCTTCCGTACACAACAAGCTTTTTTGATGACCAAACAAAATGATTTACTCAATTGTATACTTATTTTGCTCTCTCATCAACACATTGTGGTCTTGCAAAAAAACAAATAACGAAGATGCGGTCCCCTTGAGGCTCTAATACCGTCATGGAGTTTGAACAAGACAATATACACGCTTGATCACATAGATTATTTGAATTAAGGATAGATTAACCTAAATACAATGGAAAGAGACAAGACTAAAAACTAGGAACTAGCTTCCTAACTAACCTAATCATTGAATGTCACTATGTTGTTTTGTACCGTATGCGGGAGAGTAGTAGACTGTCATATCCATCAATACCAATAAGGTGCACTATAACAAAACATGGTTAAAAAAAACCATATTCAAAATTGAGTGCGATTTTTTTTAACCATGTTTTATTATAGTGGTGGGTACCTTTAAAGTTGCCACTTTTTTGCTATTGTGCCTAATTACTATTATTATATAGGTCAAGTTTTCTTATTTCCTTGTTGGCAAGTAAAAGGAGTTTCCAATACACCAAAAGAACTCAACATTTGAATACCATATACCACAATTATGAAGGGTCTAAGTTTTTTTTGGTAGATGTTCTAAAATCCATTCTTCAACATATGTACATATTGATTTTGGAGATGTACATAGAGCGACAATGGCGGTTTTAGGGACAATGGCAATTTGGAACTAAATATGTGAGTTACCCATTAAACATCCACAAACTAGAACCATCCATTAACCCAATTAGAACTTTCATGTACAAATTCTTTTTATTTCAAAAGCCTCCATCACTATAGAGTACATGCGTGAATCAAGATTGGCAAAATTTGCTTTTACAAGCACAGGGTATTGAGAAGAAGAACCTTGGTTCCTTTGACAAAGGTGCAAAGCTGCTAGCTGCTCAAAAATGTTGTGATGTCCGCTTGCCCTTGCATCGAACCAAACATTGGTACTGATTTCGATTGCAATGTTTTATGATGTGCGACTTTATTTGCAAGCTTGGTTGAGATGTTGAGCCTTCTCAGTCGGAGAGTTTTGATTATGCCACAGACGAATCGAAGGTTCCAACACGCACAACTTCGTTATGCCTGGTGCGCTGCAGCATTGTAGAGGGTGGTGTTGATACTTCATAGAGACCATAAAAATATGTTCATACTTGACGTCAACAATGTTGTTGGTTCTGTGAGACTTAAAATTAAAGAAGTATAAGCTATCGCAAAAATCTACATTAAGAAAAAAAGTGGAAGACAAGCTAACTCTGAAACAGTTTATATTCATTGAAACAAATTGCAATTGAATTCTAATGAGCAAAGTTTCTACAACCATGACTTGCTCAGTTTCCCATGATGCCCGCATTTTTGCACTCGAAGCTAGAATGCGACATACTCCCCTACTCTGCCCGAAGTACTGTAGTGAACAATCATCAAGCATTCTACTAATTGTTACAAAAGAAATGAAATCAATTTGTACATCAGTCTAAGAGACGAAAACATAAACAAGGGAACAACGCTCTCGCCAAGAATCCACACAGGAGAAAAATAAAAGACAGCTAAGGCTTAAGCAGATTCCATTATTTGAAACAAATTGCGATTGAACTCTAATGAGCGTACGTAGTACAATTTCTAAGTGCTCACACGATAACCGCCTTCTTGCTTTACAAGAATTCGAGCGGGAGTGCGAGGTTTCTAGTTAATTCGGTCAAAACTTTCTTCGCTATTGACAAAATACCTCATACAGCTGCAATGCGCAGCCGATTCTACTCTAAACTGTACAACGAGTAGCAACCGCTCAACAGTGCATCTCCACGCGTGTTGCAATCGTTGGATTGACGCTAATAAAATGCGTTTCGGTGGAGTCTCTGTACGCAGGACACAGGCTCCGGGTGTATTCATCGCTGCTTGATCGATTGTAGTACTGCTCGGGGAGCGATCTCTGTTCTCTCACGACGTACGACCTGCTGTTGTCTTCCTGGACATAACGGTGCGATTTCTGGTGCGCGGAAACCTCGTATCGGTTCGAGACGTAGGAGCTTGGCCAAATCATGGAGTCACTCTTCACTCGCCTCACTTGCTTCAGTGCTTGCGCACGATCCAAGCACCCGGTAACAGTCACCCGCTGGTTACGACCATCGCAATGAACGTCCCGAACGCTTCTCATTGCATAAAGTGCGTCTCGCACCTGGTCTTCACATCGGGGGCAGCACATCGGCACCATCAAGTCGAACGTGTTCAATTCCACGGGAGGCGGCATTTGATAAGCGCGAGCGAACGGGCTTGAGAATTGCCGTCCATACTGCACGAAGTAGGCAGGCTCACTCTCACCGTAGAAAACCTCCTGCATAGACATTGCCATTGCGTCTGGGCGCAACAACACAGCAAGAGTCGAACGATGCACTTCAGAGTCTGGAAATTCGAATTCCTTAATGCAGCTTTGGCACTACTTGGAAATTCGATTCCGAATCGCTTGATGCTGTTTCGCCGCTACTTGGAACAAGAACTCGAGAAACTTCAAGCGCTAATGCAGCTTTGCCACTACTTGGAACCTCGAATTAGAAACTAACTTCAGGCTGAATGCAACCGTTTACTACTACTTGGAACTTGGAATTCGAATCGCTTGATGCTGCTTCGCCACTAACTTACTTGGAACGAGAATTCGAAACTTCAAGCTTAATGCTGCTTTGCCACTACTTGAAAAGACGATTTGCAACGCTTGTTACAGAGTGAGATATGAGTAGTAGAAGAGCTCAATGCTGCAGTACCGCCTGAAGACAAGGCCGGTGTGGAGAAACAGGGGAGGTCACATGTTTTATATAGGGCTTCGGGCTTAAACGGAAGAGACGAGGAAGGTTTCCCTGTGCGGTGCCCTGCAAATGGAGGGCTGGCATCCAGCTAGTTCTGAGTTAACCCGGAGAGGTGTCCTGTACCTGTCTGTCTACTCTGTCATGGCATTAGAACTCGGAAGACACGGTTTTAGTGGAGTTTTTAAATTTAGGTTTGTTTACAGCCTTGAAATCGCGTTACAATTGATGTTGGGATTTGATGTGGGCCTGTGGGGTTCCCAGTTCGTTGCAGGTCCCACCCAGCAGATGTTTTCCTACTAAGGTAGGGGTTCTCAAATTGCACCGGCTCTCAAATTGCCCACCTCTTCAAATGTACACTATTTTTACATGTTGCTTTTTTGTAGCCTTCAACAATGCACAAGAAGTGTACATTTTAGGAGGTGGGCGATTCGAGAGCCCTATGTCATTTCAACTTCAAAATTTCATAACTAATTCCACAAAGCTCCAAAAAATATGAAACAACTTGATTTAGATGTCAGTTCCACTTGAATTTTAAGGAAAATTTATTGAAAAAATATTTCAAGAAGCTTCACTTCACCAAAATTTAGTTTCAACTCTTAGGTGGGCAATTTATGGACCTCCTACCTTAGAGACGCATAGTATGGGGCACATTTTGCACATAAGCAAGCACTTGGATGAACCTAGTAGGATGAGCTTCCATGCAAAATGCGTTTCCTAGTGTTAAAGAATAGTTCTCCTACATTCTCTTGACAAAATTGGCCCTCATTGGTCATTATGCATCCTGATTTCTCCTTGAAATCACTTGAATTGGTAGAAGGATTGCTCTTAACTAGAAAAAAAATTGTCACTAAGGCACGGGGGTCATAAAAGTGACAATTTGCTAGCTAATTTGCAATTTGGAAAAGCGCGACTTATTGAAATATTTTTCAAAAAAGTTTCCTTGACATATAAATGGAATTGGCATCTAACCTACGTCATTTGATTCTTTTGGATATTTGTGGAATTAGCTATAAATTTTTGTAGTTGAAATTGGAATCACATTTTTACATACTTAGTTTTGTTAATGATTTTCTAATTATTATTAATTTATACCCAGTTGTGTCTATTTTTTGTGACAACTATCTTTTTTTTCAAAAACTCTTTTTTTAGTACTTGCAAGTAGTCAATGGTACTAGTAACCATTGATTTTTTAGATCAATAACTGAGATTGTTCTGTTTCATAGTATTCATAGTACTAAGCACAAAAACTGCATTTTTGGCAAAACGCTACCAAAATCATTTGGTCTTTCTTGCAACCACCCTTTAATAAAGCAACCTTGGTTCTAAAATCAAAATCTTAAAAAATCAAACCGCACCAACCACAATTAAGCATGGGGATGGATTTCAAGGTACTTTTAGGGACACTTTAAGGGAACTCTACAGTGCAAGTGTAGGTACATGGATGGGAATGGATGCACCTACTTTACCTCAATTTTAGAAAATATTTTTAGAGCCTAGTTGCTTTATGGACCTCCTACCTTGAGTCTGTATTTGTTACATTATTTTATCCTATTAGTGCAAATCCAAAATTAGTGAACCAAGTGGTACATTGAAGAAAATATTATCTATTTATATATTCAAAAATGTTTTGAGAACCTAAGTGCATCCTTGTGTCATCTTGAGTCATTGATAGTGTTTGCATCCAAGAATTTGACCCAAGTGTATTTTTAAATTATATTATTACATATCCAAAATTAGTGAACTAATTTGTACTTTGAAATAAACATTATAAACCTACATAATAAAGAATGATTTTGGAGCCTAGCCACATCCTACCTTTTCATCTTGAGTCATTGACAATGGTTGCATTGACCTAAGTTTTTGACCTAAGTACATTGCTATAATAAGTCCAAAATTAATGAAGCAATTGATAAATTGAAGAAAATATTATCTAAGCATATGCTTGAGAATGCTTTTAGAACCTAGTCACATTCTACCTTGTCATCTTCAGTCATTGACAGTGGCTACATATAAGCTTTTGACTTGGCTATTGATCCAACTATATTGATTTATCCTATTTAGTACAGGTTCAAAATTAGAGAACCAATTGGTACATACATTGAAGAAAACATTATCTACTCTACCTATATTCTAGAGAGTGTTTTTAGAACCTAGTCACATCCTACCTTGTCATCTTAAGTCACTGACAATGGCTACGCCCATACTTTTGACCCAAATATATTTCTATATCTTGTCAATACAGGCCTATAATTAGTGAAGCAATTGGTACATTGAAAAGAATATTATGTATTTGTACATTAAAAAATGCTATTAGAACCTACTCGGATCCTACTTTATTTTCTTGAGTCAATGATAGTGGCTGCAACCAAGCTTTTAACCCTAGTACATTGCTACATAATTTTAGTGCAGGACTCCAGGCACCTACATTAATGTTATCCTAACATTTTCTTTTAGTGGAAAATTATACAAAAATATTAATACTTCATCCATCATGTACTAATTTAAAATAGTGTGGTTTGGATAATTTAGTGCCACATGTATTAAATAATAGAATATACCAATGCATCTGATACACCAATTTAGGAGAGAAGAGCCAAAAGTTTCAATTGTTAACATTTTTATAGTTGTTTTTTAGGAATATTATTAATAGTCTACGATAGATTTAAATGTGGATGTTTAGAAATAGAGTCCACAATTAATGATTTGAAAAAATTGTATTTTTTTCATCAAAATGATTATACATGTTAAGATTAGATTGTCATCATTGTGGTTGTTGTTTTTGGAATCCTCAAAATAAAAACTAGAAGTAATCATTCAAAGATTTAATTCCTAAAGGATTAAACTGTTTTTTTTGGCAACATAGCAATTTTGAGCAACTCACTATAAATGGGATTTTTCTTTTTCCTTCAAATTTTCACACAACATGTGTCTAAAGAGTAGCTTTAAGGCCCAATAATTTTCATAACTTTTTTATTACATGGTTAAACAATTATTGTATCATATGTGATTTTTATTGATTGTCGAGTAGCTTGAGCACCTCAAAAAATTCTTTAAAATCACTTGTTTAAGAATGAAAAGTTTGAAATTGGTTTTCCAGATTTATATATATTTGAAAAGCTTTGAATCATTCCATTTTGATTAATGAGATGAAAGTTATGAAGAGTTTTAGTTTGAGGGCAATTATAGACTCTTTATTCTAAAATAAACTTTGAAGTCTTCTATTTAACTCAATTTTCAATATTTTTTGAAAAAACTAATATTGTAGGATGTAGATTGTTTACTACAACATTACACCCATTATGATTGGCATTTTTCAATTCTATAACTAAATTCTCAACAATTTAGTATTTAGAATCATTCTCTCACTTCTTTCTACTTACTATTTTTTTCTATATGTTGTACAATTTCAAATGATCTAAAAATTTTCAAGCATGTAGCGAACTTGCTTTGAAGAATGATTCCAAAGAAGCACCACCATTTGGGAAATTTTTCATATAAATGTGACCTTTTGAAATGCAGCTACCTAGTTTTTTTTGCAAGGCCAAAAAAGGATTTTTGTCACTTCAAATGCTAATATCTTGCAAATTTATGGTGGAAAATTTTGAAAGTTTTTCTAAATCTTTTCAAACTAGTGTATTGCAAGATTCTACAATTACATGTGTCCAAATTTTTTTTTTTTCTAAAATTTGGTACTTAGATTGGAAATGACAATTTCTGGAGTATTTTTGATGAAAACATAGTCAAAAACCTTTAGGGGTTAAATTCATCGCTCTATTTACCATATACTTCCTTTAATTGCACTTCCTATCTTATCATTAATAATGTGGGAAAGAAAAAAATAATAAGTATTTTAGTATAGTAAAAGAAAATGGTTGTAATATAGATTGAAGTATATAAAACATTGTGGGGGATTTTCTTGAGTTTTACCAACTATTTTTCTTTGATTCTCCTAGTGAACCTATTTTCAAGTACCAAGTTTGTTTGTTTCTCTATTTTTTTTAATTCTAAATAGAAATGTTATAGATTTTTTCATCATGATTTTTTCAAAGTTTTCAAATTGTAACTTACTCTCCCCCCTTGCCCCCCTTTTTCCACCAAACATTGATATAAAGAATTACCCAACTTTGGGGGTCATTTATGTCATTTTGATTCTCAAAGTCAATGGTGAATTGGTGAAGACTTAGAACATCTCCACCCAACCACATAATATTGTCCAGGCAAGGAATTTTGGATGGTTGGCCTTCTTCCTCCTTTCCACCAGTTGGAGACTTTGCATTCTTTTAAGCATTGGACGCTACAAATTTTTAGTTCCACACTTCAACCTGTTGTTCCCTAAGGTAACTACACCTAAAATCACACAAATAAGCAATTTAGCATGGTTTCCATTATTACATTGGAATTTTTTTTGTAGGGTCTTGTTGGTAGTGAAAAGATGTTTCTAGATTCTCTTAGAATGTAGTTTTTGGACACCGCATAAATAAACTACGAACTTTCAAAGTGCTGAAAATAGATGTTCCTAAAAACAATCAAATACTCTCATGAATAGTGGGAGTATATTTTAGGCAAGAATATGTAGTGTACGATTTTAGGAAGCATGCAATTTTAGGTGTAGTTACCTTACATGTTTGACTTGCAGCACGGCTTGCCGTCACGGTCAAGTTTTGGGTATTGTTTTTTTATTAAGGAAAAGAGCTCCCAGTTTCAGCCCCACCTGCTCTATGGGAGAGCTTCCAAATTGTCCCACTGGTTCCACATTACCCTACACGAACTCTCATTGCATTGGAACCGTCATGTTTCTACATTAAAACTCGTGATTTTTGCAACCGCTAAGTTAGTGGGGGTCCGGTCAAGAGGAAGACCTTCAAGCTCTCAAGGACATGCGAAGTACTGCAGAGCAGGCTGATTTTCCAGTCTACCGGTGGAGATGCCTGAAGAATATTACAACAATTGTCGATCCGCTTTGCTCGAACCAGAACTGCTACTCAAATTAAACAAATTTTTAATTTTGTTATGCCATAATAAAATGGACTAAATTGAAAATCAAATTTTTTTAACCCAAAATGAAATTGTGTGGTCAAAAGTCACCCATAATCATCTCAACATCATTCACATGTGTTATATCCATACCTTAAGTTATGCTATTTGTTTTATTTTCTTTTGTTTGTTACGGTGAGATCTCTTGGACTATGCATCCCCCTGGTCATGTTCTTGGTACTATCGAAAAGCCCTCAATGAGGAGGGTTACAAAGACTTTGTTTTGAGACGTTGAGACCTATGGTATAAAAGATATAGAACTTGTGAAAATTTGTATGTATAAAAAAAAATTTAGATAATTACTTTAACTTTTATTTTGACTATGGCAACGGTGCAGGGCACACTAGCATGAGGATTAACATTCTTGAACGTCGACACGGACGCCAAACGTCCGTTGGATGACAGGGAATAAGTATAGTAGGACAGAAGTACAACTATTCATCTTTAGATTTTTGTTGTGAAAAGGAGAGGTCTCTCTAGTAGTTTGACTTCCAAGTGAGTGTTTTTGCTAATTTCTTAAGCCAATGATTTGCACAATAATAAAAATGGATGATTTCCAAGTCCATCCCCTTGTCCTTTAACCCATAAACGACAGGCTCATAACCGTGGAAATCATCATGTTTTGTCACCGTGTGAATTGTTGGATGTGAATAATGCAAATAACACTCATTAGAAGACAAACTACTATCGATGATCTTCCCTTTTCACACGAAATTGGGAGGATGACATAGTTGCACTTCTGTCCTACACAAGAGATTCTCTTGTCATTCATCGACCAAAAAAACGTCCTCAACAACATTTATGGGTTAGCCCATAAACGTCTAGGCGGACGTTTTGCGGCCGATGAATGACAAGAGAATCTCTTGTGTAGGACAGAAGTGCAACTATTTCATCCTCCCAATTTTGTGTGAAAAGGGAAGATCATCAACAATAGTTTGACTTCCACTGAGTGCTTTTGCATTGTTTTAATCCAACAATTCACACGCTGTCCAAACAGATGATTTCCACGGTTATGAGCCTGTCGGTTTAAGGGTTAAGCTTACACTGAGAGGCCTTGGATTACGGAGCTCTTTTTCAATTTGTGATATTTCGGGGTCATCCATCCATTTGGGGGAAAGAGTTCCATTTCTGCAGCTGATTCATCAAGGATGCGGGCTCTCCTACCTGGCCACCGTTTGCCAGCCTTGGAGAGACTTGTGATGTTTTTGTTGTTTCTTTGTCCTCAAGTGCCCCCCCCCGGGCTCCCCGCCCCGCGGCCTCTCCTTTCCAATGCAGGCAGTGTCATGGGTAAGTACAACCCACTTGCCGTCCTGTACGATGGGTCTTCTGTGTCACACAATGGATGGATGGATGGATGGATCGATGGGTTACCACTACTTTGTGTCGTATTCTGTCCTGGGGCCGCCCCCCCACAGTGTATCTGAGTCATTTCTCTGGCTTTTGTGACCAAGTTTGGTGATCAGTTGATCACTTTGGGCGATGGTCTATTTTGATCCAGCACGTTTCGGGACCCACCACAAGGTAGAGAGACCATCCTGGTTCGCAATCTTGGGCTGCCAACAACTCCCACGAGGGGCACATGTTTTCATCAGAGGTGCAAGTTTGTTTTATAAACCAAACGCAAATGGGATTATAAATTTTCCCGATTAAAATTGTAACTTTTGTGAATTTCTGGATCGGTATGTCTTGAAATTAGAAAAGTCGTCCATAGAGTGGAGTCATAAACATCCTGTTAAAACAATCTACATTTTGCCTTTCCGTGTATCTAATGGCACTTGAGAATTCACCAATAAAGGGATTGACACATTACCCTTTGTTGGCATTGAGGCACAGAATCTGTCAAAAAATAGAATAGATTTGGATGAGTTTGTGTGGCGGAATTGGGGCCGAGAGTAGAATGATGAAATTAGGCAAGTGGCGGATATGGGTTGGTCTACCTTAATAGTGGATTGTGTATATTGCGTATGGGGGTGCCCCTTTTGAGGCATAACATTGTTAACCAACCTAAACTTTTTTCCTTTCGAGGAGGGACGATGCCTCCCGATATGTCTGGGAATGAACTTAGTTCTTATATGTAGAAAATCATTGGTTGGCTAGGAAGTTTCAAATGTAGTATTATTGGATGAATAAGAAGTTGCAAGAGAGTCATTGGGTGGTTGGAAAGTTGTCATGCTAGGACTCCCACTTTCTAAAGAAGCACAAGGGACCCCTCAACGTTGGATAACAATGTTATGGGAGATAGAGATGGAATTCACTTCACTTACTTCCTTACTTGACCATTTTAACGTTGCAATGATTACTAAGTGTCCAATGGATGGCAAAGAATCCTTATGTGTAAGACAAAAGTGCAGATGTTCATCTTTGAAATTTCGTGTGAAAAGAGGAGGTCTTGCATACTAGTTTTACCTCCAACGAGTGCTATTGGTTGGATCTCTTTTAAGCAAATGATTACACCGTACCCCAAAAGATGATATCCATGGTGATGAGCCGGATGTTCCGGGGTTAATAAATGAGTGAATTATAATAAATTCATTATCCCCCATATGTATATATTTTCTAAACTTGCTAGATTGTAATCAATATGGGATTAACAATTGCATCTGACTTGTATCCAATAATGTACCCATATATTTCACAATATCAATCTCCCACATAACACATACATATTTTGTATATCATATCCATATATATTACGTATGCATTCAATATATCATACTTGTATCAAAGTTTTTCTGGTTTTGGTTCTCAAGGAGGGGTAAATCAATTGTTTTATTTATTATTTTTGATTGGTGGTGGTGATTAATCCCTAAAGTTTCATTGCCTTCTCAAAGGACAAAATGGATTTTAAACAGGTTCCTATAACATCAATTTTTGATGAAAACTTTTAAGACTTTCCCATAAGATAGAAAAATTGATAGCTTTGTGGAAGTATATTTTTTATTTCAATTGGTGTCCAGGAGCAAAATTTATGCCACAAGAGGCCTATAATTGAACTTAGTGGGCAACACAGAAAACCCATGAAAAGTCAAAAGTAATTATTATTTTTTTTTTCTAAAATATTATATTTTTATCTATATGTAAAGCTTTCATTCATTCTATTAGGACTAGTAATGAAAGTTAAAGGCAATCATATTTTTTGTACAATCTAAGCATCTTCTTGAAAAAATTATACTTCAATTTTTGGAGAATTTTTTTGAAACTGTCTCATAAGGTAGAAAACTAATTATCTTTGTGTGAAGATAATTTTGATTTCAATTGGTGCTCAAGAGAAAAAATCATACCACAACCAAGGTTACTATTCAATGAGCATGCAAGAGTGAGCTTGTGAGCCTATGAGCATACAATTTTTTAGAGTGAAAATCTATGATTGTGGACCTATGACCGTGAATACTAGAAAATTAAGGTTGAAATATTGAACTAATCTTTTTATTCTGTCAATAAATGGGAGTATAGGACATTAGGTTGTAAGCACTATAATATAAAGAAGAAATTTTAAGCCATGACAAATAAATTACAATACAAATTGGAAATTTAGGAAAAAGAAATATTGACTATACTGCCTTCATTGGCACTAAATTGTTCTCCAAATCTAAAACCAATTGATAAAAAGAAAACCCAATTCTACAAATGAGTGACCGTGAGTTGAAACTAAAATGGCATCATAATGATAATTGTTATTGATTATGAAACCATTGGAGCCCAAGCCCCTAGTTCCCATCAGTGCCACAAGGTATGTAATCTCAAACTAAGTGTTTAAAAAAATAACCAAATGCTACAACCAAGAGCTAAATGAAAGAAGTAGGGTACAAATTTTGTTTTTTTCTTGATCATTGGCTATATGGCTAGGAGATCCCATTGGCACCAAGTGTTCCCCCTTGAATAGACTAGCATGTGATAAAAAAAACTGACCCTTGCACAAGTATAGTCAGATTGAATCTGAATTTTAAGCCAAATTTATAAATAAATCTTGTATACGCCAACAAGTCTTCAAGAGTTGAATTCACCATTATTTCACGTGGCCATTTCAAATTGCACTTACTAATTGTATTAGATTTTTTGTTTCATCACCAATAAGGAGGGAAGGGGACACTTGGCATAGTTTGCCCGCGGTGGATTCCAACCAACCACTAAATAAATAAATAAATTTTATTTATTTATTTTGGTCCGCAACTAAGGGATTTTACTTTAGCCCGAGTGGTTCTAAGCAACAAAAGGATAGTGATCAACCGAACAACCATTAGATTAAGATGGAAGAGTTGAATTTCCTCGACAGGTTTGACAAGAGGACAATGATCAACTAATCAACAATTTGGTGTAAGTGTGTAACTCATTCCTCACAAAAATAATCTTTATCAATCAAATATCCTCTTCCAAAATCTTAACACAACTAATTACCAACACATCAAGATGGAAGACCATAATGCCCCCCATCAACCATGATAAGACCCACTCTGCTACAAGACAATGATCAACCAAAATGAAATTCGGTGTGGCTAAGGTCTTTCCACACATAATGAATTTCTATAAGCCAATTTTTTTATTTAAAAAAAATCTAAACAAGTCTACCAAACTACAAATCAAGAAAAAAGTGCTAGTACCTTTCCATTAGCCCTAGGAGGACCTATGATGCTACAAGACACTAATCAACTAAAATAAAGTTTAGTGTGACCAAGATCATTAGATATAAAAATAATCCATATCATCGATTTTTTTTCTTCTAAAATCTAAACAACTCCAACAAAAACACATCAAGAAAAAATTATTGGTATTCTCTCATTGGTCCCAAGAAGATCAACATTGCTACAGAACAATGATCAACCAAAATGAAATTCAGTTCAACAAAGCTCTTTCCGTATAGAATCAATTCCTTTTCATCAATTGCCTTTTCTAAAATTTGATTAAATCCACCAACCCGCACATCAGGATTGATAGGTTGGTTCCTTCCATTGCCCTTGAGAGATCCCAAGCCATGAGAAGACATTCATCAACAAAAATGAAATTTGATGTGGCTAAGCTTGTTTTATACAAAATTAATTCCTATCAACCAAATTATTTTTTTTGAAATCTAAACAAGTTCAACGATTGGTAGATTAAGACTAAAGTTGTAGTCCCCTTCATCAGCTCCAAAAGGTCCCAAGGTGCAAAAACAGTGATCAACAAAAATGAAATTTGGTGTGATAAAGTATTTTCCATTTCAAATGAATCTCAATGAATCAAAGCAATTGGTGTGTAAAAATCTTTGGTGTAACAATCTCACTCCTTTCTAAGATAATCTTTGTCGATCCAAAGCTTGTATAAAAATTTGAACTTAGATCCATAAAGCTTCTCATGTTGGCCCAAAGAGCTCTACAAATCCATAGTCACGTTATTAAACATCCATATATAGAACAAGCAAACTGAATTGAACCCCAATCTGAAAGGACTCAAAAAACTCAAATGTAAATAATAGAGTTGGAGATTACACATTTAGCTTCAGAAGCATTAGTTACTTTTTGGAACAAATATTGTAATTCAATAGAATATTCTATGCAACCTTATTTCCATCTCCATTTGTATTTCACATCATTTGAGTTTTTTATCTTCATAACGAATACTTTCAATATTCTAAACAGTATTGGAAATTAGAATTTTCATATAAATTTTATATAACCATGGAAATAGATTCACGATAATAGGTCCATGGTAATAGGTACCAATAATTTTTTAAAATAGTAAAACTTGACCACAGATTTTAAATATAATCTTCTTTTAGAAACATTATTGAATTTTCGAATGCTTTTCAAATTTTTGAGCTCAATGTTCATATAATCCCCACTCAAGACTCATAGGCTCATGCCCGCACGCTCACATAACAATACCATTGATATTCTTTCTAAAAAAATTTGAAGCTAAAATTTAGGAGTAATGTTGTTGTAATAGACCAACCACTACTTTAACCTCTGAAGGATCAAATAGCACTTTTTGGAAACATAGCATTTTATGTCATCTATTTACAAATGGGATCTTTATTTTTTTAATTTGAAATTTTTACTCAACATGTGGCTAAGGAGTAGCTTTCAGATGCAGCAATTTTCATAACTCAAAAATAGTAACATTTCAATATTTTTGGAATAAAATAAAATTAAAGGATGTAGATTGTTTATTAAAACATTACAACTATTGGAATTGGCATTTTTCAATTCCATCACTAAATTCTTAACAATTTAGTGTTTTTAATTATTTTTTATTTTTTTCTACTTATCATTTTTTTCAAGTATAAATATGAAATATTTTTGTTGAAATTATATGTATTTCCAAATTATTTCTTCTATAGATTATGGAGCTGGTTTGCAAGTTGTAAGTATATTCATTTTTAGGTAAAAAGTTTGAAAGATGAAATCTAACCATTTAGAAATTTTTTTTGGAAATCCAAGCACCATGACCTTGCAATTGGTAAGGCTTTTTATTCTAAAATTTTAGGAAGGTGCACTTTAATAAGTTAACTAAAGGAACCTATAATTAAATTTGTTAACAAATAAATGGAATGAAGATTTTAGCCTTGCTTTAAAGACTAGTATTTTAAAGAAGTTTTGGGCCTTCAACATGAAAGAAACTTAGGGGTTATAAAGGAATTAAAAAATATAATTATATTCTTTTATAGATTTGTAGATTAAACTTCCTTTGTCTGCATTTTGAAACATGAAAAAAAATGTTTTTCATTCTTTTGGTGTCTAATCATCTTCTTAGATTTATAAAATTGGACCAATTTAGTTATATATTTTTACTCATTTTTTCTATTTTTCACAAATTAAAATGTCAAGGTTTCTATATTCTTGATATTTTGCACTTTTTGAGTTATCTTATCCAAGATATTATTCTACACTTCAAGCTTTTTAGGGTACAATCTTCTAAATTGGCTATAGATTTTTTTTGATAAAGGATGTTTTTTTAATCTTAAAGTGTGTTTCAAAAATTGAATACAAATGCAAATCACAACAAGTTGTATAAGAGTTTTTTACAATTACTAAACTTCACTATAGAACTTCAACCTCTCCAAATTGTAAGTATATTCCAAATTGTTTGTTGTTTAAAGACCAGTATTTAAGTGAATTCATACTAAAGCTGTTGCTCTCATGTTTTCATTGCACTTGACTAATATGAGTTAATTGACATTGAGTTATATAATGCATCTACCATGTCTATTATTGCCTTTTTTTAAAATTTGTTGGTAGTGTATGTTCTTGATTGGAATGGTTATATTTGTATGAGGGTGCACTTTAATCCCTTCATAGCCAGGTGTTCAAATTTCTAACAATGGATGAACACAAACATATCCCAAATATATGAAAAAGTATTTTTGATTCATTAATATTTTTGAGATTTATGTATTAGTTCTTCAATATTTATATGGTATAGATTAAGAAGACTTTGCTTTGAAAATATTTTACAATTCAAATGTTACTAGTAGGTTCAAACTCAAAAAGTATCTTTTTAATATAAAAAAATGACCCTTCAAAAATCGACTTGAATAAAAAAGTAATATACAGATCTTTAAAATTGACTAAAATCAGATTTTAATGATTTTAATTTAAAGAAAAAAATCTTGTAATAATCACACAAATTCAATCTACAATCAATTTTAGAGGGAGTTTCTAAATTTTGTCTCTGAAAATAATTGAAAAAACATTAGTTAGTGTAATAGTTGATATCACCATAAGGGTATGATCTATCGATTATAATTTATAACTATTGTTTGAAAAGTCATTACAATTTTTTCCTAATTTTTATTTTCTAATACATTTTCACAATTCTGAAAATCTAGACTCCTTTCCACTGTAAACCAAATTGTTTCTTGATTTTATAGGAATGGATTTAATATTTTTGGATGTTATATTTATTTTTTATTTTTATTTCTTGTTTGTACTAAGGAACCAAAGTATAATAAATGAAGGGAGAAAGAGATTTGCCAACTAATGGAATATGCTTTGGGCAACATTTCCTGCAAAGTATTTTTAAGACTTCAAAAAATTTCAAAATAGTAGGAATCAAAAAGCTTGCTAGTTTTAAAGCAATATAAGCAATATTTGCTACATTGATATTCTCTTTCATCCACGTGCTGAAATCTCTCAACCTATATATTACATTATAGAATTTACTTTTAAGATAGAATTGAAACTCTAATAGAAAGAATTGCAATTTCAACAAATCTAAGCAAAGCAATGACAAACCAAATGGAAACTTGCTGAATAGGAGCCTATAAGAAATGATAGAGATGGTAGATCTAGTGCAAGAAAGAGATAGGAACAAGTCTCAATCAAGGTTGAAGGAAAGGTCACAAAGATCATTTGGTGACAAGGCCTATCACTTGAAGTCTACAATGCAAGGAACAAGGAGATTGTCATCCTTTCACAAGTTTTAATAACTTATGAAGGGAAAAGTCCCACATATCAAATCATTTAGTTAAAAAAGTACTTGATGTACAAGAAAGACAAATAAGGGGCTGTCATTTTTTCACTATCATTGGACTTCACGAATTGCTACTCTGAACCTCTCCACCAACAAAGATATGTGCTTTCTAAGAGTCACATCAATTAGTACAATGAAAAGCCCTTTGCCACTATCCTACAACAACTTTGTGTATGAAACTAAACCTCACTGTTTTGAAGTCAATGAACTGCCACTTTGAGCCTTATTCCTATGACATCCACGTGATCTTTCAATATATGAAACTAAATATTGCCATTGACACTCATTTCATAGGAATTTCATATTAATTTAATGTGAGCTTGTGATATCAGAAGAAAAAACTAAAACCTAAAAAACCACTAACTTTTTAGAATCTCAACTTTGCTTGAAGTTACAACTTTAACAAAGTTACTAAAATGTCAAGGTCTTAGGAAAGTCATTAAAAAGTTGTATAAACCATTAATGCATTAACTTTAGGTCTAGAGTGATATGAAATTGAATAGGAGGAAAATTTGATAGTCACATGTGTTCCCATGGTCTAGGCACAACTCTGATCTTAGCTGAAGTTTTACGTGCAACAAAATGTATAGTTTGTAAAAGGATTGAGATGGTGCAACATTTCTTGGCAAATTAAGTTAGAAGCTTTTTGCTAATTTGAATTGTGAGTATGTTCTCTACTAAAATTGGAGTCACCCTCCTTCTGACTTGCCAAGCAAGAAAAATCCGCATTGTACTAGTTCTCTTCATTTGTAGAATGAACCTCAAATGTTGGACCTCAAAAGTCACACATCAAATCACTTAGTTAAGTTGATGTACAAGAAAGGCAAACAAGGGGTTGTCAATTTTCACTTTCATTGGATTGCACTACTTTGAAGTCAATGAACTGTCACTTTGAGCCTCTCCACCGATGAAGATACGTGCTTTTTTAGAGTCACATCAGTTAGGAAAGGAGCTCTTTGCCACTGTCCTCTGAAAGTTTCATATTTTAAGTCAACAAACTGCCACTTTGAGCCTCAGTCCTGTGATATTCATACAATCTTTCAATACATGAATAAAAATAATGCCATTGACGCTAATTTCATATGAACTTCATATTAGTTTAATGGGAGCTTCTAGTTTTAAAAGAAAAAATTGAAACCTAAATGGTTACTAACTTTTTTAGAATCTCAACTTTGATGAAATTACAACTTTCTCAAAGTTACTAAAAAGTCAAGGTCATACCAAAATTGTATAAACCATTAATGCATTAATTATCTTTTGAGTTTAGAGTGGTATGAAATGGAATAGAAGGGGAATTTGAGTCATATGTGCTGTGTAGTGCTCCCATGGTCCGAGTGTATTGTTTGTAAAAGGATTGAGGTGCTGCCGCATTTCTTGGGCAAACTAGAAGTTGTTTGCTAATTTGAATTGTTCGTTACAGTCAGTAATGTTCCACAGAAGCGCTGGTTCTGAGCTCTGGACAAAAAAATTCTCAAATGAACTCGGTGTGCAGCTGCAGCTAGAAAACATTGATTCGTTCTGCGAGAATACGTCCAAGAAAGTGAAGTCCTGCGTCCCCTTGTTACACAAATAGCTTAAGATAGATATACAATGACCTTGCGGTGCAGAAGAACACGCGATTCTTCATAAACTTGTGGCCGCAGTGATATTCTTGCGCAATTTGCTGTGGAAACGTTTCTGCAAAGGGGATCTCGATGTGCTGTTGGCGAAAAATTCATTCATTCTGAGAGAATGCATTAAAAAAACTGTAGTACTCCATCGCCTTGTTCTACAGAAGAAAACCTTCTTGAAAGATGTAATGGCCTACACGATCAGCCGATTATTGAAAATTCTGCCTCATAGATCTTGTGCAATTTATTCTGGAAAATATTTGTGTGAAGAGACTCGTTGTGCGGTTCAGGAAATTGTGAGAGGATGCGTCCAAGAAAGTGTAGCATTGAATCTTCTTGATGTAAAAAAGGCTTTGATTTATAAATTGCCTTGCGGCGCAGAGGAACACCGGATTATTGATAAATTTGCGATTGCACAGGTTGTGCAATAAGCAGGTTGTGCGATTACCGAACACATCCACTCTAATATGCGTGGGGTCCGTCAGTTCCATGTAAATAATCTCTAACTATAGAGACAGGAATCGTCCTCATTTTTCTCCCTAGAGTGCTATCCCTTAGGGTTTCAACTCAGCTCCGGTCAAAATTTCTATGCTATCAATCGGCAATCTCATCTCGACATATCGCTCCAATGTAGAGCCGATGCAGCTAATTAGACTATACAAAAATTCTGTAATTTCTCTGCAATGTATACAATTTCTTCGCAATCTCTGCAATTTCTCAACAGTCTATCTCCACTCGTGTTGCAATCGTTGGATTGACGCTGATGTAATGCGTTTCGGTGGAGTCTCTGTACGCAGGACACAGGCTCCGGGTGTAATCATCGCTGCTTGATCGATTGTAGTACTGCCCAGGGAGCGATCTCTGTTCTCTCACGACGTACGACCTGCTGTTGTCTTCCTGGACATAACGGTGCGATTTCTGGTGCGAGGAAATCTCGTATCGGCTCGAGACGTAGGAGCTTGGCCAAATCATGGAGTCACTCTTCACTCGCCTCACTTGCTTCAGTGCTTGCGCACGATCCAAGCACCCGGTAACAGTCACCCGCTGGTTACGACCATCGCAATGAACGTCCCGAACGCTTCTCATTGCATAAAGTGCGTCTCGCACCTGGTCTTCACATCGGGCGCAGCACATTGGCACCATCAAATCGATCGTGTTCAATTCCATGGGAGGCGGCATTTGGAAAGCTTGAGAGTATGGGCCTGAGGTTTGCCGTCCGTATTGAACGAAGTAGGCAGGCTCACTCTCACCGTAGAAAACCTCCTGCATGGACATTGCCATTACAAACTCGAATGCTGAATTAGAAACACTTATGAATCCTGCCTTTCACCTGTGGGATCACTAACTAGAATGCGCTTGGCAATGCTGGCGAGGTTGATCTTGAAATGACCACCGTTGTGGAGAAACAGGGGAGCTGTGAAAAACACTCTCTAAAATAGAATTCGAGCCCTGTTTAACCAAGACCTTGAGTAGTAGTAGTTTCAGTAGGCTTGCCGAGTGCTGAACAGGCTGTTGAACTTCTGAGGAGAAGCTGGAATGATTATATACCAGTTGTGGCTGCACAGGCCGCAGGAAGCGACAAGCGCGTCAGAGCATGAAGAAAGATGGAGGGAGGAGATTCAAAGTGCGGCACGGGCCGTGCTTCCAGGCAGGACCGTCACGGCAGTTGTGTTCCTTTACCTCTCCCCGAGGTATGATGCCCACTGGAATGCGAGTAATTCCAACTGCATCATGACTGTGAGTGAGTGGCCTTGCACCGCTATTTCTCACTGTACAGTACTTGCTCATAATCAACCTGCAATTTCCACCTTTCAATTCCAGATGTTAACGCTTGATGTAGATTTTATCACAGAGCACGTGATTTCACTGCCTACACATCTCGGAAGGCGAGCGGGACTGATTCGGCATGGAATCGAAAAGGCAAGGAGTCCAGCTTCGACTAGCCATAATATCCTCTCGTCCAATGCGTAAATCCCAGAAATTGAACTTGAAGGTGAAAGCTTATGAAGTCTAGTTTCTTGTTCCACTTTAAAAATCTAAATTTCTTAAAATCTTGTTTACGCATAGAAAATATATGACCTCATTTAGTAAAATATGAAACTGTTCTTTATACAAAATATCTTAGCTCAAGTTGCACTTGAAAACGATATTTTACCATGTCCAATTTCGACGGAACCTTCAGATGTTTAACTCTTGGATTTCGTGAGACGCTTGTACAGTACGTCTCGTTTTTTTCCGCTTGCATAGTGCTCATAACTTTTTGAAATTCCATTTTTAGACGCAGAAAAGCGGCTGAAACTCGTGAGATTTCAATTATCTGAAGTAATGTTACAATTGTCATTCCGTGCCATTATAATATCAGGAGGGATCCCAAAGAATTCTCTGCTGACCAGGAAAGGAGGCAAAAGGATGACCGAATAGCTGGACGGGGGATGTAGGACAAACAACATGTTTTTCCAGCTTCACTGAAAAGAAAAGTCTTACAAGTGGCAGTCCCAATCATGCGCAGAATCAGTGGGAGGTACCAAAGAGAAGATCGATGTGTTTTGCGCTTAGCTTCAATCGATGTGACAGTGCCAGAGTGAGAGACGACTATCTGACACTATTATGCAAGTTGAGTGAACGCATGCGTTTTGAGTTTGGCCATGTGGAGGATTGTTTCACCTGGCTTGTTCCTGTCTTCATCAATGCAGCTTAGTCGACATGGTACACTTTCGGAACTAGTGCATGGGTACTGCTACTGTGATGATGCTATCGTGTAAGGTAGAAGGCTCGAGAATAGTTCGGGCATTAAGAACCGCCCACCTGTAAAATGTACACAATTTGTACATGCTGTTTTTTCTTAGCCTTCACTGATGTACAAACAGTGTACATTTATTTCAGGGGTGGACGATTTTGGAGCCCTATGCCGGTTCAACTTCAAAATTTCATAACTAATCTCAAAAAGCTTCAAAAAATATGAAACGACTTAGGTTAGATGCCAAATCCACTTCTCTTTCAAGGAAAATTTACTGTAAAAATATCTCAAGAAGTTTCGCCTTCCCAAAATTCAGTTTCAGCTCTTAGGTGGGCGATTTCTGGACGTGTTACCTTAATGCGGATGAGACTGACTCAGCTTCATGAATCGAAGATCTTGGGCACCAAGTTCGAAATTATATTTTCCAATGCAAGTTTTCACATATTCTCGGCACAGTACCCTTGCACAAGTTACGAGCTGAAATGGAGCTGAAACCCAATTTCAGTGCAAGGGTACCTCTCAAATGATAAAGCTGTGGCGTGCAGCCGAGACTGACTCAGCCTTGATCATGAACCCAAGACCTTCGACACCAGGTTCGAAATTACATTTTCCAATGTAAATATTCACTGATATCTCGGTACAGTACCTTTGCACAAGTCTTGACCATTATTGAATGGAGCTCAAGTTGCCCAATTTCAGCTTGTCCTCCAACAACGAGATTTAAATAAATGCGTGAGTACAGGTTTGATTTGTGATGTGGTTGAGATTCGAATCGAACCCAAAGAACGTTGTGAGGGGTCACTCATGAACAGCTTACGGCAGAATTTGAACGAATCCAGGTTGTAGATGTCGAAAAGATCCCTGGCGTGGACCCTACGGTACTATCCTTGGGCGAATCTTGGAGGGAGCAATGGTAGCAGAGAAGTCGAAAAGGGCAACCGCTGGTCAAAGACTCAAAGATTTCGGGCATATCGAATTTCATTGTGTACCACTTATTGGCAATTCCCATGATTCACAACATTTCAGAGAACCCTCGTTGAGCATCCTTCGAATTGGCATGAAAAGGAATCCATGACAATTCAGCCCATTTGAGCGAATGAGAGCCCTTCAAACCAAGGTGCCATATTCTTCACTATGTTTGAGCTGACTTTAATTTCATTGAATTTCCCCAAATTTGGAATGACTTTGCTCTGAATAATTTTCTTTGGGCACATGTGTGATGCCACTACTATTCAAGAATGGTATGTGTCATGATATTTTTAGCCCTTGTTGCACATTTTACCTCAGAGATCAAGATTAACAAAATAAAATGTACCATGCTTACATGGGCTCAAATGGACTAAAATGTCCGGAGTCTCCAACAGAACAACTGATTTATATTACTACTACTATGACCAAAGAATGTGGCATTGTGGCTATTTGTGAAGTAGAGAAGCAGATGAGATGGGAGATGGTGAAAATTAGGAAGCTTATCAATAGTCAACACTAGCATGTTTTGATTAAAATATAAAGTGGAAACTTGCTATATATTGATTTAGTAAGTAGGAAAAAGAACAAGAAGGACTAGTAGGAACTAGCTAATAATACTATCCCAAATATACTCCATATTTCTGCAGGATAATATCAATTTGTTCTTCTTCTTTATTTTCTTTCTTTCTTCTCTATGATAGGAATGAGGAAATTTAAAAGATGAAAATTAAGTCTTTTTGAGCATTCAAGTAGAAAAAAGAAAAAGAAAGAAAGTAAACCATGAGTGCTTCTGAACATTGAAGCAGGAAAAACAACAAGGAATAAGGTAAACCAGACTATAACCACTCCCATTTCAATCCCACCTTTGTCTACCCATGATGTATACTTCAAAACGAAAATGCACACAATAAAGATGAAATTGCAAGTTGGGTGGTAATTGGATTCAGCTTCATAGGAACTAAATCACAACCAAAAGATTCTTTATTCACATCATAGGTGTAAATTCTAAATACATTTATCTTTTTTTTTTTCAATTTATTGTTTTTTTTCTTTTCTTTGGCAAATACTAAAAAAATACAAAGCTATAAATAGAACTAAGGTTGAAGCACCACTTGCTCCTATTAGATGTGGTTCAAATGATGACTTTTTAAGGCAAGAATGTTAGCCTATTGAAGTAAAAAAAAACTGAAGTTGTTTCGTCAATTTTTGATATTCACACAATATTCCATTAATTTTCAAAGTTGAAATCACAGGATACCTATTCATACCCCCTAGATTCCCTTTAAGTACAAAATTCTCAAAATCCCCTTATGTTGCTTCAAAGAATTCTTCAATTTCCATTGATTGCTCTTGAAACTACATTGTGAGTTTGGGTGAATGTAGGTGTCCATTCAAGGCTAAAATATAGATGGCAAAATTAAAAAAACACGGTTGGTTTTAGAGCCTCCTACTGTATATTGTACAATCTATAATATTAGTTATCATGGTCATGTTATGAGTTTAGTTGAAAGTAATATATGGACAATATCTTCAAGGAAGCACCCATTGTTGTGTAATGCTTAGTACGTTCAAGGTTTATTTATACTAAGGTAGAATTATCTTCATCTCAAACTTAGTAGGATAGAAGGGTTAGCTTTATGTTTTGTTTGTATTGAGTTATGTTGATAGAATAGTATACATTTTTTTTAACCCCTAAAGGTCAGAGACTACATTTTCACCAAAAACGCTCCAAACCTGCTATTTCAAATACAAGTACCAAATTTCAGAAAAAAATATTTTTGGGAAAATGTAACCATAGGATCTTGTATTAAACTAGTTTGAGAAGTTGTGGAAAAATTTCAGAAATTTTCACCATGTGGATTGCAAGATATTAGCGATTAAATTGACAAAAATCCTTTTTTTGTCCTTGCA
Organism: Antitrichia curtipendula; assembly: GCA_951230915.1. Lineage (NCBI taxonomy): Eukaryota > Viridiplantae > Streptophyta > Bryopsida > Hypnales > Leucodontaceae > Antitrichia > Antitrichia curtipendula. The sequence goes on from OX579634.1 coordinate 41,557,584, forward strand.
AAAATCCAAGCAGCTACACATCACAAGGTCACATTTATATGAAAAAATGTCCAAATTGGTGGTTATTCTTTGGATTCATTCTTCAAGGTAAGTTGTCTACATGCTTAAAAAATTTCAGATCATTTGGAATTGTAAAACATATAGGAAAGAAATAGTAAGTAGAAAGAGGTAGAGAATGTTCAAAACACTAAATTGTTAAGAATTTAAATATGGAATTGAAAAATGCCAATCCCAACAGTTGTAATGCTGCAATAAACAATCTACACCCAATGTTTTTATTTTTTTTCAAAAATATTGAAAATTGAGTAAAATAAAGGACTTCTTAGTTTATCTTAGAGTATAGATTCCATAACTACCCTCAAACTAAAACTCCTCATAACTTTCATCTCATTAATTAAAATGGAATTATTCAAAGCTTCCCATGTATACATAAATCTAAAGAACCAATTTCAAACTTTTATTTTTTTTAAAAGTGATTTTTAAAGAATTCTTTTAGTTGCCCGAGCTGCCCGCTGCTCAATGAAAATGATATATCATGCAATATAACTTTTAACCATGTAGTCAAAAGTTATGAAAATTATTGGGTCTTAAAGCTACTTGTTGGTCACATCTTGTGTGAAAATTTCAAAGAAAAAAAATAAAAATTCTGGTCGTAGTGAGCTGCCAAAAATTGTTATGTTGTCAAAAAATGGTGTTTGGTCCTTTAGGAGTTAAATGAAAAATGCATTGACATTATAATTATAATACATGTTAATTATGTGTAAAGAACATTACATCACATGCATTATATAAGAGAAGAAATTGTGTGGCTTTTTAACCTTGAAGCGCTTCAACATCTATATTCTAAATGAGGAGCATAGTGTTTTAAGCCAATGATGTCCAAAAGCCTTCTCATTCATCTCAAATAATTTTTGAATATTTGAAAGATGACTTTTCTTTGAAAATAATTTGATAAGATCATAAGATTGATATAATTAATTAAATAATACAATAATATTATAAAAAATGTGCAAAAATCTCAAAAAAATTAGACTTTTACAAGTTAAAGGTGTACCTACCGGCCATAGATTTGTCATATGATATAAGTAGAATTTATACAATTTTATTTTGTTATTTTAATAAAATAATCTAATAATATGGTTCCACTTAATATGCCAAATTTTAAAGCACCAAAAAAAATGTTGAATGTCCTATTCCACGTTTTTAGCTAGCCTCATAGACACAACTATTTGCTCATGTTATCACATTAAGTTACCACATAAACAAAACCACCCTTGTAATAGTCAAATTGGCAAATCTTCATCTATGGTTTGACCTCATTATCAATCAATTGGCAATGATACATTCATCCAAGAAGGGATAATTTTTCCTAAAAACATTGAGATTGACTTGAACACAATACTATACAATTAAAACAAACATTTAGTCCTTCATCCTAAAAATTCAAAATCATAATTATTTTTAGTTTTTAGTTTTTTTATGCAATGTAAGTATTGTTATACATTGATATTGAGAATTAATAATGTATATAAAAGTTATATTTTGCTACTCAATGTACATGCTGGGATCCACCAACCCAAATATGATGTTGTAGAATTTACCTCTAAGATAGAATCCCAGATCTACTGGAAAGAGCTATAATTTTGACAAATCTAAAAGTGAAAAAGATAGGGGCTTGTACTCAATTCAAGTACTAGATTAAAGTTCTAACAAACTAAATGGAATATAGTACAAAAGAGAGAGAAGATGACAGTTGTTGTACTTGAAAAGATTGTTATATTCAATGTAGAGCTTTTAGATTCTAATAGGAACAAGTTCCAACAGCAAGGGACAGAAAGGTCACACAAAATCGTTTGGTGGAGAGGCCTAGCACTTGAAGTACACAATAGACCGCCAAGAAGATTCTCATCCTTTCTTAACTAATTCCACAAAGGTAAAAAAAAATGAAGCAACTTAGATTCAAATTGAGCTTTCTAATGCCTTTCAAAGAAAATTTATTGGAGAATGATTAGAGAAGTTCAACACCTCTAAAATGAGAGATCAATGGTTAAAATAATGTTTTATTGACGTCACACTTCATTTAGCTTAAAGAGCCCAAAAGGCACACTTGTAGTAATTTGCTTAAAAATCCACCTTCAATCATGAGGTGGGGGATTCAAACCCCACATGCAACCTTGTAGGACAAACAAGGTGATGAATAGTCCAAACAAAAAACTCAATAAAGTTAATTATAAAGTTCTTCACAATTTGTATAAGGATTTTTAGAGGAATGCTTAACTAGGAACATCACAAAAGTGACTTGTTGAAACACAACACCAAACTCCATCAAACCCCAATTTTGGTGCTTCAAGGAGTTTAGTCTTGAGTATTTCTAAAACATCCTCAAACTCCCACTCTTAGAGTGAACTCCTTGTACTCCTCGAAGCACCAAGCGCTCTAGAAATACACAAGACTGAACTCATTTCAAGCACTTTACAAATTAACTCTATTGTCCAAAAATTTAAATGTATCCCCCCTATTCTTTTCAACATTATTCAACTGTTTCCAACACTTCGTTAGCATACCAAATTTGGCACTCTTTTCAACTTTTTATTGACAATTAAAGTGTCAAAAACAAGATCAATTGTAAAAGCACTATCTGTTTCTCCAAAAGATAAATGGAAGTCATATCTAGCCCACTATTATTCATACTTTTGAGACTCCTGTGAAATGTTTTCTTCATTTTTGAAGTTGGAAAAACATGAGGCTCCGTCTACTAGCATCTCCACCCTAATACTGTAACACCTCTGTGTTAGAGGACGCTTCCAGAACCGCACCTGTTTTTGCACCTCCTACCTTACATCAGATGCATGGAGAATCGCTCCAAATCAAAGCACATTGGAAGTTTCAAGCATATTGCAATCGTGTTCGGTTCCCCACTTGGCCGTACGGTATTGACGATTTGAGATACTGGGGACAACATTCTTGTAATCGCATACAGTAAAATGATGAACATTATTCTCAGTGATACCTGGTCCTAAAACCATATCATCACCGCGTATTTACATTTAGGATTCGTGGTCCACCCTAACTTCGGATGTGGTTCTGCTTAGTTCAACTTGACTAGCGCAGGAGGAAGGGTGCGCACGATAGAAATAACAAAGAATGGGACTTCATCATGCAACGGAATGCCAGTCAACCAGCTGAATACATCTATCAATGACACTTATACAAGAATCCATGCAATCTTGGGCTGAAGAGGAGTCAACCTCCATAAAGCTTTCTTTAATATTCCAGAAAAGAATTTTAACTTCCTGTTCACCTGATGAAAAGAATAACAGCAGTCGATGTATCAGGAAGCACCAATCCTGCAGCAGTGTTTCCACAGTTATCACATTGAAAATCTTTGCACCTAAAAAGTTCTTTCTAGACCATTAGAGATATGACTCCAAAGACCTTCACTAAGATCGGAACTGTTGCAGTGAACTGTAAAATTACAATCCTGACCGGACTGTAATTTTTGATCAAACATGCAGGCTCAAAATTGAAGATCAATAAAACGGTTTACTAGATATGACAGTTCTACGATCGTCCCCCGCTAGAATAGAATGGAACATATCAAAAAAAAACCTTGGGTCCATTTGCACAAATAAAAGCCGACTGACAATTCCGCTGATCTCATTTGTATCTTCGAGCAACACAACAATCTAAACATTGATTTGAACACAATATGCCAAAAATCACAGAAACAAGTGAAATGTGCGAATATAACAGACCTGCAACTGGTTGTCATTTTATAGCATCTCAGATCCCGTGGGCAAGGAGGTTCAAATCCTTTTTGCTATTAAAAACAAATAATGGGACTCGCATCCTTCAGATTAGTAACCATCTAGGCAATGGTGCAAGGCAATCATAGACTCGCTCCATTCTCTCTGCTATCGCAAGCTTGTAAAACGTTGGTATTCTGGGATTCGCTAGGTCAAGGATGTCTCTTCGCAAGCTGCATACAAAAAAAATTTGGAGGATAGAATCAAGCTATTGAAAGAAAAAGAAAAAAGAACCTCATTAAACCAGGAGGCGGTAGCATCGTCTTCAAAGAAATCATTCAAACTATGGTACTTGACTACATATTCTCGTCTCTCTAGCTCCCACACATATCGACAAGGATGTAACATAGAATTTTGGGATAGAATCATGATGCTCATGAAGCCAAGAATAATCAAGGAGAAAATTCCCACAAATGAAGTGACATAATGACATTACACTGACCTGGTCCATTCGCCAGTGTACATTGCAGCACTCTGTACTCCTTTATGCAATTGATCAAGGCTGTAAATAAGCATCCCAGATTCAACTGCTGCATCATCTCCCTGTGGCAACCAAGTTGAAAGTCCAAAACAAATAAATTATTAAGCTCGCAGTGCAGGCCGAAGTTTTAAACCGGTCACATTTTTCAGGTCGGAAAACTTCTCTGCGCTTCAATGCCTCGTAATGTCCAAAACGTAACGATTGCCTAAATAGATCGAAGCTTATTTGTATTTTCATGTAAAGAGATAACCAGGTAAAAAAAGAGACTTACACGATTCTCATCGTCTCTTATTTGGCAAGTCATAACCCCTTTCTCAACCTCAACCATGAGCATGCGACGGATCATCTGGGCTTTCCTTCCTCTCCCTTCTGCCCCTTTCTGCAAGCAAATCCATGAAGCTGGGAGCTGAGGGTGAAAGGGCAAAAACTTCCGCAGGGAGCAGAAGGCGAAATGAGAGGAAATTCTATGGCCTTCAACCCAGGATGGACTCCAAAGGATAATCACAGCAAACAGAAGATCCGAACATTGATTACTAATTACCACTAACCTGGTTGGTAAATGGGTGGCGAATCAGGGCACCGAGAAGGAGAGCACAAGCGAGAGCTGGTAAAAATGCTAAAATTGCAAAGTTGATCTCATTTGCTCGCAGAATTTGATTCAAATCCAGCACCGCCCTACAAAAGCATCAAACAAAGCATTAAATTTCGAAAGAAACTGTACTCCTAGCATAATTGACTACCAGTAAATGCTTTGCTATGCTTAATATAAATATAAATCACAATCCTGATTATAAATATGATGAAAATTTCTAAAAGAAAATTTGGTCAAAACCGATGATCAGAAATTGCCTACGATACATACAAACACTTATCATAAGCTATGTAACATAATAGATAGATAAAACTCACATCTCTACATCAAGTTTTAGCTTTTGAACCTGTAGCAAAACACATAACAAGTAAACGTGAATCATTAACTGGATTCCTCGACCAAATGGCGTTCCTGCTTAACTGCACAAGGGATTGTTGGAAGAACAGATATGATACAGTAGTAAATCCTACAAAATCAATTTGTACTAAAAAAATATATAATTGTGCGAAGGGCGATATAGGACAAATGCATCTTGCACACTAATTTGACATATGGAAGAGTAACTATGCGGACAAAAAAGGAACGCTCAAACATCACTAACAAGGTAAAGCCTGGGACAACATACATTGAGGCGGTGTTGGCTGAAGGTTAAAGAACAACTCCATTCATATAATTCATATTGAAGTGTTTGTGTTGCCGATAAAAACTGGAATGATGATTGCCCAAGCATAACACTAAGGTCAGATTAAAACCTGTATCAGCAGTGCCCTTGCCAGCTCTCCTCCAATCAGGTTTTTAACAGGATGAATCAACTCGCGTTCATATCTGAATAGGCAAAAGGCAGAATGATTAAGGAAACGAGGGGAGAGACACGCATCAGCTGGACGGATTCTGTAACAAAAATATATGAATAAATGGAGCCAGACTCCTGAGAAAAACGGTATCCTTTCACTTCCGAAAGAGCGAGACCAAATAATCAACTAATATCTTTATCATCCACGACACACAGCATACTAAACGTTCTTACCTGGTCATCACCATTCTCATCAGCTCCTGCTCTGATGCAGTCGATGCCACTTCAACACCACTTGTTTGCGTGATAAACTCTTTAACCATTCTGCATTAGACACAAAGTCACAAAGAACTAAAGAATGAGTGCTAAAAGACAAGTATGACTGAAAAAGCGACTAGGTCTCTGCTCAATATGGCCGTGTGTACAAGTCCAAAGTAAATACCAGTCTAACTTTATCGGTAATAATATATTGACAGATAAGTCATCTAGTCATTGTGAAAACACAAGGCATAAAAACAATTAATTAATGTAGAAGAGAACCTGCCCACAAGGCAAATTCCGTTATGAGATCAAATGCTGCTTTGACGTCTCACGTTGCATATTTTTCCGATAAGATGCCACACCAAAATCAAGCAACTCAATCTAGGCAGAAATATTGCACCATGCTATTTATCATATTATCCCAATTTTGCCAATAACATCACAGGCAACCCTTTTAAGCGAGCGAATACAAGGTTCGAGAGCTAGTCTAAGATTTGGAATGCAGACTTTCAAGAATGAATTGTGGAATGCAAGAAACTTGAACTGTAATCAACCGAAGGCACCTGTTCAAGGCGTCTGAGGCGAGCTTCACTTCTTCCAGCTGCTCAGAACCTTTGCGACGTTTACGAAAAGTGTCAAAGAGTTCACCTTTGATGGCTGTCAACTGATAAGCAAATCCAAGATATGAGTTTAACAGGTGAGACAAGGAAAATCCCCTTTAAAATACATATAAAATCCATGGAAGTTCATAATGTCGCACTCATTCTTTGAATATTTCAGTCAATATAAAAGACAGTAGAATGGCAATATGTAAAACATTATGACCATAGTGATCCCACATTGAACTTCGCAAATAACCTCTCCTGATACATATTAACACGGGAATTTGCATTGCCACGAATGCTTATCCTTACCATGTACTTTACATCAACACCACGAGAGTACATTCGGTTTTGACAGAAATTGTACCGGTTGGTTCACACGCTTCTCCAGGAAAAGCTCCGCGTCTTCACGAGCCTGCTCCATCCAGCTGTCAAGGTCACCACTGCCACCTAATCGACTATGCCGGACAAGCCAGACAGAAACTGCAGCAAGACCAACTGCACCCCCAGTATAGTGCAGCCAGTGTCTGACCAATCTCTTTGGTTTTTCGTAGTGAGGCACCTGCAAAGAGGGAAAGCAGGGTTAGCAATTGGTTTCCAGGTCTGTTACACATAAAAACTTCATGCAGGTTTCAATGTCCAAGTTATTCCCTACACTAACATTAACGACTAGCCACGAAGCGATAAGCTATCCAGTTCAACTTTGATTCATAGCAGATGCTATCTTATTGAAGCGCATATGAAAGCCTGTTGCACAGAAATCATAGAATCTCTATTCTTAGATCTCTCTGAAACCCAAGCTCTATTCTATGTAGCCAGTGTAAGTGGGATCATGAAACAAGGAGGGCTACACAAATCATGACGAGCAAGAGTAGGGTGATCAGGATTATACGAGAGTAGATAGGAATTCTTTAAGCTTCAATACGTTGCCCGACAGTAATTGAAGAACAGCTTGGAGTTCGTAATCGGTCCAATCCATTCCTCTCATTAGATCCTCTGACATCCGGTCAAACTCAAGGACAATAGTTTGCGAGTCGTTCAAATCTCCATGGCCATGGTAATCACTCTGCCAGTTCAAAGATGCCTTTCCTTGAGATTCCACCATGCAAGAAAAGATGCAGCAAAGAGAAAACCTATCTGAGATGTGGAGATATATTCTTCTTGCAATCTTGCCCTTTCAATCAATCAATCAATCAAAACTACACCATCAAATCATTAAGAACTGCAGAGAAGGCATCAACACTTCCCAGAAAGCAGTTACAGCTTGTCAAGAGTATCATTATAAATAGATGCGCACTTCAAAAATGGACTGCAGTAACTCAAGAGATATGTGGATAAGGTTTGCCACGTATCAAGAGTGGGTCGTCACCTGCCTGTGGGAACTCGTAAACTCCTTCCAGCCCATTTAACGCAAAGAGCACAGCAATAACACACTCAGAGACAACACGGCGACTTTCCCCGCTGACTCCGCTGACTCCGCTTCCCCGCCCTACGTCCACTTTCTCTCCCATCTTTGCCACCTGAAGGTGCACCTGCAAACCAGCAAAAATCTCTCTGATTCAGAGAACCCCAACAAGATTTGCCAACACGCCGCTAGGTTGATAACATCGCAGCAACACAGAATATGAAAGTCATAGAACTGACCTGGCCAATGATAACAGCAAGTCGTTTTCGCAGGGAGTTGAGCATAGTCACTCTTTCATTGATGCGAGTATACGCCGCAGATACAAGTCCACTAGTAAGTGAAGACTCCAGAAAGAAAGATCGCACGATGTTTCTCAGTCCTCGAAGAAAGGCGACTGGGCCTCTTTCTAACATCATGAACCGAACTTTATCTTGCTCTGCACCCTGTAAATTCACATGGGGGCTGTGAGAAGATTTAAAACGCAAAGCAACAATGAAAGACGCAAACTGAGCAGTTGCTTTGTAAGATCACAAGATCTTTAGATCTTTCTGCAAGGTTCTCAATGCCAGGTAAAAAGATCAGAACAGTAACAGTAACATATTTCAAAGATACGCTGAAGACTACCTGAGCTCTAATCTGCCAAAACATGAGATGCTTGTTCACATAATGCATTTGCTCCAGCAGCTCCTCCGATATGTTCCCAAACACCTTCAGCAAATTCCCTGGACCCTGAGTTTCGTCCCTGCAAAAATACGTTTATCACATACTGTGGTCCCATATAAATCGGGAATCCTTAAAATCAGTTAGGCCAACTATCGATCTTAAACCCTAAACCTCCATATATATGATACTTCGTGAACAAGCCTCAGGTGCAGAATAGAAATCGGCTCCAACGAGGACGAACACATTATCTGAATGTCACATCGTGGAAAAAGAGACGAATCCCTCGTTCATGGAGAGTTAAACTGTCTGGGCCCAGATCAAGTCAAGAGCAGAGGTCCATCACTAAATGCTAACTTATACAAACTCCATGCCATCCCATGCCATTACGCATACCATATGAGGCTGTTTTCCAATGGCAGGACGGAGGAGGGAGTGAAGGACATTCGTGACAACGCTAACTATTATATAGCATACCCTTGAATGCAAGGGCGTTGAACAGACTTGTATTTGATAATTACAGAGTAATGTAGTCGGGAGGAATGCTCTAAACACGCCGAATTTTTTGGGAAAGTGCGGGATTAAGGAAGCTTTACAATAGGGAAGCCTGTGATGCTGAAAGAAGTAAAGGCAGGCCTTCTCGTGGCTTGCTCTTGAACTTTTTCAACCAATCATTGGCCCACTTATTAACGTAATACGTCCCTATCAAACGAATTGCATTCTCCATCATCTTTTCAAGTCACCCGTGAATATTTTCTGAAATCAAACAGACAAAACAACTCAGAATCAACTCGAGCCGAGCAAGCATTATCACAAAGGCCAATGTAAAAAGATTATTGCAAAGAACAAATAACAACAATGTCAGTTAGATATGATAAGATTAGGATAGCATCCGCAGCTCAATGCTTAGTACGCTGCAAATTAGGTTAAAGGAAGATATAAAATTCGCTGTCTCCAAGAGCATCTTACTATTCATAATGAACCTAAATTGAATGCCATTTCACCACAACCACATAAAGTCAAAGAGACAACATATTCGAAAGCAAGAGATGAGACAATATAACAGTCACAATTATTTTCCAGGGACAGTTTATGGAATCGTCGAAACAGAGCCAGAGCACTGCAATGCACTAGGGAATCAACCATGCTTTAAGGCTGTGAAGGCTACCAGACCTAGATAGACTTAGCGAGAAAATCAACACGACCCGATCCCTGTATAAGGAACAATACAACTCTAAAGGAGCAATGCGAAACATCTCATCCAACCTCCAAAATTCTCAGAATCCATCCGGTATTCCTCAAAAATTCCACAGCAACGCCAAAACGCAAGAAGACTACCTGGAGACAGGCGCAAGCCGAAACGAACCACGGGAACAAAAACTTACCAAAACCGATCAATCTGAACGCAGAAAAACGCAAAATGGCTCAAATGAGCGCCAAAATTGATGCAAGAAACTCCATTCACGGATTAAAACCTGCACCTATCGTTCGAATTGAAGCACGCGCCCGAGAGACCACCAAAATTGGGAAAAAATAGCTCATTCGGACGGCAGCATACCGTCCCCACTTCTGCTTCTTCTACTCCGCTCTGTCGCAATATACGTATTCGTATATTCTTCGATAATCATCGACGAACTTTTAAAGTATTCATCCATTCGATCAGACGTCTACGGATACCCGAGTTGAGGACCAGGTTATTCCCCGTATACCTGGTACGATATTGAGCTCACAACGAACGCCAGATACCCGACGTGGGGCACAAAACAAACTGGGTAAGGGTACTTGCGGACCAAGTTACTCTGTAGTTTGGATCCGAACGACGAAGGTCATATACCCGATTTGAGCCCCTGCAGGGTCCATCCGGGTATCTGTGTCTTCTTCTTCTTTTTTCGCTCTCTTTTATTTTTAAAACCAATCGAGAACATTCCCACCGCTTGTGACTTGGGGAAGTCTTCGGGAGGTTTTGCTGAACCTTCGAGAGTGACGCCGAAGCAACTGCTCTGTTCTGGAAAGCTCCGACCACACTTTGTTCACACAAAAACTTCTCAATTGCAATGTATTCCTCAGTTTCATCACAATCTTCAGTGCCGTTGCTCTAGTTTCGGGGACTCTATTCGCAGTTTGGAAGATTGAGACGTTGTTTGCCATTTTGCGCCGGAGTTAGGTTAAGTTCGTTGTGAGAGTGCGGGAGGTTTTGGGTATACGAAAGCTTCTCAATTGCGTCACAATCCGCAGTTCATCTCAATCTTTAGTGGCGCGGTTTGAGTTTTGGGAACCCCTGCCGCAAGCTTGTTTCGGATTGAGAGCTTGTTTGCCATTTTGCGCTGGAGTTAGGTTTTCCTCGTTGTCGGTGTGGGAGCTTTTGTCGATTTTGGTAAGTGCGAGGGATGGGAGGAGGGATGTTTGACGACGAATGGGATACATACAGCGACGGGTGGGATACATATGCATATCCCTCGGCGCAGCCGAGCCCTCTGGTGCATCGCCCACGAGGGCCTGTGAATGGTGCAGTACCGCAGGATCGCGCTTTCCAGATGGACGAACCGAAGAAGAAGAAGAAGACTGTGAAAACTGTTCCTGTCAGGGATGGAGGTGCCCCTGTTCCGCAAGTGCCTGTGGAGCGGACAGTGAAGCCGGTAGTAGAGTCGAGGTTCAAGAGCTGGGATGCTGCCGCGACGAAAATCCAAGCTGTGTTCCGTGGCTATGTTGTGCGGAAGTCAAAGCCATTGAGTAACTTGAGAGTGATTAGAAAAGTGGAAGAGGAGCTTGAGCTTTTTAAAAACAAGTTGCAAAACCCGGCGCAGAGGCAGAAGCTTTATAATGAGTCGAAGGAACGATTGCGATGGACGGAAGGCGTCATGGCGTTGTTGCTACGGTTGGATTCCTTGCAAGGTGTGCACCCTGAAGTTCGTCTAATTCGCAGGGCATTGACGAAGGAGCTCATACGTTTTCAGGAGGCAATCGATGGGATGTCTACAGAAGTGTGTGAAGAAGACGATGTTATCGCTACGGAGGATGATAATTTGACGAAGGAGCATGCCGAGTTAAACGATTTTGCCGCCCTTGAAGGAAAGGAATTTGAGAAAAGCGATGCGGAGGAGTTCAGTGCCCCAGGTCAAGATTTTACATCCGGGGGAGCGGATGAAGTGCGTGAAAGTGACAATGAGGTTCCAATGGATGTAGAGATCAAGGAGCGAGTATTCACGATGGAGCGTCCACATCCCGTGAAAGAACGCGAATTGGAGCTTGCAAACGTACTACCCCCGGATGTTGAAACCCTAAACCAGGAGGCTCCACTAGTGGACGTTTCTGGAGAAAGTACTTCTTCCAGAGAAGTCATTTCAGAACCAATATCTGAGGAGTCTGTATCAGTAACTCCTGCCATGAATGATGCGGAAGTGTGCGAACAGGCTACAGTCACGGGGAGAGGAGAAGAGGCAGAGAATATGGTAGAAGAAGAGGCAGGAAGACCAGCATTGGATACGTCCCTAAACGGAGATGTACGTCAAGAGACTGCTTCAGAATGCAGGGATCAACGCGAAGGGTTTACAAATTCAGCGAGTGATTCATTGCTTTTGGAACCGCCATGGTTGCAAGCAGACCAGCCCCAGCCCTCAACTGATGGCTTGTCAGATCATGCGTTGTTGCTGCAGGTGCTGGAGGAGAATCGGAAACTGAAGGACGTTGTTGGAAAAGTGTTGCAGTGGGGGAATCGAAAGGACGATGTCATTCAGAATTTACTAAGTCGAATTGAGCACTTGGAGGAGCGTCAGCCCTTGCCCGACTTGCTGCACTGCGAGGAGAGCGATGTCCCGAAGAAAAATGGTCGATGGCCAGAGAAAGGTCGTAAGACTGGAAAGACTAGATACCCATTTGGTTATGGTGACCCAGAAGATAGTCTTTCTGCTGGATCAGCTGATTGGTTTTCTGACGATTTTTTGTGGTAGCTATCAATCTCCTTGCCAAGGATATGATGAGGCTCGGGTCACCATGTACATATTTCTCTTTGAAATGCTTAAAGCAATTTTTCCAATTTTCGTCTCCCTTTAAAATGTCTGAAATGTGTGCGTGAGGAAATGCAACAGTCAATCTCCACCCAGATCTTTGTGATGTCACCTTCTCTAATATCATACCTCTGTTCTAACCCTAAGTCCCTAACCAAACCCTAGGTGCACCGTTGTTCAGAACGCACTCCGTCCTCGCTATCTTACAGTGTCTCAAGAAATTTCACCCGCCTGTTTGGTCTCTGACCCTTGGTTTTTGGTGGTGTTTCTTTCCTTCTCAGCGTTGGGCTTGCCCCTTTTGTTTATTAAAACAGAACTTGCTTACAAATGTGATGATAAGTGTGAGAATTGTTTCTAGGAGAACACGGTGAGTAATTTGACATGAGATTTCTCTGGTGAGTCGTTTAAAAGACCACTTTTGTTATCATGTGCATTTTGGATGCTAGCCTGTAACCTTAGGACACTCGCTTCATTCTTGTCCTCCTTCATTACTGGCGCGACCCAAAATTTGTCACGAGTTCTGAGTTTTTATGAACCCAACATCTCACTGTCGGACATCATATCATTCTGTGCACACACAAGTCTACTTAGCGGTCTAACCCAAAACCTTCAGAGGGATGCCAATTTAAAGATAAGCTTATTCACAAAGTGCACAGCGCAATACAATTCTCTGCGTAATTCTCACATGCACGCCTTTCAAGAACATGATCTAGCAGACTTTCAGCATGACCTACTGTGGCTAGCAAGTAGAATGATACAAGCACACTTAGAAAAATGATATAAGCACATTCATTACGGGTAGTCACACCTTCTCAATCCATTCCCAATCTTAAAAAGGATGACCATTATTCCCATGGTGAATAATGGGCATGAAGAAGATTTCTTCATAGAAGTTTTCATCTGGCTTGTCGGTCTTTGCATGCACTTTCACCTCAATCGCTTAGAGAAAATCGACTATTGCATTGGAGCTATATTTGCATCAAAGTTGCATCTACTGCACCACCTCTACATCAACGCTCAGAAATTTGGGATGCGCTATTGTATCAACGCTCAAAAATCCGTTAAGAGATTATTTCATCGATCCTCCTTTGCAGATGAACAATTCTCTCAAGTTTTTATTCTCTATGTTCCACACACCAAAAAAGGATATTACACCTTCTTCGTGAAGAACGGCGCCCTATGGGCTCTTCTTTTTCTCTCACTAACTTCTTGTTCTTCATAGAAGTTTGTTTCTTTGAAAAGGTGTGACTACCTCTATTGTGAATGCAAAAAAAGCATGTAGCCGATGATTGAATCAAATTCTAATTTGGTCTCTTAATTCCAACAAGAATCGTAGTTGTTGGGTGAGGGTTGGCAAAAATAATTTTAAAAATAGATGCCAAAATTTTATGGGTTCATTTACAAAAATTGTACAATAGGTTTTGAGAAGTCATAAATTGATTGGAGTTATGCACATTATACCTTTTTACCTTGTAATTTTTTTGGTGACCAATTGTTTAGATTTTAAAGATTTGACATGTGAAAAAAGAAGATTGAAAGACTTTAAATGAGTTTCAGAGTTTTAACACCTTTATGATCAAACATTTTAATCTTCAATTCATAAGTGATATTGTTAAGGGGGGATCCATGTGATCTCTAACATGTCTACTTTGAATTTGTATTGTCACAATTCAAAAAAATTAATAGAATTGATAAAATGTTGGTTTTTAGTTCAATTTAGAGCAAGTTCTAAGAAGCTCAAAAAAGACTTTGGACATTTAGGGATTAATTTGTATAGGGAGTAAAAAATTAGACTTTTCCACAATCAAGATTCAAGTTTGAATTTCTTTGTATAATAATTATAAATACTTAGGACTATTAGTAGGTGATCCCCTCATAACTGCTTGACCTGTAAAGAAAATAAATTTTAGAAAATTAAATGTCAAAATAGAAATCAATAATAAGTCAAACTTCAGTTAAATTAATTTTGGACTTTTTTTGCTACTTATGGACATTCTCAATAAATAAAAATGTATCAATTGGCAACCAATATTTGTCTACTATTTATTTATTTTTAATTCTATTTGATCCAAAATGATGATTTTAATCCATTTTAACTCAGAAGTTCACATTTGGACTATATGTATATCATATTTTCATCATTCAACTACAAATTCAACATTAATTATGGACTATGAATTTGTCTAAAATTAATTAAATTAGTCTTAATAAGACTCAAGAAAACTATTTTACTATTTTAGCTATTTAACCAAGATGTTTAAATAATAAAAATTTAAATAAAAAAATCAATCCTTTGGTCCTTCAGGTGTTTGTAAACCCTCTGCTTTGCAAATTAATGACTTCATAGTGACTTCATAGTGCTTTAAAGGATTGATACAAACAAAAGATTTAAAAATTGCCTGCCTTACGCTAATATTGTACTAGCTTGTTGATTGTTTTATATTTTACTCTATTTTATGTTTTTTAATCCTTATTTTTCTTTGCTTTACTTTATTTTTTTAAATATTGAACTTTATTCAAGAAAATTATAATTAAAATTCAATGAAGAAAATTTAATTTAGATCTAAAGATCTATGGGCTAAAAATTGATAATTACTCATGAAATTGCCAAAAAAAAGTCTTTAATAAAAGGGCTATGAATCAGATTTTATTCATTTTTTAGAATTTGTAACCATAGCATCTTATGCTTAACTAATAAAGGAGTCACATATCAAGAATTTGAGATATGGAAAAAAATGTATTGTGAGAGCAAAGTCTACAAAGTAGAGCCAAATGATTTTTTCAAGACTCCTAGACCTTTGACTCAATGTGGCTTTATTGAGCTTTCAAAGTTCATAGCTAAGAAAAAATTCCAAGGAAGATTTAGGATCTTCATGTTTGAGTAGAGCCTCATGTTAGAAAGAAATATGCAAATTTTCAAAGCAAATTGATGTTGCATTCTATCTATCCAAGTTGGGGCCCTCAATAAAACACACAATTTTTTTTAACTGGAATTTCCTACAAATTTGTTTATTTCTCTAATCTCAAAAAACGTATAAAAATAAAGATAAAAATCTAATGCTTCATTTAAAATGCTTTAATTTATCAAAAAACATTTTGGCTTATAAAGAACTTTACAAATTAAGAAAGATAAATCCCTTATCATCATATATTTGCCTTAGTGTTGTAGAACGATCCTTTTTGCATAAATTAAAAACCATATAATTTTATATCATTAAAGATTGAATAGTAGTAAGAATTATAATTCACTTACAAATGTTGTTTGGTCTTAAAAGAAAAATATTTATTATAACACTATCTCTATATGAAAAATCAATAATATCTTGTGAATGAAAAAAATAAGAAGAAAATTCCATATATGATCCATATTTTGGGCTTCCCACTCTTTGTGTTGCAACTAATCCCCCACCCCTCACCCCATGATGTAGATGTTAAGATTCCACTTCAACAAAACATGCCTTTGCATACACAAAATTTATCTATGCAACTTATCATACCCTCAAATGTATTCACAAATGATATTACAAGGGGAGTATGGGATTACAATAGTATGTCCTTTGTGAAGTACCGGAGATGCACCCAAATCAAATACAATGACAAAGCCTCTCATTGTTTGGTTGTGGATAAATTGAATAACAATTTAATATGCCTACATTGGATTGAATGTGAGATGACTACAATAACCTAACTTAACTTTTCATTGGTTGGTACAACTTGATTTTGGATTAATTATAAAATGGTTGTACACATTATATGGAGCATAAATTATGTTATGAAGATCATCTCTAAAATAAATAAAAATGGTGCATCCAATAATTATACAACTAATTTTGGACTTAGGTACAGACTTGTAGTTTATGTTAGTCTTTAGTTTTACTATATATACAAAAATATCAAATTACTATCATTAAAGGTGCCATAGAATGTACTCCTAGTCCCAAGTATTTTTTGAAAATTTGCAAAAGAGGAGAAATAAATTTGCCCCACTTCTACCGTTGTACCCAAAAAGAATTGTGTTGGTTTGAAGATCCAATTTAGATTCTACCGTAGTTGAGTGTATAAAGGAGTTACATTGGTCATCCAATTGCTCCTCCCAAAACTCATTCATACCACTTCCCAATCAATTTTTTATAGCCTAAGGTAGGAGGTCCATAAAACACCCATTTAAGAGCTGGAAATTAACTTGGGGAGGCTACCCCCTAAATGCCCAAGCCTTTTGAAGTAAGTTTTTTCATATGAAAAAAGAACATGGACTTATAGTTATCCCGAATGAAGCAATTTTTTTTCTTCAAAATTTAACCGTATAGATGTTTAAAGAGCTTGCTCACTAGTATATATATAATCCAATTTTGAGTGTGAAATTGCATAGGAGTTGTGAGATTATAACAAGAGAAAGGTAATTTTTCTATTTTTAGTATATTGACCTTCCTACAATGTTTGAGAAATTTGCATATAAGAAATTTTGGAGATTGGAAGTGACATAAACAACTAAAAATTGTGTTAGTACACTGAAATTCACTTCCAAAAACCTTAAGTTCAAATGAAGAACTATCAAATTCATTATACAATCCACCTTGCAATTGTTAAAATGCAATTTTTTTTATAAGTAGAAATTTCAAATAACTGCAAATCAACACTTACATGTTTAAATTTTCAACAGTGAAAATCATGAAAACACTTTATTCTTTCCAATGGGACCATTTCCTAAGTAAATGGATACATACAAATTTTAGATCTCAAATCAAGTGAAATTAGCAAACTTTGCTCAAGCCAAGAAATGAAGTAAAATTGGCAAGCTTTACAATTCACTAATGGTATTTGCGTTTAATGCTTATGCAATCCCAATCAAGCCTATCGAATTTCAATTTCAAAAAAAAAAAATTCCATTTTCAGTGAATTTTCACATTTAACCCCTAAATACCTAAGGCTTGTTTTGAGCTTCTTGGAATTTGCTCTAAATTGAACAAAAAGACAATATTTTGATAAATTCTATCAATTATTTTTAAATTATAACTATACAAATTCAAACTAGAGATGTTAGATATTACATAGGAAAAGAAAACACAACAATATCATCTAAGGATTGAAAGATTATAATGCTTGATTATGAGGGTGTTAAAACTATGAAAATCTTCCAGCTCTCATTCTGCATATCAAATCTAAAAAATTGGTCACCAAAAACATATGGGATTGAAGGGCCTAACATGCAGAACCCCAATCAATTTATGACTTCTCAAAATCTACTCTACAAATTTTTTAATGAATTTCTAATGTGATTTTTTCTCCAAGATCTAGTGTATTTGAGGCTCATTTCCAAGAGCCTTCAACACTATGGAAAGTCAAGATTACAATGGACACCCTTGCACAAAATCTTGAATAGAAAAATCATAATCATTCATTTTCAAAATTGGATTTTTTGTACTAAAATTAGACTTCAAAAAGAATTTGTCAAAAATAAAAACTATTAAAAATGAAAACTTAGTTGGGTCTTATTTAACTTCAAAGTATTGTTGACACCAAAATCTAGTGCCTTGGGCATTTAGAGGTTAATATTCATGATTTTACATGATGATTGATAGAAAAACACTAGTGATGAATTCTAAATTTTGATTGCTGATAGAAATGTAATAAGCATCCATATCCACATTTTTCATGTTAAAAGATACCATTAAGGAACAAAAAATAAATCTACAAAGAACTGAAAGTGAAATTTTGTATGACCAAACTTTATAAAATAGATACTTCTAGATTCTAACTAGATTTTGGCGAGATAATTGTACCATCATGTTGAAAGGTACAAACTAGTCATAGTATTAGGGTCAAATAGAAAAAACAATTTACAATTGTCACTACAAGAAAATGGGGATATAAATGACTGCGGAGTCATTTGTACTACCACAAAATGACTGTAGCTCAATTGCACTTCAAGAGTGGCATGCTATGGCTTTTGTCAATAGTGTCTAAATCATTTATTAGTGGCAGATCCAACTGGAGGATGAGAATGCGATGAAAATCAAACTTCTTGAGCATGTTTTTATTCAAAGTTTATTTCTTTTCCTCTTGTGAAGGTCACTTTGATGTTTTGGGACTTGGCGTCACTAAATTGCAACTATGGGATGATTTTTTTTCCACTGAACACAACTTCAAGGGAATTTCACATTGCTTACTTGGATTTTGTAGCGCTAACATGTCCACAGTTTAGGAGTGAGACATTTAATACTCAAGACAAGTCATAGTCTGCCATTTGGATCTCACTTTTGGGCGACTTTGGCATGACTATTTCGGGATTGCCACGCAACTTCGGAGAACTTGCCTACCATGCTAACTTGGCAAGTATCTCTTTGCATATTAGAACGCTATCAAAACTAAAAAGTTGAAACAACACAACACAATTGATTGCAGCAACAATGAAGTTTATAGTTCATGGGTCTATTTTACGGGTTATGACACTACTAAAAGGCTTGCACGATGACTTCTTTATTTTTCAATGAAACGTTTCAAAAAACAACACTTTCATGTTTTAAGCAATGCATCAAGGCTTAACTTTTGTGCACACGGCACAACTAGAAGGAGATTTCTCAAACTAAGTGGAGATTCCTCCAACAATACGATACAATTGTATAATGATGGGTACAACTAGTACTCTTCATGTGCTAATAGATTGTCTTGCTCAAACAATTTAATGGCCCCGACAAGATTAATTGTCTTCAACGGAATTGGCCACATCTCAGGAGCAATCAAGTTGGCACTCTTAGACATGGTAGCAATGAAGGTATTTGTTTTTTTCCACCACCTCCCGCCTTACTCTTGCTTCTTTTTGGAATACAACTTTCCATTCAAGTTTTTCTATAACATTTGAGAAAAATACTTGTATAGCCTAACTAGAAAAAATTAATGGGTCTATCATGCGAGGTAATGTATGGCGGAAGTTCATAACCAAGAAACCAACATTGTCTTGTATATAAGATTCATTCCCTCAATTATCTTGGGCCTTCACCTACTCGCATTGTAAGAGAATAATTTGCATAGTGAGAGTTTTGTAATCCAACACCAATGTGTCTTTGAGCACCCCAATGTAATTCACAAACAAGTCCAAAGCATTATCCAAAGGCAATTCAAAAATTGATGCCACGCCGTTGTTGTAGTTTTTCAATGGGATTGTAGTTGCATTGTCCACTCAGAAGTAGTTACCAAAAACAAAGATCCGGGAGTACCTCGTAACTCTTTGCGATGGCTTTACGTTGAGCAACAATTGGTCTTGATCCTTAGGCTTATGCATATCTAGATTTGAATTTTGGACAAGACTCACCATCCAGTCTGATAGAGCTAGAGTAGATGGATTTGTCCTATGTTCAACCCTCCATTTCTTGTAAGTCAACCGAACATATGATTACACAGCCATAGGATTGATGCAACAATTTATCCTAAATTGAGCATGGACTTGCAGAAGAAGATTGTATATGAAAGCCACTACAATATGAAGATTGCAACTCAACACAAAGTAGTTGCAATAAAGTCACTTTTTGCTACAGTGCATTCTTCTGCAACACATAAATGACTTTTGCACAACTTTTTTGCCACTGCACATTATTCTTTCACTACTAAAGTAGTCTTTGGATCCTACAAGACTTGCAATAAAGTAGGGTATTGGCATCCAAGTTGGTTTAAGCGCAAATACTAATGCCTAACCTTGGTCACAACAAATTCCATCTCATGGAGTGGATGAGTGTTTCAAGGAAACACTCACGCATAGAAATCTTCCATAATAGACACATTCATGAGGACGTACCGGTATGCTATATCTTGTAGCACAATGGTCATCACATATAGCTTCCTTGCACCTTACAAAATCTCCTCGGCATCCCCATATTCTTTGTCTTTGTCCCGCACACATTGCTTCATGTGCTCAAATCTCTATAGATGTTCTATAACGAAGCCAATGCATTTGTCTTCCAAGTACCCCTTTGCCTTGCACACCCCTTGGCTTCAATAATGAAAGAATATTGTACAACCATAAGATGTCCTAACATCCCTCTTGGCAAAATGGGTACTCAAGGCATGCAAGCTAGGTTTGTCTAACTTACACGTGCTTCTAAGACATCGCCTTAGTCATTTCCAACCATACTTGAGGGGTAGGTAGGCGCCTAGTTTGGTGTACTTTATATTGACTCAATTCCAAGCACATAAAGGATCTACAATGTGGAATCGAGTGGGAACGTTGTGGAAGAAACTCCAACCAAAATTACACCCTATTCATCCCACTGTCTCAGAAGAAGTGGGAGCAAAATTCTTATGGTGGTCATTGTTCTAGCCCCTCATAGGACCCACTTTTTCTAAGGTCAAAGCTACAAACCTATACTATAGAGGCCTTCATTAGATTTGAGATGTGAAAAGGGATGACAACTTTTTGATAGTAAAGGAAGTTGAGACCAAATTTGGACTCCACTCGAAGGAAGTTGGTGCTTGGCGGGCTAGCATGACAAACCTATAACACCATTGGGGTGGACTGCTAACCCACACTCTCCTCAACACAAAGGCCAAAAAAATTGGATAGGTTAGTTCCTTCAAGAAGAAGAAAGCATCTTCAACATGGTAATCCAAGTCTCGGTTAATGAGACGGTGAACATTGGAGGGCCCACACAAACTTGGCCTCAACTTTGGAAGGCTACATGGTAGTCAGTCGTGCCTAAAGTAGGGATTCTTCATGCTAATCCAATCAACCATGGCAAAATTCATGATTGGACGTTAAGTGGGAGCTTCCATTGAACCAGGGTAGGACAATTCAACAAGGCCCTAAGAAAACCAAAGTTCTTCTATATTATAGAAGAATTGACAGTTTAAAGTGGGATCCAAGAAAGTTTGAGTAGAAGTCAAAGGAGTAGGGAGATGTTGATGGGCTTTGATTCAAAACTAGGTTGAAATATGCTAAGTAAAGTTTATCGAGTTTTGAAAGTGGAGAAGCGTGCTTCCACGAGACTTCCATTTAAAATGGAAAACCATGTAGCTTCCAAAGTGAACTAGAAAAGAAGCAAGTTTACTTTGACTCATATGGCATTGTGTTGTAGTTGTTAACCATTGGCTTGGCTAGATAGATGGATCGGTGGACATCAGGTGCTTAGTCTCCCCGTGACAGTCATACGAAAATCTATTATATCATTTTTGGAAGTGTGCTGCGGCCCAATGTGCATGGCAGTGGGCAATTCATGTTATGAATTTTCTTGTGATAGGGAAGGATGCACAAGACCCTTGGCGACCATTAACATGTTGACAAGGAATTTTCTCAATTGGGATTTCTCATAGGTTTCAACACAATCAAACGGTTGTGGATGGAAGGGCAAACGACAATTTTATGGACATTGTGGATCTAAAGGAATGACTTGGTTTTTAATAACTATCTTGAGTAAGAAATAGAAAAAACAATTGGACTCGGTACTTAAAAAAACAGTTCAATATAGGAATTGGATGAAATTGGCTAGTGAAACTAAATAAACTTCCACCGATCATTGATTGCATGTAGTTGCGAGCCCATGCTCTAAGGTAGGAGGCTCTGAAATGGAGTGGGCATTAATAACGGACCCAACAAATGGCTGTGAAATGGACATGAGTTGGTTATGAAATTGACATGTATAGTCATTGAATGAATCAAGGAAAAAAATATTATCAATTGCAAGAGCCAATCATTTGCTTTGCTTTCCCCATCTTTCTTTAGAATTGCAAGTGAACCGTTTATAAAGGACCTAGGGTCATAAATAGGGACCTATGACCCAACTCGTTTGAAAATTCATAAGTAATTCAAAAATGCTTGAAAAAATACAAAACCACTTGGGTTAAATTCGTCATCTATTTCTCTTTGTCTGAAAAATGAGCTAAGATTATTCCCATCCAATGAAATACACGAAAAAAAGGCGGACCAGCCCTTAGATGTGCCATTTCTGAGCCTCCTACCTTACCTTAAGGACACTGAAGCCTCTCGTAGCGCACCTGCTTGTTCTGAATGGGATCTGCTTTATGTTGACAACAGTCTCTGGACAGATTCTCCAGTGCTCCAGAATCCAGCACGAGTTATCAGTGTTGGGCTTCAGAACAAGTTGGACCAATTTTATTATTTTTATTTGTCCGACTTGGTCCGACTTTCAATGGTCCTCAGTCTCTTGGTCTGACTTTCTATGGTCCTCAGTCCTTATTAGTCCTCACTCCTCAGCAGGCTCTTTTTTCTAAGGAACCGTAGATCCAGGAATCTAAGCTGCAATTTGTCAAGGGTTGACGAGTCCAGAACTGCCAAAACGTGGCAGCCCAGGAGTAACTTTCGGATGCTCAGAGATCAAAATCCTTTGATAAATTTCGTAGCATTGTTCACCTTTCCCTTTGGCTCCCCCCAAATCCGGAGCCCCCCAGCCAATGAATTTCTCAAGGCTGACAGCCTAGGGAATCACATTCTGAGGCGCAGCCAATCAGATTTGGAGCATTATAACTTAATACTCCCCCAAGGTATCTTGGAGGGAATTATACCTCCATTTGGGGGAGGCACATCACCTAGTTTAGCAATGTTAAGTTATCGGGAAAATGGAACCCTCCTGTCCGTCACTCAAGAGTCAAGGAAAAGAGGGAAAAAAATAAAAATTCAAAAAAAGCTTACCTAGATAGATGGAAGATAGATAATAACTCCGGTCCTCAAAGAAGGCTGGCATGAATAATGTGTCTGTTCGTAAGCTTATCTAACTTAGAACCAACTCATACAGTATACCAGCCTCTGGTAAAAACGCTGAAGTTTGTTATTTTGCAAGGATGGAAATTTTGAATCCATGTTTGAAATTAGAGACCCCAATTAGTTAGGAGTTGTAAAGTACAAATGAATCACTTACAAAATTGGGGGTCGGGTGGGTTGGGTTATGTGGAGACCTTGGTGGATCTTCAAGGCAGTGCATATTGTTTTGGAACCTGTTTTGTCAAACAAATGACAGGTTAGGAATCTTTTTTTTATCATGTGACAGACCACATCCTTGCAAAAGTGCTGGGCCAAGGCTGTTCTCACTTGGTGTTCAACAGATGTGTTACTGAGGGCCTTTGAAACGAATTTAGACCTACTTCTGGACCAGATTCACATTGCAAACATCACTTTTAACACTAAGTGTGCACATATCCTTTAGACTGGTGGGAAGATAAAGTCAAAAATAGATGTAGAGTGTAGATAACATTGTTAACTCCTAAAGGACTAGAGTGCGTTTTTTTGACAACATAGCGATTTTAAGCAGTTCACTACAAATAGACTTTTTATTGTTTTTCTTTGAAATTTTTACGCAACATGTGCCCAAGGAGTAGCGTAAGTCCCCACAATTTTCATAACATTTGACCACATGGTCAAGAATTTATTATATAATATATACTTTTCATTGCTCGGTGGACAGCCCAGACAACAACAAAAAATTTATTTTAAAAATAAAAATTTGAAATTGGTTCTTTAAATTTCTATATACATGGAAAGCTTTGAATCATTTAATTTTGATTAATGAGTGAAAGTTACGAGGAGTTTTAGTTGTGGGTAGTTTACAGGTAGTTATGAAATCTCTACTCTAAAATGAGCTTTGAAGGCCTTTATTTAATTCAATTTTCAATATTTTTGAAAAAAAAAAAAAAAAAATTAGGTGTACATTGATTATTACAACATTACAACCATCGGGGATTGACATTTTTCAATTCCATAACTAAATGGTCAATAGCTTAGTATTTTGAATCATTCTCTATTTCTTTCTACTTACTAAGTTTTTCCTACATGTTGTACAATTTCAAATGATCTAAAAAATTTCAAGCATGTAGCCAACTTGCCTTGAAGAATGAATCCATAGAGTAACTACCATTTTGGACATTTTTTCATACAAATGTGACCTTGTGAAGTGCAACTGCACCGGGAGCTGCACAGTTTTTTGTAGGGACAAAAAAGGATTCTTCCTTTGAGGATGAAGGAATCCCCTCAATTAACAATGTTATGTAGGATGCATTGCCAGAGGTTCTATTCTTTACTCCTAAAAGGATGAGATCCATCGCCAAAGTAGTGTGTCCAAAATGGTATGATTTTTTGACCTATAGGTGTATTCTTCATTCATTTTCGAAGTGATTTAGAAAGTCATCCATCAAACACTTTTAGGCATGACCTTCTTTGTAAGAGTTTAAAAAAAAAACTAAAGATGTCATAATACCAATTATGAAAGTTGACTCCATGGTCGTTGGCCCCTGAGTATCCATGGTTTTTGGCCCCTAAGTATCCATTAGTCTATGGCATGACAATATGAATTCTTGCAAGCAATTCAAGTAGACCAACTGTAGACAAGATTTTAAATTTAAAATAGCAAATTTAGAGTATTAGGAGCCATTAGGGGCCCCTTATTAGGAAAAAGTAGAAAACACTTTAAATATAAAGTTAATTTATATGTTATAGTGTAAATAGGGTTAAATTAATAAATAAATAATTTTTTTTTTTTTTTTAAATTAAAAAAATATAGTATAAGTAAAAAAAAATTAGAAAGACACACCCTTTGGGAAGGGGTGCCAAGAAAACTATAAATAGATTTTGAAAACAATAAAAAAATTGGCATTTTGAACATGACCCATATGTAAGTATTTGCGTTATATTATATATTTATATAATTTGTGTTTCTTGCTTTGTGAAATTTCTTTATATTTGTGAAGTTTAGGGTTTGCCTTGTTGAGTGCTTGTTCTAGCGAAATCTTTCTGTAAGGCTATTTTACCGAGGAATCTGTGCCTGTGTGTCTAAGAGTGTGAAATCTATATTACATCAAATTGGAAACATTCTTTGTTAAGTAAGGATCTGGCCAAACGGAAGCTTACATTGCATAATGATCAGAATTGAGTGTAACTGAGTGTAATTGAGTGTAATTGAGAGAGCAATTGGGATTGATGGATGCATTGATTATAAACTCTACCTATTACTGGGTGACTGAATGTCGCGATTTGCTGGGAAACAACCTGTTGATTAAATGGGTTGCAATTCTGGATATCTGAGAGTGCCGAGATTTTTCCATCTGCTCAAAATACAAACCTGCACTGATTGAATTCTCAAGAAAATTGAGCAAGAAGGGCGACGAGGAGCAGGACGATCAACAAGTTGATTTCTTGTGAAGATCCCAACTGGGGTGTTTGTCATTTTGAACTTGATGCAGTATTTGATAATTCCAGTGTGAATTTCTGGATGGACTGTTGAAATTGCTTGGGCTGTGGGTTCGTGATTGCAACCTGCTTTGAAGACTAGAACTAGGAAACGGAGACAATTGACGCCAGATCGATGAAGTCTCCGAAGGTGCTAGGCCGTGCATTGTGAGGCGCGGCTGAATCTCTGATCAATCTGCGATTGAAGATTGGTGGCGAATTCGAAATCCAGCACCTGGTGCGATCATTGCGAGTGGATTCAGAAATCTTCAAAGCCAGAGGACGACCCCAATGTGGAGATTTTGATCGCTGCCCCTGTATCGAAGAGAGCTCGGTGGGCAATCTGGAGTCAGAGCGGCAAGAATTCGGCGCTGCTGCAGCGGAATTTCTACGCCAGACGATTTAC
The DNA here is from genome assembly GCA_951230915.1 of Antitrichia curtipendula. NCBI lineage: Eukaryota > Viridiplantae > Streptophyta > Bryopsida > Hypnales > Leucodontaceae > Antitrichia > Antitrichia curtipendula. The sequence continues at coordinate 41,583,756 of OX579634.1, forward strand.
TACCTGCTTAGCCTGATACGAAATCCAGGAGCGTGATCGGGAGAAAGAAAGATTGGAGCAGTTCAGAAGAAGAAGAAGATTTACTGTGAAGATTACCACCATCAAGCGAATACAGAGTTGGAAGATTGCGAGTTGGAACGTGTCCACAATTCACGAATTTCTCACCCTCAAATTGAGAAATTTCAGAAGCCAAATTGACCAAATTCCGATAAGACATGAAGAAATCAGAGGTGAATTGAGAATCGTGATTCCTTTGCGACCGGCGACGGAAGCTGCGACTTACAGGATTAGGAATTTCAGCGCCGTCACGGGTCACTTGCCATGGTGACAAGGTACGGACTTGGTTATAGGCCAGGTCGCACAGCTTTGGGAGTTGGGACAGGTTCTGCTTGGCTTTGGGTCCGTTTGAATGGCCACAGGGCCTGTTACTAGTTTAAAATTTATTTAAATGGTTTTAGGGGAGCAGTCCACGGTTTGAAATTTTTATTTTATTTTATTTATTTTTATATATAAAATTATTAAGTGCTTGATTGTGGAAATTTGAGCTCTAAGGGTCCAAATTTTTCGAACGGCCCTTGGGCCGTGCCATAGGTTGGGACCAGTTCAACAATCTAAGAATTTTTCATTATTATTTGAAAGTGCTTGGTCTTAGGTTCTCTAAGTTTGATTTATGTTGTAATTGTTCCAATGTTTTGTTTGTGTATTAACAGTGGTTTGGACAAATTGCCAATTGACTAATTGCCCTAAAAGCTGGAGAAAATCTTAAGGAAAAAGGCAAAACTCGGTAAGAAACCTAAACTCATTACTCTTTACATTATTGGACAAATTGCCCTACAGAGACAGACATAGACATTTGGTAATAGGATTTGCTCATGGCGAGCACCTACTGGACCAATTGCCCTAAACATAAAAAGGTTTAATTAAGGAATTACGTGTATTATTTTCAAAGTATTATCTTGTGTGATTAGGTCTAGTGCATGCATTGCATAAGACAAATTGCCCAACCTGACTTATTGCCCAGACTCATTGCCCACCTGTAGGACACTATATAGGACTGTGACGTCATTCATTGTGTCTGCATACATCTGTAAAGGACTAAACCAAATTTGAATCCCTGGGAATAAGAGTGATAACCTAGTTCTAAAAATTGAATAACATATACTTATACATATTCTCATAAATCTAATGTACATGTGACTTTAGCCACAGAACGATAGACGATTTGACCATTCCCCTAGAAATTTAGAACCCCTATACTTAGTCCTGGGTTTTTGGTGAACTAGACAAAACCTATACTACACCAACCCATTTCTCCCAATTGTCTAATCCCATCATCCTACTTTAGGCCTCAATTCCACCACAAAATTCATCCAAATCCATTCACTTTCTGAACAAAAATCAGTGCATTCATGCCAACAAGGGTTATTGTGTCAATCTTTTAATGGCAAATATTTAAGTGCCATGAGATACATGGAAAGACCATTATAGGTTATTTATGGGACGTTTATGACTTCACCCTATGAGCAATTTTGTAATTTTTGGGCAAACTACTTTAGAAATTTACAAAAATTATAATTTTCATTAAATTTTTTTTTTAAAAATCCACTTGATTTTGATTCGTGAAACAAGCGGACACCTCTGAAAACCATGTGCCCTTTGTAGAGGACTAGGGAGGATTGCCCCCTATACTGCCCCGTGTTTTTCCACTGCAGAAACACTGAAATTTTTTATTTATCGCATATGATCAGATTTGCAAATTCGAATTCATATTTGCAAACGGAGTCCCCAAATTAGCTAGGGGTGTGATGAAGTAGAAAAATTTCATAACATTCAAGAGCCTTCAGAGAGGCTGCCTTTGCCTCTGTGAAGTCTTCATCCACGAAATGCATCCACATATTATTAATGTAAGCTTCAGGACCAAGACAATGGCAGTACATTTATGGTGCGATCTATTTTTTTGGCTAATTCTATGACAAACTATACAAACAAATAATTATAGAGATAGATGGTTTGTCAAAATCCAAAGAATTTTTTGAGTATTATACCAATGAATTCTAACCATTTGCCATCAATAACTTATTCTGAGTTTTTGTAGAGAACAGAAGCTCTTTATGTACACTTGGGGTGGTAGGAGATGGAACAACCCATGTGGGATATGTAATTTAGAGTTTGTAATTTCTCAACCGCTCATAGTTAAGTCTAAAGTAGGAATTGTGTTAAAATTATAATTTCAGACCTCATTTAGGCATAGTGGAATACCTTTTTTCAAAAGAATTTGAATTAAAAAAAGTTGTGTAATCAAGCTAAGTTTCATCTTCAAAAATCCTTTTTAGATTTAGATCTTCCACTCAAAAGTTATGGACAAATTTCAGAGAGGATGTATGAAAATGTCAAAAAAAAATCCTTTCAAACCCCTCTATGAATTCTTTGGGTTTTGACAGACCATCTATCTTTATAGTTATTTGTTTGTATATTTTGTTCTACCCCCTATCACCCCAGTAACCCGATTGTGCAGTCATGACCTTGGCACTGAGCAGAAGTCTGACATTATTGACGCGTGGCTTATTAGCTAATGTTGGGTGTGGAATATACCACATCATTCCATCAGAGGGAAGGCAGCTGCTCTCACAGCTCTTGAATGTTAAGTTAAGCAGCACAAAATAGGGGGCGATTTTTTATATTTACCCTTGGATGGGGCAATACAGGGGGATCAATCCTCCCTGGCCCTCAGAGCATCACCATGCGTCCTCTAAAATTTGGCTTGCAAAATGGGGGGGCATCCATTTTGCAAGCCACATTTTGGAAGACTGCCCCACCTATGACCTCTTAAGAGGCCGAGGTGGAGTGACGTGAGTGACTGGGAGTGGCTGGGAGTGACGTGGAGTGACCCATAGTGAATCCAATTTGCAAGCCGGGGATGATGGGTCGCCCCACCCATAGCCTCTTAAGAGGCCATCGCCACCCAATCGGCTATGTCTACATTCACGGATCAAGTCCTTGTTTGTTAGGAAAGTGCAAAAGGTGCTTGTCTCATGTGGTTTGCAAGCCAATTTGCAAGCCACCCCTTGGCTTGCAAAAGAGCCCATTTTTGCAAGTCATGGGCGACTTTTGGCTTGGCCTCTTAAGAGCATCTCTACCGCTGACGCGCCAAGGAGGGGCGCCGGGGGGGTTATTCCGTGCCCTTTTTGGTTGGCCGGCTTGCGTGGTGCCACTTCGCCCCACTGCAAAGCGCTAACCTTCACTCGCCAAGAGTTGCTGGGGCATTCTTCAAAATATATCCTCCCCAATTTCAGCCGCAGTGACGCTCCATGACGTTGATCTTTTGTCTTCATTGTCGCCTTCTTCATTATGTAATCCTCTTTGTGAGTTGGAATCAACGCCAGACCCCATAGCGAGTCACTCCGGAGGCTCGCCATTTCCCCGGGTGCACTTCAAAATCTGGAGTGGCCGGTCGATTTTCCCCCTTTGGCGCGCCTGGGGTGGGGCAATTCCACAGCCCTGGCTCGCCCACTACCCGTGTTGACCCCCTTGGCGAGTCAGGGTGGGGATGCTCTAACAAGTTCATCCATTATGCAAGACAGGTGGGGCAATTTTGCAAGCCGATGGCAACAAGTCATCCGTTTTACAAGACGGGTGGGCATGCTCTTAAGAGGTCATCCATTTTGGAGGACGCGTGGGCATGCTCTCATAGAGTTGATGCAAATCAGGGTGGTACAGTATTTGGCTTGTCTACCTTTTTTTTTTTTTTTTTGAAACACAAGGACAAATTCCATTGATGGCTTGTCTACCTTCATTTCATGCCAGGAAAACCTTCCAGGCATGTTGACAAGGTCCCCCCACGGTCCCTGGACCCGTAATAATGCACCGTCTGTTCATTTGGTCCAATGCCTTCAGCCAAAGGAGATGGTGACTGATCCACTCAATGAGGGCCCCCGTCCCATCCCCGTCTCCCGGGCCCCCGGGCCCCACCTATCCTGCCGCTGCACTGGGTAAGGCGGGTGTTTGTGTGTCATGTTAGCATGTGTGCCACTTGTGACGGTACCACCACAACCACAGGTGTTGCTTTTCACTGTTCTGGTTCTGCTCCATTCTTCACATCAAAACAAACAAATCTTTGTCATACTCTCCTCATGGCCCCACATGGTGGTGGTACTGTACACTCCCTGGTACCAGAATATGCAGCCGGGGTGAACTGACGCCCCTTGCTTGTCCCCCTCGGAAAACCCTGAATTTTATTTATTTTTCATGCATCAATTTTTTTCGCAAATCCTGAATTCATATTTGCAATCAGAGGCCCCAAAATAAGTTACGGGTTACTGTAGAAAATAGATTTTACATGGCACAAAATAGGAGGCTTTTTTTTTTAATATGCATCCTTAGGTGGACTTTGGTAGGACGAGCGAGGGGGCCAGTTCACCCCGGCCAAATATGCTGGGTGAAATTTGTTGTGAGAATCTTTCAGAGTTGTGGTATGGTAACTTGGTAAGGTAGACAAGCTCAACTCTTAAACATTGACACACGTGTGGCGTCCCATGGATGACATGGAATCCTTCTCATAGGATAGAAGTGCAACTCTTCATCGTTGGAATTTTGTTGTGAAGAGGGGAGGTCTTCCACGGTAAGGTAGTAGGTCCATAAACCGCACACCTAAGATATAGAACTCAATTTGTGTGGGTGGGTGGGTGGGGGGGGGGGGGGATGAAGCTTCTTGAAATATTTTTCAATAAATTTTCCTAGAAAGGCAAGAGGAATTGACATCTAACCCAAGTCATTTCAAATTTTTGGGAACTTTGTAGAATTAGTTATGAAATTTTGAAATTAGAATGGCATAGGGCTCTAAAACCGCCCACCTCCTCAAATGTACACTATTTATACGTTCTTGAAGGCTACAAAAAAGAAACATGTATAAATAGTGTACATTTGAGGAGGTCGTCGATTTTAGTACTTGTGCGCTTTTCAATAACCTTTAAGGATTAAGATTACAACCCCAATTTGGAATCTGAATATTTTGAAGCCAACTCCAAAGGGCTTGGGTGAAGTCACCCTTGGCTCACCTTCCTAAGTCATTCCATGTGTGCATGTAAGAAAAGACCCTCTATTTTGTGCTTGACTAATTTATCTAATACACTTCTCTTAGCTAATTTGGGACCTTTGATTGCAAATAAGAATTCAAAATTTGCAAATTTTATCATGCTTGGAAATTTAAGATTTTAATTTTTTTCCTCGGAAACAAGCGAGGGGGTCAATTGACCTTGACCTTCCAAGGAGGGCACATAGTTTTCACAAGTGTGCGCTTGTTTCATGGATCAAATTTAAAGTGAAATTATATCAATGAAAATTGTAATTTATGTAAATTTTGGAAGTGGTCAATCTTAAAATTACAAAATCGCTCATAGAATGGAATCATAAACACTCTATAACTGCCTTTCCATGTATCTATCGGCACTTAAGTTCTCACCAATCAAGAATTGACATGGTACCCATTTTTGACATTGTTGTATTGATTTTGTTAGAATCTTGAAGGAATTTGGATTTTTTTGGGCAGATTTGGGAGTTTGAACAAATGGAATTGAGGCCAAAAGTAGAGGATGGAATTGGACAATGAACGAAATTGGGCTAGTCTACCTCAATTAATTAAACTTGTCCATATTCTACCCATGCCTGAAGAACTACTCTTGCTATTATACCATGAGTTGTTACTATAGGAATGAAAAACTATCTAGTAATGAATTGTTGCCAATTGGAGACTAGTCTTACACATTTTTATGAGTGGTTGTAGATTGGGTTTGATTTGAAAGTAGACAAAAAATTTGTGTAAATAATGTGGAGTTCAAAGTAGTGGGATACTTTATGCCACGATATCCTAAGTAATTAGATGCACTATGATGTTCAAGTTTAAGGTTTGCACGCCTGGCTTCATTTTTGAACTTCATTTCCACCATTGATGGACAATTGTTTGATGTTTAATGGCAATACCTATGGCCTTCAATAGCATTTTATGATTGCGAGTTTAAACAAATTATATCTAATTCAATTTAATTCTAAAAAATCAAGAATTGTGATGGATGTGTCTCTCTTTCTTCTTTTCCTAAAAATTTGTTAGAAATGCTTTGATCCGCATAATAGAAATCCTTAGACAATTATTCTTAAATAGGTAGTTTCTACGTCTCTTACCTTACATTATATTAAACTATCCCATTCCTGGCCAAGTGGGAGCTAGATCAATCCCATTGTGGGCAAAATTATATTATATTAGAAATTATGGTGTATATATCTGAACTTGAATGTAGAATACTAACATAATTACGCCCAAAATGGACTTGCTTCCATTTGACCTAAAATGGGATAGTTCACCTTAACCCCTAAAGGACCAAACACCATTTTTTGACAACATAGCAATTTTGGGCAACTCACTATGACCAGAATTTTTATTTTTTTTCTTTGAAATTTTCACACAAGATGTACCCAAGGCGTAGGTTTAAGGCCCAACAATTTTCATAACTTTTGACTTTGTGGTTAAAAATTTATTGCATGATATGTCATTTTCATTGGTTGGTGGGCAACCCGAGCAGCTGACAAAACTTCTTTAAAAGTCACTTTAAGAAAAACAAAAATGTGAAATTGGTTCTTTTGATTTGTATATACTTGGGAAGCTTTGAATAATTCCATTTTGATCAATGAGTCAAAAGTTATAAGGAATCAAAGTTTGAGGGTATTTATGGAATCTCTACTCTAAGATAAACTTTGAAGTCCTTTATTTTACTCAATTTTCAATATCTTTGGGAAAAAAACAAAACATTGGATGTAGATTTTGTATTACAACATTACCACCGTTGGAATTGGCACTTTCAATTCCATATTTAAAATTCTTAACAATTTAGTGTTTTAAACATTCTCTACCTCTTTCTACTTACTATGTTTTTCCTATATGTTTTACAATTCCAAATGATCTGAAATTTTTCAAGCATGTAGCCAACTTGCCTTGAAGAATGAATCCAAAAAGTAACCACCATTTTGGACTTTTTTTAATACAAATGTGACCTTGTGAAGTGCAGCTGCCCGGATTTTTGCAGGGGCAAAAAAAAGATTTTTGTCAATTCAAACACTAATATCTTGCAATCCACATAGTGGAAATTTCTGAAATTTTTTCCACAACTTCTCAAACTAGTTTAATACAAGATCTTATAGTTACATTTTCCCAAAAATGTTTTTTTCTAGAATTTGGTATTTGTATTTGAAATAGCAGGTTTGGAGCGTTTTTGGTTGAAAATATAGTCTTTGACCTTTAGGAGTTAATAAGAGTAACCTAAACCCTGGAAAACACAACATGGGCAATATATTCCATACTATAAGAATGATGTGAATACAAGTACAAGGCCTAGAAGAGGGATGAGAAGATGAGCAAGAAGGCTTGCAATAAATAGAAAATCAAAGAGTGGGTAAAAACCACATGGGAAACCCTCCCACTACTTGGGAAAAAACATCCACACATCCTAATAAGACACTAAAGAAGCTAGAAAATCCCAAAATGGTCGAGAAAATGGTAGGTAGAGAGTAGAAGGAGTTGAGGGGATAGGAGACCCGCCGTGGCCATGGTTGCAGGGCATGGGAGGAGAGAGGAAAGAATATTATGATGCAAATAGAGAGTGCCATCAATTCTTGGTTCAATTCTAGAGTAGAAGTTCTCATCTAGTTGCTCTACTTTCTCAAAAGCTTCTACAAGGGGGTCTTCTTTTACTAGAAGATTTTGGTGCTAAAACATAGACTACTATGCTCCATAGCTGGATTTGAATCATATGATACCGAGTCTGGAAGACAAAAGAGCTTTTGGAAGAGGATGTGTCTTTAAAGCAACTTGACAATGTACTACCTAAATAAACCAAAACAAGGAAGGACATGGAAGATCCTTTGGAATAATATTACGACCCTCATTGGAAGGCATGCTAATGACACTTTGGGGAGCAAGGGGGACCTTGGGTGTGACTTCCCAAGCCTTGCAAGAGACTAGGTGAGTAGAAATGAAGAGTTTCAAATAGATATGACATCGTAGCGTGCTATACATTTTCAAAAAGCTGGTGAAAGTCCAAATCCAAGTTGTGAATCAAAAGATATGTCTCATTAAAGTTGGTAGTGTCTTGATCATGAACTCAAGTTGTGGGACGTAAGAAGGGTGGTCCAATCTGAAGACTTTCTTGTCAAAATAGGGCATGTTGCAATTCATTAGAAATAAAGCGAAACAACAATTTTTAAATGATAAGATTCATGAAGAGATTAGCTGTGAGCTAGAAGTTATAGACAACTAAAGAAGGTGGAGTCTCAGAGAATTGCACTTCCTACATAATTCAAACCTCTGGAGATCCACAATTTATCCAATACTTATTGCATTAAAAAAGTGCATACTCCGCAATGATTATTTCAAAGAATAGATCATAAAAATAGAATTGCACTCTAGATCTAGAGTTTGAAGCTAAAAGTTATTTCATTGAAAAGATTAGAATTCCTTTTGAGCTCAATTTTGAGGCTAAAATATGGAATTTGATGCCTTCTTAAGAAAAAAGTGTACCTTAGATGTCTTAGCAACCTATAGGACCAAAAAGACATTCAAATCTTGTAGAAAGAACTATGAGAAGGAGTGGTCTCCTTTTACACTTCTAAATGGTGTTGTGATCAGTCAAAGTGGCCATAGGAGGTGAGGTTGTTGATGGAGCCTCACTGCTACCTTCATAACATTGTAGATTGTTATTGAATATTCTTTGACACCATTTGGATGGTGCTACACTCTATGGTAGGCTATGACATTGAGTCCCAACTAGTGAGTCCTAAAACAAGCATTACAAGAAGTTTGAGTCTTGAAGAGGGCTGTCAATTCCTAGACATATTGGAATGTTGGCCAAAAAAAGGAAAAAAATTTAAAAATAATAATTAGAAATACATAAAACAAAAGGGCCTCAATGGCACAAAATAATTTTAATAAATAATTTAAAAAAACATTAAAATTGATAGAAAAAGTTATTTTTTAAATTAAATAAAAAACATAAAATTAATAAAATAATCACAATCTAATGTGGCCACATTAGATTGTGATTATTTTATTAGTTATTATTTACAAATTTTAATTTAATTAATATTTGTTAATAATTTGGCCAATGCTACCCTGGTTCACAACTTGGAGAACCTTTTGTTAATAGCCCTTTTAAAACTTAAATTTTTTTCTAATAGTTGCTTAGGCCTAGTAGGGAGTTGAATTCTATTCAAAGATTGATGTGCCTGTGGTGAGTAGTACCACCACCAAGCGCTTGAACGTGAATGGAAGTTTATTATATTTCATGCCATCAAACAATATGCCTAGTGTCTTGTAGAAGTTAGGTGATGGAAGTCATATGGGAATGAATAATCCATGATTATTCTTCGAACCTAATATTATCATTGGTATACATGATTTTCTTGGCTCTATTATAGAGGAATGAGGGGCAATTAGGTATCAGTGGAGCCCTACTCATTCATAGAGGATTTGATGAGGGAAAGTATTTTGATATGTCCTTTTAGTACTTGTGACACTAATTACCAAAATCGCACTAGTTGTAAATATGTTGAAATATTGAAATATTGTTATATTGTATCAATTTCTACCAAACTAATCTTGTAGAGGAGGTTGATTTTGTAATTTCACTAATAGGACAAATGAATGTAAATTCATAGAGATAAAATTTTAGAGAATTTGGATAGTCTAGTTGGTCTTCTATTGTTTCATACCACCTTGTACCTTTATTTAGCTTTAATCTTGACACACATGACATGCATACTCTGTTCATTCAATTTCCTATTTTGGAATAATTTAGCTCGTTTATAAGTTAAAAGTGGATTGGATACAAATCATGGGATTGTGAAATTGTCATAATCTAAGCTTGTAGAAGAATGAGTAGGCTTTGGGCAAAGAAAATGAATGTAGAAAGTGATTTTTGACGTGGTTAGCTTCATTTGTTCAACTACATTTTACAATGGAAAGGTAAAGGTTCTCCAACAAAATCTCTACGCCAAATGAACGTGGCTAAGGTTTGACATATGGTCAAAGTGGATGACAATTGCATTGGGCTCAACTAAATGTTCTCTGAGAACTCCATCATATATATTGTGTCAATGATAAACACTTCATATCTAAGTAAAGTCAATTTAGAGGGTCACTAGATTTGGTTGGCTTTCCAAAGTCTTTTAGCATGTATTTTAGGATATTATATGAATGGACCATGATCTTGTGGTTAGAAGGCTCACATTTTAGAATTTACCATTTTTACATAGTATTTGCAATTAAAAGTACTACATGTTATAAGTTAGAAATCAAAAGGATAGCAAAAAGAGTGAAAAGCTAAATAGGATTGAATGCACATGTTAATGTACATGTGATTCTTAAGACATTGATGAATTATTCATGAGATTGTGTTGAAAAATTTGATAAAGTGCCAAATTTTTGTATGGTGTCTTCTGTTTTGGGCATTCTACCTTCATCCCAAGGTGAAAACAAAATAGGATGTAGGATACATAATAATCCTTAATGACTAATTTTAAATGCCCTTAAGGGTGTCCTGTATAGAATTGGCGTATTGGCCCTTCAAATATATTTGTAACCTTTAATTGAATCATCATTAGGAGGGCATACAAAAGCACTTTGAATAGAGAGATGAAAGTTCAAACTTTGAAATTGGATATTAAAAATAAATCCCTTCTAAAGCAAGCTAAAATAAAAATGAATAATTAGGTGATGCTAAATCATACTTGAAACAACAAAATCATTCCAATGGTACATAATTTGTAGTGTCATTGGCATGATTTGCCAAAGCCTCTATGATTTTTTTGTCTTCCAACTTACTTTTGAAGGGTTTTATATCAATTATCTAATGTTAGAATGTGAATTATTTTTCTTGTGTTTGTTCAAAGTACTTAAAGAGTTGCACTTTGAAATATAATAATTTCAAGTCTTAGTTATAAACTAGTAAAAAGCAAGCAAACAAACTTTCATCTACCTTGCATCCATTTGCATCACCATGCAACGTACAAACATATGAAAGCATGTCCTACCAAGAGGATTTACACCATTCTTTAGGTAAGTGTAATGAATCCTAATCCAATTGAATTAACAATACTTTCATAATGGGACACTCATGCAAAGACTTAATGTTTGATTTTAAAATGCTATAAATTTTATTCTCTATGAATATGTTCATGAAAGAATAGACCATGTAGTGTAGGTAGCACTAAATATCATTATTAGTGTAGGGTTGATGTATTGGTAGATACATGGTCCATATTGCACTTACCTTAGAGTGTACCACCATAGATAAGCTAGAGTGCATTTGCATTGATGCGCTAGCTAAGGTAGTCTGCTCTTAAAGCGATCACTTAAGCCTATCTAACTCATGATTGACAGTAATAGATATTTCAAGCAATATGTCACTCATACCAGGCTCTTCAGCCAGTAAGATGATCCCAAACAGACTGAGTCACTGTTTCGAATTTACCTTCCATGCATGCCAATTCGACTGTTCCCCGCATGCATATCCAAAGCCCAGTATGAAAGAGTATCTTAATGCAATATCATATTATTCCCTCTAGGAACTTTTAAGGTTCATTTTTGTCCATGCAATGGATCCTACATTCCATCAGCCAGGTGCCACGTAGCCACACATGGACTTAGAGGTTCCCAAGGAATTTCACGAGACAGGGTTTTCATTGGCCACTTGGCAGAATCTGAAGAGCCTGGGGAACTGTTTCACTAGGCCTAGAGAAAAAAAAAACATGAAGAAACAGACAGTAAGTTAGACTAAATATAAGGTACAGTATATTCCTGATATTCAGTTACTCTTGATTCTAGACCCCACCCACCGTTTTCACAGACCTGGGCAGGAGATTCTCCCCACGCAGTGTACAAGGTAATTCACGCCTGAATAAACGCTGACTCGCACTAATTTCGGAACGTAACTGACGAAGGTGAAGGCACTCATTCCCGTCCTTGTACCCAATTCCAGTCATGATGTACCACGGGTGCACATTTTCTTAGTAAGGATGTACTCTGTTGGTACATCATGATAGAATTGGGTACATGGACGGGAAGGCTGGGGTGGACTGACCCCCTCGCTCAGCCCTGCGGGCAAACCCTGTTTTTTGCACATGCTTTTTTTTGCAAATTTTGAATTCATATTTGCAATCAAAGACTCCAAATTGGTTAAATGAAGTCAAAAGTATACCTTGAAACAACCCAAAATAGGGGACTTTTTATTTACATGCACCCTTGGTAAGGCCGAGTGAGGGGGTCAATCCACCCCAATCGACGGGAATGGGTGTTTTCATCGTAGTTTGTGAAGGGGAATGCTACTATATGAGTGTAGGGCGTAGATCTTAGGTTTGGTGAACCTAGAACTTGTTTTAGAGGTTATTCTTTAATGAAAGCCCTCTTATTTTGCTTCTAAATGTATCTGTGATAATGTTGTATGTGTATGTTATGGCTACAAACGTAAAGTGAATCTGGGGGTATAGGAACTTCAATGTTTATTTTCAATAGTTCCATCCAAGTCAAGCTCAAAGATTTGCCAAATCTATACTATGAAAACAAGTATTTGTTTTGTTTTGTCTGTAATTGGAAGGAAAATAGAAAATTGGCTGTTGAGAGCCATTGAGCCATTAGGCCACAAAGCGCACATGTTGATAAGCTAGAGAACACTCTTTCACTGCAACATCATTATGATATTTTTACTTCAACTTTTATTCATATTCAAAAAAAATTATTTGTTGATATTTTTTTATTTTTAATATATTTTGTTTTTTGCTTTACTTTTACAACCAAGGAAGATTGACCCCCTCATTGCCCCATGTTTTATCTTTGGATAAAACATTAATTTTTATTTATTTGCCACCTATGATAAAATTTGCAAATTCTGAATCCATATTTGCATTCAAAGGCCCCAAAGTAGCTTGGAGAGGTGAAGAAATACAAAGTTTATACGGCGCAAAATAGGGGACAATTTTTTAGTATACCCTTGGTTGGGGCAATAAGGGGTTCAATGGCCTCCCTGGCCTTACTTTACTAATAAGTCTTATTACATTCTTATTACAGTATGAAACGTGTATCTCAAATAGTTAAGAACATGAAAATGAAGCGTCTTCATCGTTCACATAATCGCCACATTAGCTTCATGTAAAAATCCAAAAACATTACGCTGAAAACAAGTTCCAACTGACGCGTGCTCTGTGTTTGGTGCTGAGGCTTTTGCGTCGGTGATGCCGGTGCTTTCCCTGGAAAGTGAAAAGACGGTAAATTGAGTGCACGGCCTTGGTGAAAACCTGGCTCCATCGCGATCTCGGTCTTGGCTAACTGAAAATGAAGATTCTCATTCGTGTCAATCAACTAAACTAAACTTTCATCGCTATGAATTCGGGAGGACGAAGCCAACTGAAGGCTGCGACGTTGCACGACTTCCTCTGCTCCTCTGATTCGGGTGCGTCAGGCCAAAGAGAACGCATCTTCCGGGGACGCAGTTTGAAGGCTTCAAGTACACAGGCCTAGTAAGCTTAATGTGCGCACTGCTAATGTAGATCCTCACCTCTACTGCGAGCTCGTAGTAACCTAATCTGGTTTTACATGCCCTTGCGCTCCGTCGCTTCTGGCGTCCGTTCTTGCTTAGGAGTCGATTAAGATTCCCTTCCACAACTTTCTTGATTGGCAGTCAAGATACACTAGCTCATTGTGCATTTCCTTGGTACAGAGGTTTGCGAGCTCGGCAGAAGTGCGTCAGAAGAGCGTGCGGCAGAGGTTGCGCCTCCAGTGGTGAAGGTTTTACTCTGCGGTGGCAAGAAAAGAACAGAGAGCTGCAGATCGGTGTTCGTGTTGCGGATTGTGCTTCTTTTTCTGGTCGAGGATCATGGCGGTCTATAGTAAGCTCCTGATCGTGCATTTCGCCTTTCTTGATTGTTTCTTGTTTCTATTGGTTTGGTTGCTCGGCTGGTTTGCTGTGGGAGCATGTTGTTGTGTTTAATGGAATTGGAACGCACTTTATCTTGGAGAAACATAGTTTTCAGTGAATGTGAAGTGAAGCGAACTGCCGGGGAGTCGTGAAGTTACGAGCGCACGGAGTGTTCTGTCTCAGTTGTGGAAATAGAGTGTAATTTGGAATTTCAGTTTTAGTGTGTTTTGTTGTGACTTTAGACGACAACGGGGATCAGGACATTTACTGTGGAATTGAGGTGTTTGACGTTGGGAGTCGTGAGTGTGATGTCACTTTGCATTGCTTTCTCGATTTTGTCTAAATAGAGCTCCTGTGACCTGCGACATGTTGAGATGCCTTTAACTGTGGAAGTGTAAGGGTGCCTCTGTATGAGTGGAGCATGCAAGCTGAAGTATTTCTGTTGTTTTTCCTGAGAGAGACTTTGTTGTGTGACGTTTTTTGTTTCATTGAAGCGGATAGATGCGTGTTTTGACCTCTGCGTTTGTTGCTTACAGCCGAGCGTACTCTGCAGTCCAACTACTGGAAGGAGCACTCCGTGAATCCAAGCGTGGAGGCTATGATGCTTGATTCACAGGCTTCCAAGCTTGACCTGGAAGAGCGGCCTGAGGTATGTCAATTTCGTCTGCCAATGTCACAGTTACAGTTTTCTTCAGTTGGAATTTTCCCGCAGGAAGGTAGACCGCCGCACCGCACTAGTGATTCTGCTCTGGTTTGACGGCTTCTACCTCATTTATTGTTGGGTCCCGTGAATGTTTCTCCGTCAGGAATGCATTTATGACGTCAAGAATTGGTTTGACCTTTTTTATTCTTTTATCAGATTCTTGCGCTGTTGCCACCATACAAAGGCAAAGACATCATTGAGCTAGGAGCAGGTATTGGTCGATTCACTGGGGAACTTGCGAAGACTGCCGGCCACGTGGTCGCTATGGACTTTATGGATAATCTTATCAAGAAGGTATTGTTAACGGATGATAGTTGGTGCTTGCCGGATTACTTGCGTCCTGGCACAAATCTTATTGTTTGTCATGTTTATTAGGATAGACTTGTTGATCAATCTTTCTGCTGTGAACAAAGGCACTAACGAATTGATCATTTGGATTTCAGAATGAGGACGTGAATGGTCATTACGAGAACATTGAGTTCAAATGCTCAGATGTCACTTCCCCTGATCTGGATATTGCTTCTGGTTCTGCGGATATCGTGTTCTCCAACTGGCTACTCATGTACCTATCTGACGAAGAGGTGGCAACATTGACGCAGCGTATTATAAAGTGGCTCAGGCCTGGTGGACACATTTTCTTCAGGGAGTCATGCTTTCACCAGTCTGGAGACCACAAGCGAAAGAACAACCCTACTCACTACCGGCAGCCGAGTGATTACACCAAGGTACTGGATTTCCTATTCTGTTAAGGTACTCTCTTATTTGTTGGCCTTCCTTATTTTTAGATGAGATTTGCTCTGTAAGCTGATTTCCTTTGCGGTCAGAAATGTAAACCCTGTTCCCTGGTCAAGCACTGCAGGTCTTTGAGCAGACTCATTCCCAGGAAGATGGCACCTTCTACGAGTTCGAGTTGGTTGGATGTAAGTGTGTTGGCACTTATGTGCGCAACAAGAGAAACCAGAATCAGGTAGGAATGGGGCTATGCATTCAATTTTGCTGCACTATGAATGTCAATTCTTCAGTTACAGAACTGTGGAACCGGCTTATGTTATTAATGTCCTACGTTAATGGCGTTTCTAACAACTTCCGCATTTTTGCAGGTGTGCTGGTTGTGGAAGAAAGTGATTTCAGAGGGGCCTGCCTCGAAGAATTTCCAAAAGTTTTTGGACACCCAACAGTACACAGCAACTGGAATTCTGAGATATGAGCGCATCTTTGGAGAGGGATTCGTGAGTACCGGTGGCATGGGTAAGGGCTACGACATACTTTGGTGCATTTGGGAATCATGGTCGTCAAAGATTTTGAAGTGTATCACGGCATAGTCTACGTCCAGTGGCTACATTGCCTGGATATACGCAGCTCTTGAACATCAATGCTTGTCCCTTTTGGGCATTCAAGTGTACAACTATCAGGCAGAGTTTTCCGTTCAGGATACTGTGAGCTTACTGTTGTCATGGTATGTCGATATTGCAGAAACTACTAAGGAGTTTGTAAATATGTTGGACTTAAAGTCGGGGCAACGAGTTCTCGACGTGGGATGTGGGATCGGAGGTGGCGATTTCTATATGGCTGAAGAATTCGATGCGGAAGTT
This sequence comes from Antitrichia curtipendula, assembly GCA_951230915.1. Lineage (NCBI taxonomy): Eukaryota > Viridiplantae > Streptophyta > Bryopsida > Hypnales > Leucodontaceae > Antitrichia > Antitrichia curtipendula. The sequence goes on from OX579634.1 coordinate 41,600,003, forward strand.
GTTGGCATCGACCTGTCTGTAAATATGATTTCCTTCGCGCTTGAGCGATCAATTGGCAGGAAATGTGCCATCGAGTTTGAGGTTGGAGACTGCACCAAGATTAACTATCCGTCCGCTTCTTTTGATGTGGTCTACAGCCGTGACACCATTCTGCACATCCAGGTAGACTGTTGTCCATTAATTTTTTTCTCGAATTTGAGTTCATCTTGTGCATCAGTATTCCCTTGATTCAAACCAGTTTTCGTATGTGTTTTTTTTCCTCTTAAGATAGAATATATCTTAGTGCTTTATTTTGTGACTCACCAGTTCAATTTTACCGGCATTCACATTCCATGCAGATGATCTGAGGACTAGTGTTAGTGAGAACCTTTAGTATTATGAAGGATGTTGTAGAGTGTAGAGCTTCTGACGAAGTTGCAATCATGAATAAACTGTCATTAATCGAGCAGACTGTAAGGTTTGACTGCTCGAGGGGATATCAAAGTGGTGGAAGAAGACTAATTGAAAGAGTTTTTGAATGACAGGACAAACCGGAACTGTTCAGACGTATGTTCAAATGGTTGAAACCTGGAGGCCGTGTTCTCATCAGTGACTACTGCAGAGCTCCATCTACTCCATCAGAGCAGTTCGCTGCATACATTAAGCAGAGGGGTTATGACCTTCACAGTGTCGAAGCGTATGGACAGGCATGTTTGACTTTTGACGAAATAAAATTGTAGAATTCGAACTTGACATGGTGTTTTATGCTCGTTGGATGCTCCCAGAATTTTGCGTTAAATTGGAATGCACAACTGTCGTTGGTACTATTATTAACAGGTATTTGATTGTAACCAGATGTTGCAAGCCGCTGGGTTCATAGATGTGCTTGCTGAGGACCGGACACATCAGGTAAGATATTTGAGAGCTCTTTTGGTGAATTTGCAATTCCCCTAGTCGATTTTATTACGGAACGCACCATGCCATGCCCAACTTCTTATCTCACTTTAATGTTGCAGTTCACGGAAGTGTTGAAGAAAGAGCTCGCTGAAACTGAGAAAAATCGCGACAAGTTCATTGAAGATTTCTCAGAGGTACCTTCATGCTTTTTACTTTCAGATTTTTCCACGAAAAAATAGGTTAAAGCGTCATCATGCAGGAGATAGACTAGTCGTGGTTCACTTCTGTGCAGATGCTACGAAGCTGTGGACTTGAAAGAATTTCATCCTCAATGGGACATGCTTATGATTGGCATTCATGCAGGATGACTACAATTATATCGTAAGCGGATGGGAGAGCAAACTGAAACGACAAGATGAACAGAAGTGGGGACTCTTTGTTGCACACAAGCCCCTGTGAGTGTAGTTGTAATTTATTCCCTGCGTTGTGGCAGACTGTCGTAAAGACACTGTGAGCGGGTTTCTCGATAGTCTTCTGCAGTAGCGCATAATTTAAGTACTGTACATTAGGAGAATAGCTACGGCATCTCATGTATAGATGCTAGAAGAAACATATGATATCAATAAAGCAGTACTGTATTTTCCGAACTGTATATTCTGGGAATCTCTCCTTAAAAAATTGCTTATTCCAAGTTTCCAAGTGTCCAAGTGATGGTATAGGAGTCAAATCTTTGTATGGATGCAATCAACGTTCTATTCCTCTGTTGAAGACTGCTGATTAGAAACTATCACACTTGACCCGAAGTGCTCGCCCTCGGAAGAAACGAGTGACGTTTTGGTGAATATCTTCTTGTCTGCAGGTAAAGACAGTCGTGCACGTAATCTGAATTAGTATATGATAGATGCGCGTGCTTGTCATGTGCAAACTATATTCAGAACATCGGTACAAGAATACTTCAATCAAGACAAGACTTGACACAATAAGTTGTCCGAGGATAGCAGCAATTGGGAAAGGCAACATTATAAGCTGATCTACTTGGACACTACTACTACAACGTGCATTGTCGTCACAACTGTGCCATCCCAGCCTGGGTATGATTCCTACTTTCTACTACTGTTCCTGTTCTCCTTAAATTTTTCGTCAATAACACTTAGAAATTCACTATCTTCTGTTTGATAGGTTCAACTCGTGAAATCTTGGATGTGCGCAGTGCTTTCTTGAAGGCCTTACGATGATATTAACCCTGAAACGCTGGGCCTATGACCACAGAGTTGGAGGTTAAATTCCATAACTCTGTGTGCTCCTATTTAGCAACTACAGAGTACATGTTAACGAAAAAATTTATCTTTATTTTCCAGAGATGAAATTATATGTCTTCTTTCCTTCAACAAATTCTTAGATTTCTTTGGAGTTTTTTTGAAGAAAAAGTGAAGAAAAATCATATCAAATAGAAAATTCTCTAAAAGAATCTGAAAATTTCACCATGTGTGTACATTATCAGTGATGAACATCATAGTGTAAATTCAATTTCCATGTCATTCTATAATTAGAATTTAGTGGACATTGCACATGCATCCAAAGTTTAAATTGCAATAAAATATTCAATTTTAGGAAATTTTTCAAAATTCAAATTGTAGTAGAAACTAGAATAGATGACCTTCATATCATAATGGCTTGCTCATATTCAAAAAGCATCATTTTCATAGAGAAATTTCAGATTTAGAGTAAGGAGCAACAACTTCCCAGAATACACTAAAATAGTGTATTTTGTGATCTGCTTTTTTTACTAATTTCTCATTTATGTGAAGATAAACACTTGCAGGGTTGCAAACTCATTTGCATACTCTTTGTAGCATACCATGAAAGGTCAACAAGAAATATGTGGATGAAAAATGCTTCCAATCTTGTCCATGTCATCGCATTGTCATTTAAAGTCTACAAAATGTTTCCTCAAGTGTTACAAGGTTAAAAACTCTATTGTTGACCCCAAGTTGCAAATTTGCAAGCAACAATTCTACAAGAGGCTTTGTCCTAGTATTCACTCATTTTTCAAATGATGTCCTATTCAAACATCCTCGCATATAGCCTTTGTCAATGCATGCCTCACACGAAGCCTTACCTCTTTAATTCAAAGCCAATAAATAAATAAATAGTTGTTTGTAAGTAACTAGTGAAAGATTGAAGGATCTTGAATAAATTGTTGTACTATAAAATGTATTTACTACTTCTTTGAAGTTTGTAACAAAAGAGAAGATACTAAGAATTGTGATTAGAATCAATTTGAATGATTTCATTTCAAAAAGTATTTATAAATGTTTAAAGCATGCATCTTTGCATGTTAATCTAAAATGCATTTATTTCACCTTAATTTGATTTGTGGAAATAGAAAAAGATTTTATCATAAAATAATTAATACTTTGCAACATTGTCAGTATAAGTGTGGTGTCTTTGGTAAATAAATGTTATATGATATTTGATGAAAGCACAATGATTTACTCTAATACTATTTGTGATTTTGATTTATCCAATGTAGACAAAGGCACCACACAAATAAATCCCCATGTAGACAAGGCCACTATGTAGGCAAATCTGCCACGCAGGTAAAGGTTTAAACTCACGATTATATGTGTGGGAAAGACAATAAGTGTTTTGTTTTTATTTATTCTTTTCCTTTTTGGTAATCTTCAAAGTTAGTAGACTTTGAAGGCCATTTTCTCCTTCATACCTTGTCCATTTTTTATAAAAATTGTTGGAGAAGTTTTGTATTTAAGTCTAGTTTTAGTGGTAAAATTTCAATTTTTTCTAAGATGTTTGAATACGTGACAAGCATTTTACTTGAAGGTATTTAGACACTTTTCACTTTCCTTCACTTTGAACACTTATATCTTGCAATCTACGTGGTCCAAATATCTATAAAAAATTCCACACATTTGTATGCTGGTCTATTACAAGATCCTACCATTCAATGTGAAAAAAGAACCTTTAAAAGAAATTTTCTCTTTGCACTAGAAATGGTAGTTTCAAGCAATTTTTGAAGGAAAAAAGGTCTTGGATCTTTAGGGGTTAAATGAGACATAAAATTTTATAAATCATTTTTTTTTAAATCCATTTGTAAATTCATAAATCTTCCCATATTATTATACACAATGAACTTACTCACTCTATTTTCATTGATATTATGTAAAATTACTATTTGAAATCTTGTTTTGGGGGGTCAAATCCGAACTAAGTTATGTTGATTGATGTTTAGAGGATTGCCAAATCAACAAATCTCTCTCCCCCCCAATTGTTGTAATCAACATAAATGCATTGATCTTCTGTTGATTAGGTCCCCTTTTCTTATAGAGTTTGTATCCAAAGGCGCTTCCTTCAATAAAATAAAGAACTTTGTTGTTGTTTCTCTTTAACAACTATTTCACATGACCTATGAAACACTTAGGTCAATATAAAAGAAGCAATATATAACTCATACCTTCAAAAAGATATTTGCATCTTATTAATCATGTGGATCTGCTTAGGAGTAGAACATGTCAATAATGTTTGTGGTTTGCTCCATTATATTCACAACGTGGGATAGAAATTCATCTGGGTTTGGCTCTACTATGCTTGGGTTGTTGATTTAGGCAGTTGATTACTCTGGACAAGCAACAACAATGGGACTTTTATTTCTACACATGGAAGAGGATGGAGGAAGAATATGGACACATTTTTTGTATCATCCCTCCATGTGTTTATAAGAATGATCATCTATAAAAAAAAACTATGGTGCATGTTGGAAGAGTATTGGAAGTGCATCCTATTCAACGAACATAACAATAGTCATATAACAGAGTTATTCACAATACTTGGTAGAATGGGTTTCCTATAAATGGATTGCCGCAATGCTCCAACTTTAAATTGTTCCTTAGAATTGAAGGAGTGCCACTATTAGATTCCTTTGTCTTTGACAAAAATTAGAATTCACACATTTGAGTGGATTGTGTCCTCTCTTCTTCATTGGTCCACCATAGCTGCCAAGTTTCAAAGGCTTCTTTTGGCATGTCCAAGTGCTTCAAGCCCATCATGAAAATAATACTTCTTCCATTCAACCCTATTGTTTGAGAGTGTGCGACCGAGGTATCTGCTTAAGTAATTATGTCTCAATAGAATGGTTTTGTATGCACTATAATTAAACCCCCATGTTTTTGTGGATGCATTTTAGGTGACATCCAGTTGTTTTTATATTAACAATGACATCAAATATAACTATGCCATATTTAACTAATTTTGGACTTTGCAAAGTCCAAAATTGGTAAAGGGACATCTAAGACAATTGTAGACTTTGACTTCTATAGATTTTATGAATCTAGAAATGATATAGATTTTGGACTAGGTGGTTTGAAAAATGTACAACAGGTTTAGATTTTAGATATCTATGACATCGGAAAATCTCCCGATGGACAAAGTCCAAAATTCCCTTAAAAGTCCAAAAGTAGTTAAATATGACATAACTTCATGTAGAGCCTAATATTGATTTTTGATACATCTATAGACAATACTTTGAAATTTCATAACTTCATATAGTATCCAAATAATGTATGCTAAAGTGTGTTGGAATCTTCTTTCCAATAAAATCTTATAAAATATTTTGAATTTGTAGATAATAAATATGTTTAGTTTAAATTAGTGCCAATTTTATACACACACATACTTGTTGTGTGAATAAAGATTGTAATACACTACAAATTGAGTGTCATACCCACAAAAAATATAAAAGCAAACACTCTCAAGACTCTCAAAAATCCTAAAACCAAGTGCCACCTCAAGATGAAGTTTTAAATGCCTACGGCTTCTAACAAGACTAAACTACATAATTAATGAAGTTTAGAAAACTATATTCATTCGTGACTTTGTGCCACGTCCAATGCAATGTTACGTGACATACTTACATACTTAGATTTACATGAACCTTTGATGAACCACCAGGGATGATCTTAGTCAATTTGATATTATATTTGTTAAAAATTCAAAACAATTAGCCAAAAATGTATCAAATACAATTGGATATTAGAAATTTATCTAAAAGTTCAGAATATTCTATTAAAATGACTATGAAAGATTTTTAAAATAAAAAATAATTTATATTTTACAATAATACTTCTATTGAATCACAATTAGTATTGATTATATGTGTACATATCTCATATAAACTTTTGATGGATCATGGAGATTCGTTTAGCCAATTTACTACTATATTTTTCAAAAATTTTAAAAAATTAGCCATAAATGTACCAAATTAACCCCTAAAGTTCCAAGGCCATTTTTCTATCAAAAATCACTCAAAACTACCACTTCTACTACGTACACCTATAAAATCAAAAAAATAATTAGAATTGAACCGTAGGACCTCATCTACACTTGTCTTGGATCACATGGTAAAAATTTTGTGATTTTTGACCTTATAGATTGAAAGATATTAGCATCCAATGTGAAAGAAAAAATTTATTTCAAGAAGTTGCTGCAATTGCCCACAAAACAAAAAGCTCCTTAACTTTCACATCACTAATCCAAATGGAATAAATCAAAGCTTTCCATTTAGACAATAATATAATCTGCAAGAAAAAAATATTAAAAATTTTATTTCAATTTTTTGTGGATTTTCTTTGCTGCCCGTTTTCTCTCATGTTTTGAGGTTATTATAGCATAATTTTTGTTCCTAGGCACCAATTGAAATTAAAACTATATTCCTAGAAAGCTAATAAATTTTCTATCTTATGAGAAAGTTTCAAAAAAAATTCAGTAAAAATTGAGATCATAGGAACATGTCCAAAATCTTTTTTGTCCCTCGTAGGGACAACGGGACTTTAGGGGGTTAAACAAATTATTAGGGGTTTATAAAAAAAACTATCATATTTTATTAAAAACGGATATCAAAGAAATTTATTAAATTTTTTTTTTTTTCTAATTTCAAATAAAACAAAAGATATCCCTTGCCCACTCTCGCTAATATTCATCAATTATATGTGCATGAATTGACTTGCAATGAACTATGTATTGGAAATGATTTATGCCAATTTGATACTACATTTACCAAAATTTCCAAAACAATTAGCCAAAAATGTACAAAATGCAACCGGTTGCTAGAAAAATCTAGAATATTCTTTCAAAATCCCCCCCCTCCAAAGTGGACCACTTTTTGCAAATTTCAAATAATTCCCAAAAAACTCCGTTCACCCAACGCCGGCCAAGCCAAGCAAGGGCAAGCTCATCAAGCTCTCCGTCGCCTTCCTTGCCTTCCGCGGCGGCGCCTTCCCCTGTCGGCGCGCCCTTCCCTTCTCGCCATAGCCTTTCCTTTCCTCGCCCTTGCGCATTAACTATTTATTTAGCTTGCGATTATTCAATTTAGCTCGCCACCACACCAGCCAGCCAGTCAGCCAGCCAGCCTCGCGTCTCCGTCTCCCCCGCTAGGGCTTCCTAGGGTTTCTTCTCGGCCTCAGTCGGGGGACGGACTGCTCTTGCTAACTTAAGTTACAGCTCTTTGCTGCTCTTGCTGTTGCTTGGTGCAGAACTCTCTCTCACGACGCTTCGGCAGCTTTCGTATGAGCCAGCGAGACGTCAGTGACCGCTCTCAGCCTTTCTCCATGTCGGACCTCGGTGCTTCTCTCCCACCCGGGGGCGCTGCCGGTACGCTCGGGGCTCATGACTCTCATCCTTGTGTTTTGATTACAACTCGGAGCGATTAAGGTGCAGTCGTGTTTGGAATGAGAATTACGGGATGCGAATTGGAAGTGTGGCGTTTCTTGTTTTTGTTTTTGTTTTTTTCTCTAAAGCGGAGTTTTTTGTTGTTTGAAAGCGGATTTGAATTTGGTAATCTTTTTTCTCTTTGTTTTAAATCTTTGAATGTAGTCGTTTATGAGGCGGCTGGAATGAGGTGTAGTCGGTTTTGAATGAGTAGTAGGAGTAGATGTGAGTAAATGGAAGTGTTTATGTAGTGAGGTTGTCGTTGAGCTCGTATGTTGTGTCTTTGTATTTACGAGATAGTGCGGTGATTAATATCGGCCGATCTTTATTCTGGTTTGAACGTTGATCATTTAGTGTTTTTACATTGTTTTACATTTTTTTTTCCACGGAAATGTGATTTTGTTGTCGGCTATAATTGAAATCTTTCGGAAATCAGGGAACTCTTTGAATGCGGATTTGGATTTGTCGGTCTTTCGTCTGGTGTAAACCTTCATGGTTCGTCTCCGCGAGGTTTCGATATTCTCTCTCTCTCTGGATAACATTTTTATCGTCGATGACGCATTTTTTTAAGGATATTCCGTTGCACAGAGATAAATTTTGCGGTGATCGTCACCACTTCTGCTGAGTAGGCCCTGGTTTAGGGTTTCGTATTGTATAGATTATTTACCTATCTAATTTGAACTGGTTTCAATTTTGGATTGCAAACAGGTTAGTATCTCAGCCGGTTTTGGTGTCGATTTCAAAGATCTGTGGATTTATTTTCACTCTGAAATCTAAATTATGTCTAATTAATTTGTAAATTACTCGCGAATGAGAGGGTACAGGTAATCAATCATTTGTTGCTGAACCACAGCCTATTTCTACAGACCTTCAGGCTCCACAATCGAAGGGTTTGTGTATAATAAGCAATAATTATCGATGAAAATATTGATTTGACTTAATAATACATTATCTTTAATGACTTTATTAGGTTTCTTGGTATGATCTTTATATGGTAATCGTTGGCATGCTTGAGCCTTGTTTAATAACGATCTGGTTTTGGTTATGGTGTATACCGACTGTTACTTTTGTATCTGTGTCATCTTCGATGCGTTCAATGCTCATTATTCGTTCGTGTTATTTTCAGCATTGAGTGCATCAGAGCGCGCCGGTTTGGTCAATGTCTTGAAGGTAAGGACTCTCGACATGCTGATTAGAGTTTCTTCATCATTTTAAATTTTCCGATATCATCGTAGTTTCATGAATGAATATCCAATGTTTTTCTTAATTGCTTCCTTAATTTACTCTGTACATCACTCTTTTAGCTTAGGGCAGAGCGCGTTCGTTTTGAAATCAGATGTAGAGATTACTTGGTACCGTGGTCTTGATATCATTTGCTGTCGTTACCCAACGGTATGTTTCAATAACACATTGAGGGTATTTTCTCGTATGCATATTATAATCGGAGCGGATTTCAATGGGCTTAACTTCGAACTTCAAGGGTAATATTTAATTCACTTGTCATTTGTAAACGCAGGACAAGCTGCAGTTTTTGGCTGGACAATCATCAGGTTATCTAGACACTCTTCCCAAGATGGTGAAGCGCAGAGTGAAGGCTCTTCAAGAACTTCAGGTTGAAAAATGAAGCTTGGTACCTAATATATTCAGTTCCTCCAACCTGAAGCACGAGAGATAGTGAGTTCTATTATGGTTAAAGCAGCAAGTTAGATAGCTTCTACTGATGTTACTGTTATCTCGTGGGGTTCTCTTACTGATGACAGACTGAACATGATGAGCTTGAGGCCAAATTCCACGAAGAGAGGGCAGCACTTGAAGCCAAATATCAGAAGCTGTACGATCCATTGTACAGCAAGGTAATTTATTAATAGTGTTTTTGATTTAAATTTGTAGTTTTGTACCTATGTTCCGGTGCATGCTCTTGTTATATAAGCTACAAACAGCATTATTTGGTATGCACAAATCTTTTCATAGTGTGCGTTGATGGTTTCTGTAGATCTAAACTACTGTCGGTCGCTAAGCTTCCATGTTTGAATTATGAATTGAGTCCCAAGACTCTACCATCTTCATATCGGTTGTAGACTCTTTTGAAGTGTTTGGAGTCGAAATTAAAGTGTGGTCCATGTTTACATCTAATCTTTTGTAGAATGGCAGAAAGGTACTTCAGAATAGCTGTCCTAGTCGATTGGGGACAGATTGTCAGTGTTACACGATATGATGACAAGCAAGTTTGATGAATTTGGTTCTCGATGGATCAGAGATCTGAGATAGTGAATGGAGTCGTGGAGGTTGAAGCTCCCAAGGATGAAGCTCAAGAAGCAGATGCTCCAACTGAAGAGGGCAAGGAAGAAGGTATTTTGTTGAACTATCATGGCTCTTGTACAAAGGCGAGTTGGACTAGCATGGCTCAGCTCCACTGCAATACTCATTTAGATAAAGATCTGAAGCCGTATGATGTTCTGAAACCGTAGATGTTTTGTGGAGTGAACTTCATACTTGGTTAGTATGAAGTGATTTATCCGCATAAATGCTGTGTTGCAATTTCATTTCTCATTCTGTTCACATAACTGGCTTGCAGCGAAGGGAGTCCCCGAGTTTTGGATGACGGCGATGAAGACCAACGAGATTGTTGGCATGCAGGTGATAAAATATGAACCTGAACCATTATGAGTTTGTTTCCAGATTTCCGTCTTATGTGTCTGCCTTTTTCATCATGACTTTAGTCATATATGCCTAATCCGATTGTCCTCGCTGTTTTAACAGATTACGGAGCGTGATGAAGCGGCGCTAAAATATGTTAAAGATATTAAGTCAAGCAATCTCGAAGATAATAAGGGATTCAAACTCGATTTCTATTTTGAAGAGAACCCTTACTTCAAAAACACTGTGGTATGTCATCTGATTTCATTATCATTCATCTTTGTTGACGGTTATCGTAATGATAATAGACTATTGTTTTCTTCTATGTGAATATAGCATTTGGGATTGAGTGTTATTCACATAGGTTATCTGATGTGCAGTTGAGTAAGACATACCATATGATTGATGACGATGAACCTATTTTGGAGCGTGCAGTCGGGTAAATATTTTCACTGGAGTTTTCCCTTTTCCCTAGACATTTTCCGGTGAAGTTGAAGCCTCTCTTGTTTTATATAAAGTTGTACTGCAGCTTATGAGTACTGTAGTTTAATAAGGGCTAACGTAGATGGCGTCGCAATTTGGTCTTCAGAACTGAGATTGAGTGGGCCACCGGGAAGAACTTAACACAGAAAGTGATGAAGAAGAAGCCCAAGAAGGGAGCCAAGAACGCCAAACCAGTGACAAAGACTGAGCAGTGTGAAAGCTTCTTTAACTTCTTCACTCCACCACAAGTACCTGAGGATGATGATATTGACCAAGACACGGCAGAGCAGTTGCAAGATTCCATGGAGCAAGATTATGATATCGGGTATGTGGGAGTACCCCTTGCAATGAGTACTTTTGTAGTATGTCTTTGTCGCTTACTTTTATTCTACGAAGCTGACCAGAGTCAGAACAGGATTACAGAATCTGATAAGAACTGTGCATACTGGTTCAGATCAACAATAAAGGATAAAATTATCCCTCATGCTGTCTCATGGTTCACTGGAGATGCCCTGGCGGGAGAGGAATTTGAGGATGATGATGACGAAGGTGATGAGGACGACGAGGACGATGAAGATGAGGACGAAGAGGAGGACGAGGACGAGGACGAAGATGATGAAGATGATGAGGTACGCCCTTCACTATCGTTTCTGTTCGTAGGTGAATTCCCATTGTAAGGTTGTTTTAGGTCATTTTACATAATAAACGAGTAGTTGCGGTGTTCATTTTATGTTTCATTAGAAATTTACGTTACTCATCTTATGGTCTGTGCGCTTGTACTGATCCTGTTTTTTTGTGTGTTTTGGCAGGCTGATGGTAAACCTGCACCTAAGGTAACTTGAAAAACGTCTTTCTTCAGTGAAATGATGGCTCTATTTCTTACTAAATTGGCTCCTCCATGCTCCCAATTGAATTTATTCACTATTATAAATTATCCTACTGTGTACTCAGTCGTCTATGTGATCAGGGTCGTGCACCAAAGGCAGCTGGTGGGCAACAACAAAGTGGTGAACAGCCCCCTGAATGCAAGCAGCAGTGAGCTGCAAGCATCAGTATATTCGCAACATCTCTGCCTGTTTTCGTAAAAACAGAAGCTTATACACCATCTTTTTATTGGAGGCTTGAATCGGAAAGGCATTCCAGTCTCGAGCAGGAGGTTTGAAGACTCATCTTCTTGGATTGTATCTCAAGACCATTTGCAACCGAGGTTTGAAATGTAGCGTAGGCAGAAGAATTAATTTAAAAGAGCCTGTGTAACAGTGCTTGAAGTGCCGAAGCTATGCACGTTATTTGTCTGGTTTTGCCATAAAAATCATTCTTTATGAGTGCCTGTCGAACAACGAATTTTGCGGTTTAGTTATTATGTGCGCACTGGTGTGTTCATGATGAGATATTGGACTTATTGTGAGGCCTTGTCGACTTCTTTCGATTCTTTTCGGGCAATACTTTCTGATTAGCTCCTTATGTGTACATTTTTTCCATGGTGTTCATTTTCTGTAGCATCAATGCTAATGGATGTTTTCTATTTCCGTAATCAAGGAGCAGGTTCGACAGAAGATAATCTAAAAAAATTGAACTAATTATTAGTGAAGTACATTGTCCTTAATCATCCCTCAAGGGGTATGGGACATTGTGAATCAAGGTAGGAGCTTGAGCACTCAAAGAAAAGAAAAAAAATTGTGTTCACAATAGAGCTTCAAGCCTTAATTATGCATTGTAAACCACATTTTTTCAAAATGTGGACAACTAAGGAAATGTGGTAAAGCAACTTCCATCTTTGAAACACATGTTTGTGATTGTAGTTTCCAGATTTGTAGTAATGCAGTAATCTTTTAAGTACATTGTGTGAGGAAGTGCTGTTTTTGTGAAAAACACACATGAACTAGGCAGAACAAATCTCTTCAAGCACCAGTTCCATTGAATATAATAAAGAGATTCCAAAAAGTCAGAGTTCAGAATTTCAAGAGGAAAGGAGGCTGAAAAATCCACACAAAGTAATGCACCAAGAATCCACACGAGATAAAATGGTATCAAGTGAACTCCTCTAGCACATCTATTGGCTCAATAACCTCAGTCTCCTTCGCACTACTAAAACTAAACCCTGCTTCAACGGGGGCTTTGATTCGACAACCAGAAGGTGTAATAATAGTCACCATTTCCCTTTGCATGTCGAATAGCATGAAAGCCAAGAACGTGCTAAGAATGACCAGATCTGAACCAAACAACAAGTTGCAAATTCAGAGTTTTTTCACCAATCTATTGCCAATAAGGTCATGGCCAGGTGAAGAGCAGAATCTCAACCTCCGACAAATTGAGAAGAAACCCACAGCAAGAAATAAGAAACTCGAAACCCGACCAAATACCTATTTATTCTCACGAACACAGAACCAAAAGCGTTCCAATGTCGTACAATGCAAGATCAAAAACTCCGAAAATACGACCCCTCAAAAGATCTACTGAACAGTAAAGCCCCCCCCCTAAAACCCACAAATATCACAGCGGATATTGAGAGAGTTCCTACTGTACCTTCACTGTCTTGTAGAGCTCCGATCGCAGGAGAATCTTCCCCAACTCAACCCTTCCATGGAAACCCTAAAATCCATTCATAACCAAACTCGCCATGAAAAGCAATCCACACACTCCTCTAATTAAAAACTGCAGGTGATGTAGCAAAGCAGGAAAAGAGACGCGGCAGAGACACAGCGCAACATGAATCACAGTGCAAGAGGGTTCGTGTGAGTTACCAGCAAATTTGTGACTCTGCAGCAATGGAATTGAAACTCTGGTGAATCTTTCAGTGATACTTGAATTGCCGATGGTTTACTAAATTGCTTCTGATGCCTGTTGTGGTGCGCACTCGAGGAACCTGGTAAGGTAGTCTGCTCCAAATGTGCCCCCATCTTCTTCAAACTGCTCCTATAATTAGCTCTGGAATGGATTTGAGGTGGTCCTTGAATCGACTACTTTAGCCATTGAGTGCATCGAGGAAAAAAGTATTATTTTATTGCAAGAGCCAATCATTCTCCTTGATTTTCTTCACATCTCTTTACAAGTTGGAAGTGGACAGGTTTTGGAAGGACCTATAGTCACAAATAGGTGCCTAGGACAGAAATCTTTGAAAATTCATAACTAATTCCAAGAAGGTCCAAAAAATATGAAACCACTTGGGTTAGGTGCCAATTCCATTATTCTTCGTACCAAAATTTACTGAAAATTGTTTCGAGGACTTCAGCTTCCCCCTCAAACGGTAATCAGCTCTTAAATGGTCGCTTTTAAGAGCAGACTACCTTAACGAGCAAAACATGTTTGAGGGTGAGGAGTCCTAAACCCTGAACATCAGACAGCTCGGATCTTCAGGGCGGAAATGATCAACGGTTGAAGTTTTTTCCTTCCACGGCACAAGATCAACGGCACTGCAGGGGTCTCGAAAAAAATTCCAAAATCAATGGCAGGGTTTCTAATAGCGATAGTTTTCTTCAGTTGGAAAAAAAAATCAGATTGTATTCAGATCAACGGCTAGGGTTTTCACGTGAGTGGGGGGCTAAAAAAACCGGTTGCACGCATCGTTTTGGCACCTTGTTATGGAGTGGTAAAAAAAATTGTTTGTGATTTGGTATCATTTGGAATTTCCAATCAAAAAAATTATGGAAAAGTATAAAGAAATGAGTTACAATAACCCTCCCTATCCTTCTTCAATTTTGAATGGATGAAATCTCAAAGATTCATGTACAAGAATTTCAAAGAAGAACTGCCTCACAAAAATACCCCCCATTGAAACAATATTGTTTCAATGGTTTCACAGTCCAGTATTGAAAGTATATTGTTATTGTACAAAAATTATATTGTAACAATATAGTTTCAATAGAAATGCACTATTCCCATTGAAACTACATTGCTGCATTATTGCTTTTGTACTCAAAGAATACGATTTCAATATTAGCTTGTGAAACCATTGAAACAATACTGCAACATTATCAAGAGAGTAGGGGAGTTAATTCTTAATGTGAGGATATTAGAACAATTGGATGAATGTATAGTTAGATGAACAAACAATGTTTTATCTATAATCTATATGTATTTGGGTGTAAATTGCATCACCACTCACTACTTCAAGATTGCACGTAAATCTAAACATTGATTTTTCCTACAAATGCAATTGACACAAAGTTACCAAAATCACTGTATATTGAAGTAGCATAGGTTGAAATATTACTATGGTATATTATATGAATGATCACAAAATTGAAGCCATTTGCTCAGAAGCAATACAATTGTTTTTAGGGAATGTTTGGATATAAACTCTTCCTTTTAATTGGATGAAATTGAAAAATTGCTACAAATTTTTTAGGAGATACAATTCTTTTTTGGACAAATGCATACACTTGGGGATGAATAATTTATGTTTCATCTATATTTTGCATGTTTCACCATGAAAAGAGAATCAAAGAACCCAAATTAACAATCCAAATTAACAATTTGGGAAGCCGAAAGTTGGTTTTGACCCATAGCCAATGTATAGACTCTTCCAATTCCAATCATTCAAAAACTACTTTCCCGCTCACTACTTCCTACAGTTTCTTGCTCACTACTCCTCAAGACATGTGTCATGACCTTATTAGTCCCAATCTTGAAAAGTAGAAAAAAAACTGCATTCCAAGTTTGGGTTGTAAACTTGTTCTAGCCTTGGTTGGAAATAGCTGCACCGTAAGGTAACTACACCTAAAATTGCACAAATAAGCATAGTTCCCATTATTATATTGGAAAACTTTTAGTGGGGTCGCGTTGGGGTAGATTCTTTTAGATTGCATTTCTTGGACACCGTATGAATAAACTATGAATTTTCAAAGTGTTGAAAATAGGTGTTTCTAAAAAGCAATTTGATAGACTCTTAATATGAATAGTGGGGAGTACATTTTAGACAAAAATCTGAAGTGTACGATTCTAGGTAGTGCACCATTTTAGCTGTAGTTACCTTACAGGTTGGGTATGGATCCCTGATTGGGAATGGGTGGTTCTGCCACAATTTATTATTCCCTTCCACCCAAAAAAAATTTGTGAACCCTATCTGAGTCTACTCATGTGCATTGACTAAAGAGACCACTGATAATGGCGGTCAACACTCGCAGTACCTTAGCACCAGCATAACGTTATCTAGGGTGGAAAGGTACCCTGAGCCTGACCTGAGCCTGACCGTACGTACATACAGTAAGTTCATCAGTACATATGCACGGAAAAAGAAAAAGTCTCGTAGCAACATCTGGATTGTCGGATTCCAGATGAATGATTCCACTCAATCCGAGAGACTGCAAATTCTTAACACAGGTGGCAACAAATAAATGAGCAGTCTACGCTTACACGCTTTTGCACTAATTGTGTGGCAGAAATTAAAACTGCACATGCCAGCACTCTACGTCACTTGTCTACCTTGTAAGTTTAGAAGGAAAAAAAAGAAAAAAAGAAAGTGTTCAACAGACTCGGGATACGCATTCCACCGCGAACTGAAGTCTCCATTGCACAGGTCTTCGAATTCTCAAATAAAAATAATTCCATCCCTTTTCCATGTCAAGAATATGAATAAAAATAAGCACTCACAAGTACTGATCGACTATAAATCAAGCATCTTGTTTTCTCGATCAGTTTTCGATCTGCACTTCCTTTGCACAGAACTCTACGTTAACTTGTTGCAACTGAAGTTTTCAATTCTCCAAAACGTAAGAAGATACTCTTCATAACTTTAAGGTAGGAGGAGGTGTGTAACTGTGTACACGAGAGTCTTATGACTGCGTGGTCGATTTATTGCCACACTTGTGTGCTGTCAGGGGATGGAAAATTAAACGAATGACTTGGACAGGACTTTGATAGAAAACGTCGGTCGCCATCACGTTATGCGTGTAAGCTAACAGGAAGTTAGTATAGTAAGTTAATAGACACCCATGCCAAGTCAAGTCCCTGAAACGTGGAACCGCTGAAACTGTGCAGCTGAAGGGTGTCTAGAGTTCCTTTGCAAGTACCTTCAGCAACTTATAAGTTGGAGCTTCGCTTACACTGGCTATGGCCGGCGTTGTTGCTATGGCTGAAGTTGCTAGTGGGTAAGTTACAGGTGGAGTCAGTCGCATGATTTGGGGATTTGGAGAATTGGGAGATCAGTCGGTCAGACATATTGGTCGATACAGTCAGCTCGAGAGGATCGGAATTCAAAGTAGTACTGAGGAACATGTTTTGAGTACGTCAAGTGTCGTCGTGATAGGAAATTAATCGCGGTACGTCGTCGATCACAAGAATTGAACCTACAGCAGCAGTACGTGTGTTGAATGGGAATCATTGCAGGGACTTAATTGGATTGGCGATGGTGGAATGGTGAAGCTTCGTCACGAGAGTATCAAACAGTTGAAGATCGTCGCGGACTGGCGAGTAGATCGACGAGTAGAGAAGGTTCGGAACTTTTGGATTGGAGTTACTGTGTCTGCGGATTTAGTGGAAGAGGTACGGTAGAGAGAACGTTTGCGTACGGTAGTACTTCTTTCATTTGGGCGTACGGAATATTGAAAGGTTTCATACAGAAGGTTTGGTCTAGCTAGATTTGGGTCGGGATATAGTACTAGAAGAGATACTGATTGTTTTAATTTGCTAGAGAACGTGTGGATTTGGATTGGGAGTTATTTAGGCATATATTGGAAGAGACAGTACGTCTAGTACGTTTGCATTTGGATTAGAGTTCTTGGAGAAACATTAAAAGAGACAGTCTAGCTAGTCTAGAAAGGTAATTAGCTAGTATTGGATTGGGTTGTTGTTTTTTGTATTCTGTGTTTGCTTTGGTGGAGATCGATGGCGAAGGCGTCGACTGGAGAGACACGGTCGCTGGAGTATACGCCCACATGGGCGCTGGCCACGGTGGCCACCATCTTTGTGGTCATCTCCTTCGTGGTGGAGCGCTCGTTGCATGGGGTCGGTCATGTAAGTCAGCTGATCGATGGTTTCCCTGTGCTTCCATTTGCAGAAATTGGAATGGAATTTGCTCGTGTTTGCAGGAATTGGAATGGACGTTGAACAGTGCTAGTTAGTTTGAATAGTTAGTTAGCTTACTGAGGTGTATGATTGAAGCTGCTTAAACTTCAGTCTCAAACGCTAGTACGCGATGTTTCTCTTGGTGGTGTGTGTGTGTGTTTTTCTTTGGGGGAGGCGTTTTTGTCAAGGCTAGAATTGTAGAGTTTGCTTCCTGTGTTCAAAGCGTTGAACATTAGTGCAAACACCCTGTTGAATTGAATGAAGCCACAGGAAACTCAAATATAGTCCCCTGTGGGGAACACACCGGGAAAAGTGGGACACACCAGGAAAGTGTGCAGATTTACCTGTGACTTCTCTATGAAGTCCTTCAACACTCCTCAGTTTCCCAGTGTAGTAGTGTAGTTTTCTCTGCTAACAGTGTAGTAGTATATTGAATTCCTAGTGTAATAGTGTAGTTTTTCGGTGTGTCCCACTTTTCCCAATGTGAGAAACTTTCCCGGTGTGCTTCTGTAACAAAGAGAACACTGGGAATTCTTCTTTTCTTTTGTTTCAACCAGAGTTGGTGTGAATAAGGTAACTGCACTTAAAATTGCACACTAAGCAATTCATCATGATTCCCATTATTATATTGAAAAAACTTTTTGAGGGATCTTTGTTGGTAGTCAAAAGGAGATTTTAGATTCTCTTAGAATGCATTTTTTGGACATTGCATGAATAAACTATGAATATTTAAAGTACTAGGAATAGGTGTTTTTGAAATCGACCATAGACTCTCAAGAATAGTGGTATTAGTACATTTTAGGCAAGAATCTAGAGTGTACGGTTTTAGAAAACTGTCAAAATTAGGTGTAGTTTATCTTGTACAGAGTTGGACCACATTATATTAGTATCAATAAATAATGCATATATCAAGTATTAACAACCCATAGGTATTATATCAATAATGTATGGCAACTATTCTAGGTGATACCTCAAGATAAATACAAGTGTAGGTCAAACCTATGTACGTTGGTAAAATAACGCATTATTGATATATCGGCTAAGGGTATGTAAATTTTATTATTTTTAAAATAGTCAATATCTGGACCCTTGTTTGAATTTGTTTTCCCCTCTTCTTCAATACCAGTACCCTTATTGATAGTAAAAGAGTGTGGTACCCACATAACTTTGCAATCAATGGCGTTTCAACAAGGGATTCCGCCTGCAAAACCTCAGTAAGTTGCACCAACCAATTCAGAAAACAATACTCAATGTGGGATTGCTGTGTGTGCAATTTGTTTGTGGGCAGTACTTGCATCGGAGGAAGCGAAAATCGATGTATCATGCTTTGGAGAAGGTGAAAGATGGTAAGCACTTCGACTGGTTTCTGAATTTGTCTTTTCTGAGCTTCAGATTTGTTTTGAAGTCGTAATTGTTTTTGCTCAATCATGCCCAAGCTTTTGGAACTACAGATATGCTATACACTAAATAAATTGGCAGTGATTTATTAAGACAGTAGGGCATAAACATAACTCAGAGAAACAATAGATTCTCTGAGGAGACTAATGGGTGATGATTTGCATATGTGGCCATTTGAACACCAACTTTCGACATGTTAGCGACATCAGTTGGCCCTTTCGTGAGACGGGTGACCAGTGAAACTTAGAAATCTATACAATTCTTAGTTTTTAGAGCTTTGTATAGTTGCACATGTGTCCCAATTTCGACACTCAGTGTGAATCAAGTCAATGTAAAATTGAAATTATTTGTTTGTTTGAGGAGTTTAATTTGTGGGGGTCTCACTTTGATGTCTCATGAGGCATGTCTAGTCAAATTCCCCTCAACAACAACAGACTCTGCATTCATGATGGTCTTTGGGCCAAGTTGATTAATTTTTTTTAATTTTTAATTTTTTTAAATTGTTATTATTGTTATTTTTTTAATTATTTTTTTAATTATTTTTTAATTATTATGTCTCATTTGTGGGTGCTAATCTTTCATCTGGAATGTCCAACAGAGTTGATGCTGGTGGGATTCATTTCCTTGACACTGACCATCCTGCAAGTTCCGATTTCAAAGATTTGCATCAAGTCATCTTTGTTCAACACATGGTCCCCTTGCAAGAATTACGAGTCTGAGAACGTTACATCAACTCAGAAATTCCAAATGCCAAGACCATCCGATTTCTCGCCTGTCGTTGAGCAGCATGGGCGGCGGAGGCTCTTGGCAGTTACAACTACGTTTGCTTGTCCAGAGGTAAAAGCAGAGACTTAACCCATATACCATGAATTGACCCCCCCAAAAATAATGCATCAATGCTCTTATTGGCAACTTGAAGAGGGTTCCCGAGGCACCATAGAATGCATTTCGTGGTCTCCATATACCCGAAAGTTATGAGTATTCTAAAATGATTTTTTATTTATTTTTTTAAATGCTGAACCTCGAGATTTTTAAGCGTTTGTCAGCTTGGGTGAATTCGTTTCATGTGTTTTGACCAGGGGCACGAGCCATTTGTGTCGTACGACAGCCTTCATCAATTACACATCTTCATCTTTGTTTTAGCTGTAAACCATGTGCTCTACACCTTGATCACCATGGCTCTTGCCCTTTTGAAGGCAAGCTTTCGTCAACCCAAGTCTTTTCTATGCTCATTTTGTAGCAAACCTTGTTTTGTAGATGGGATCAAGTCCTTATTAATAATGGTCTTTAAAATAGCATCCTTGACCGAATGTGTTTCAGGTTTACACTTGGAAAAGATGGGAAAAGCAAGCTCACAAGTCAACGACTCCTGATGCCATGGCAGGTGATTATTAATTTTGAGACACTGAGATGAACTCTGACTTCATTTAATTACTAACAGTGACACGTGTCACTCGTCTTCTTTGTTGACTTGGAAAAAAAAGAAAAAGAAAAACACAACGTTGTCCAATTTTATTGCAAGATTTTCTCTTTCATTGACAAGTTCAAATAATTGAGACGGAATCGGTTTGGCTGCTTTCTTCATTCTTGTGACATGTGTGCTGAATTTCTAGCACGTGACACGATAAACAAAATATTGGCCCTCTTGGATTACCTACACTGAATAGTGAAATTACGTTGTCCAACACTAATTTCTCGACATTCTACATTCTATAGATATTTATTGTTTTTTTTATAAGAATTTTTGAATTTTCGAATGAAGTATTGTTGTAATTGTGACTCATGAACCTCCATGTGTACAAACAAAATTATCTGTAGAAATATTTGTTGACTTTGATGGCTTGTAAAATAATTTTCTTGAAGTAAAGCAACCTAATTTCACTGTTTAGTGTACATTATGAAGAACTTTCAACATTACTGAGTAATCACATAACTACTTTGGTTTCCATTTAAAATGACAAGGTTTCGCATGATTGTAGTAAACTTCATATCTAAGGTGAAAACACCCATTCCCGTCCCTATACCTTGCCATGGACCCTAGACTCACCCAATTATGTCCCTAGACTTTAGTTAATCCGTCAGCCAAATGCTTGGCTTTAATTGGCTGACATATTTGAAGGACACTTACCAATATCTGACTGGCTTAAGAGCTGATTTCCGCAGGGTTCAGTTTTGGGTGCACCTACATGATGGTTCCAGTGATCTAGAGACCCACAACTTTGAAAAATCATAGAAATTACATATGACATCCGAAAAATCTAATTTTTTTTTGGAAAATTCATGATTTTCTCTCGCTAACATCAGAATTTTTTTATTTTTTTGAAATGATGCCTCCAAGTATGCTGAATTCCTTAAAGTGACGGTTTTGGGTGCTTCCACCTTAGATCAGTTCTTGTTATCAGTATCAAATGGAAAAAAATGCTTGCGCATTGATCTCATTTTGGGCACCAAGGATGATCGTCAAATTAGTTGAAAATTGCCTTGAATGCACAAGTCATGGATGTTTAACCCCTAAAGGACCAAACACCGTTTTTTGAAAACATAGCGATTTTGGGCAGCTCACTATGACCGGAATTTTTCTTTTTTTTCTTTGAAATTTTCACATAAGATGTGCCCGAGGAGTAGCTTTAAGGTCCAACAATTTTCGTAACTTTTGACTACATGGTTAAAAAGTTATTGCATGATATGTCATTTTCATTGTTCGGCGGGCAACCGGGGCAGCAAAAAAAACTTCTTTAAAAATCACTTTTAAAAAAAACTAAAATTTGAAATTGGTTCTTTAGATTTATATGTACGTGGGAGGCTTTGAATCATTCCATTCCGATCAATGAGTCAAAAGTTATGAGGATTCTTAGTTTGAGGGTAGTTATGGAATCTCTACTCTAAAATAAACTTTGAAGTTCTTTATTTAACTCGATTTTCAATATTTTTGAAAAAAAATAAAAACATTGGGTGTAGATTGTTTATTACAACATTACAATCGTTGGGATTGGCATTTTTCAATTTCATAAATAAATTCTTGACAATTTAGTGTTTTGAATCATTCTCTACCTCTTCCTACTTACTATTTTTTTCCTATATGTTGTACAATTCCAAATGATCTGAAATTTTTCAAGCATGTAGTCAACTTGCCTTGAAGAAAAAATCCAAAGAGTAACCATCATTTTGGACATTTTTTCATACAAATGTGACCTTGTGGAGGGCAGCTGCCCGTTTTTTCGCAGGGACAAAAAAAGGATTTTTGTCAATTCAAACGCTATTATCTTGCAATTCACTTGGTGGAAAATTCTGAAATTTTTCCCACATCTTCTTAAACAAGTTTACTACAAGATTCTACGGCTACAAGTGTCCAAAGATGTTTATTTTTTAAAATTTGGCACTAGTATTAGAAATGGCAGTTCTGGAGCGGTTTTGGTGAAAACATAGTCAAAAACCTTTAGGTGTTAATTAGTTTGCAACCTAACGTAAAAGCCATGTGTTTTTTGCCTGTTCTAATTGTGCAGAGCTTGTGGTCAATAATATCAGTTATACTCGACAGTCCACGTTTATGAGGTATCACACATCACAGCCATGGAGCAGATCGAGGGTCATTGTGTGGGTGGTAAGTCCCAAGCAGCCCTTTCTTATCTAAATTTGGTGACTTCATCCTCATTTTTAATAGAAACGGGAAATTTATCTAGCAAAAAAAACAATTACTTTTATCTAGCGAAAAGTATAAATTTATTTTGAAATGGTGCAATGTGGCCCTCATGGTGCCAAAATAAAAGGGGGTTGGTCACAAGTTGAAGTTTAATATCTCTATCACTCCATGTTAGCCAAATGGGTTCTATTGGTTTAGTGGACATATTAGGAACTCTCTATGAAACACTATTTGTACAATATCAGTTCTTTTTTTTTCCAAGTGATTTAATTCCGTGGAACGATGTATTAGTCACCGTGGAGATCATCTTTTTTGGTACCGTGTGAATCATTTGCTTAGAAAAATTCAAGAGCACTAGTTTCATTGCAGGTCAAACTATTGTAGAAGACCTCCGGACTTTCCATATAAAATTCCAAGCATGAACATCTGCACTTCTGTCTTTACATAGAGGGATTCTTTGTCATCCATTAGACTCTTTTAGGCCATCACGTTGTTCTTGGGTTAATTAAACAAACACTATTATACACTAGTTATTACTATTTAGATTCAAAGATGCTCATATGTATGTTATATTTTTGCAACAGGTATGTTTTTTCCAACAATTTCACATTCCTCGGGCTGACTACCTCACACTTCGCTTTAGCTTCATTACGGTAAATTGTGTGCTTACTCTTTAACATTTAAGCATGATTTTCATCTTTGTCAGAGGTCATTAGAAGGTAGAGAGTTCATTCTTCTACCTTTGAACTATATCAAGAGGCTTCTTTTATTACAATTTAAAAAAACTAAGAGCTTTTATTTTTCAATAAAGTAGATTCTAACACATTAAAGTATATATTATTTGAATATTGAAGGAATAGTTCATAAGTTTCAAAGTTGTGCTCCTGTTACATGGCTTGTAATGTTCATCCAAATGGTTAAGCTTTTGATAAGCTTTGGCTCTTCAACTATTGCACATTTATCATGTTCACTGAATTCTAAATATGTAGTTTATTAGTAGCATTTACTTCAATTATGACTCTTGAAATATCACATCATATTGATGTTGGCAATTGTAACTTTTGAGCTTCTTTTGTGCAGACCCATAAATTGCCACTTCAATACAACTTTCATGACTACATGATGCGGAGTATGGAGACTGAATTTGAAACAATTGTGGGAATAAGGTAAAATTGCTAGTCATAATTCTTGTTATCAAACTATTTGATTTTAGAATCCTACTTCTTGTGCATGATTATAGCCTAGCTCATCTCTAAAATCTACATAAGTAGACATTAAGTAGAACATTTATATAGGGGTCCCAAATTTTGCATGAGGTTATTCTTTTTTCTAATTCTTATTTGACATGCCTTTCCTATTGCAGTGCTTGGCTTTGGGCATTCGTGATATTCTTCTTGCTCTTCAATGTTCAAGGTACAAACACAAGTCTCATGAGTCTAAAGACATTTGACATGTTGTAATATGTATGTTAGTGGACCTTGTCATAATTAGGGTTTTTTTGCACTTAATGTTAAAAATGATATTGAAAAAAGTATTACGTTAGGAATGAGTTCAATTGCAACTTTGGACTACAATTGTTAGTAGAAAGGAGTTCTATGAGTACCAAGTTACAATGTCATAGCTTATTGTCAATGACCCATGTAGGTTCCGAGTTGTTACTCATGTGGATCAGTTTTGTTTTGTTTGGCTTTCTAGTGCCAGATTGCACACAAAAAAAAAAATTTGGTTAAAAATTGGCAAAATATTATGAAGTTTTTTGCTAGAAAACTTTGGATTAAAAAAAGGTCTTGGGATGAAATCGCTAGGTTATGGATGAAAATAGAATTAGAGGCATGTGATAAGTGCAAGTGTGAATGAACTTTTATGTTCCTTTGTGCAGGGGTTAATTTGTACTTTTGGACATCGTTCATCCCTGTATTGGTAAGTGTCACTCTTGTTTTTCTACATCAATCTCAGGGACAATTTAAATTGCAACAGTCAAAAATAATAAAGTCCAAATGAAAAGAAATCACCTTAAATGGTGCAAAAATATTTTTTAATCATTTTATTGGTATCGTGTTTCGTTTCTTGTCAACTTTATACTTGCCCGAGTAACTACGAAAGTGGAGGTGCTTATATCACTACAAGAGAAAGGGGTGTTTTAAGTAGTGTCCTAGACATCACATCTTTTAAGTAACGTCTTTTAAGTAAGGTTTTAAGTAAAATTTTACTAAAAAGACAGTCTTTTTAGTAAAATTTTACTTAAAACCTTACTTAAAAGACGTTACTTAAAAGATGTGATGTCTAGGACACTACTTAAAACGCCCCTTTCTCTTGTAGTGTATGGATGCTATGTCATATACTAACTAACCAAGATTCCAAGGCTACCCTTGTGAAATGGAGACTTAGTACTTCAAATGCATTGTAAGGTGTCGTAAATGCAGTGAATTGTTCTAAGCTCATTGTCTCATTCCTAATTCCACATGATATTGTTTCCAATCTTTAGAGCTTGTTGTTGCTTCAACTTGTGTAATCTAAAGTGAGTTGCACACAAATAAGGTAACTCTGCGTATGACAGGCCAACTTTGGACCAGCCTAATGCATGCCCAGAACTTCGTGAGCAGTACATGTGCCTTGTGAAATGTACTGCTCTTGAAGTTTTTGGGCATGCATTAGGCTGGTCCAAAATCCTGCCTGCCATACATTAGGCAGACTTACCTTATTGTTTCCAATCTTTAAAGCTTGTTGTTGTTGCTTCAACTTGTGCAGTCTAAAGTGGCCCCCCATCCGTTAAACTTTCATTTGGGATTTTAATTTCCGCATTACAGCGGTCTCGATTAACAGTGCGTATTCCACCCCTCCAACAGATTATAATTGCCATCGGCACGAAGCTGCAGCACGTGGTTGCGACGTTGGCGATGGAGTCCAGTGGCGTTTTGCCCTTCCCAGGACCTTTCATGGGAGCGCAGCTTAAGCCTCGGGATGAGCTCTTTTGGTTTAACCGACCCAAATTGCTACTCCACATCATCCACCTGGTTCTCTTCCAAGTATGATAAATTTCATCATTTACTTTGCTGATTTCTACAGGGTTAGGGTTATTATTATTATTATTATTATTATTATTATTATTATTATTATTATTATTATTATTATTATTATTATTATTATTATTATTATTATTATTATTATTATTATTATTATTATTATTATTATTATTATTATTATTATTATTATTATTATTATTATTATTATTATTATTATTATTATTATTATTATTATTATTATTATTATTATTATTATTATTATTATTATTATTATTTTATTTTTAAAAGAAATTAAACCCAATTCAGATAGCTTAATTTACGCAGCGTCATAAAAAAAACATTTTTCTAGTTATTTGTTCATGGGAAAGACTCCCTTTGAAAGTAGCAATGATCATAATATTCAGTCAATAACATATAATTATTAGAGTTAATTGTAATTAAAGTTTATGCAATGAGGGACAAGGAGCCTGAGTTTGAGAAAAACACAGGTTTGAAACTCAAATTTGAAGCACTAAAATTGGGTCACTCTCATGGAGTTTAGTTAGTTGTGTTATGATAGTAAAGGGCACTTCACACTATGGCCGACCAAGTCGAGAGGCTGTGCCCAAACTATGATCGAGAGTCCAACGAAATGAGCTCTTTAATGGGCATTTTTTCAGACTTTCACCCAAAGCTTGGGCATGGCCTCTCAACTTGGATGGCCATAGTGTGAAACCTCCAAAGGCCAAGTTTGCAAGTATCATATTAGTTTTTGAAATGTCTGAATTGTAAAAAAAACTTCAAGAACTTTAATTTTATTGAAAATTCTACTTTTTAAAATCTCTTGTACATTTTGCATGTAAATTTTACATCAGCTCATTGCTTCTTCCTGTGCACTGTTGATGTTTTGCAGGATGCTTTTGAGATGTCCACATTCATATGGCAATGGGTAAGGCTCTTGTATCAAGCCTCAGTAATTTCAAAAGCATGAGTAAGGTAATCTGCTCTTAAAGCGACCATTTAAGAGCTGTTTGCCTTTTCGGGGAACCTAAACTCCTTGAAACAATTTTCAGTTAATTTTTAGAGGAAGAAAAATGAAATTGGCATCTAACCCAAGTCGTTTCATATTTTTTGGACGTTCGTGGAATTAGTTACAAATTTTTGAAGTTAAAATGCAGTGGTCACTAAAACCGACCACCTCCTGAAATGTACACCGTTGATACATTGAAGAAAGCAAAATGTACCTCTGTGCCATGTTCGGTTTTAGAGCCCGCTCGCTTTTAGAGCAAACTACCTTATAAGCTATGTAGATTTTGGGAGTGTGATATTCAAAAAAATTTAGTGCTCAACTTAATTCAATTATATTGATTATGAGTTGTTGACATCTGGTATCAATGCAGTGGCAATTTGGTATCAAATCCTGCATGGTTGAGGATAATAAGGGATTTTTCTACACGCGTCTTGCTCTCGGGTAAGTGTCTTTCTCTCACTAAGTATAAACCCTTATCAAAAGATTATTACCAAAAAAAGTTCATAAAAAGTATTGGAAAAGTGGGTACATGATGGATGTTTACCCTCCTGTATCTTTAATTAAGGTTGAGGCACCAGTTGTCAACCACGCCCAGTACCCAACCTGTAGCATGTGCTATTTCTAACTTAAATTAGAACTCAAGCTTGGAATGTTTTATTTTTTGGTCGTTTTCAAGGTTGGGACTAATATGGTCATGACACATGTTCAAAAGTAGTTAGTAAGAAAGTAGGAAGTAGTGAGCAAAAAAGTAGTTCTTGAATGATCGGAATTGGCAGCTGGAGAAGTGCAATTTTTGTCTCCCAAAGTTCGCAGTAATTTCAATTTCGGTAATAAAATTCTGAAAAATTAGCTATCTCCATATTTCTTATCTTCCTATATGGGAAAAATTTCCATCGCCTCATACTCCTCACCGTAAGCTCCAAAATCTCTTAAATGATTGACTACTGCGGTGCTTCTACCTTACTACTGGTATGTTAGAAGTATGTAATTTTGAAAATTGATTTAGTGAATGAGATGATAAAAAATATAAAAAATATAAAATAAAGTACACATGACTTTGTGTACTTTAGAAACTACTTAAAATAATTGTGTTGAGAGTCACAGTTGATTTTTTCAACAAATATGGACATATTGAAAGGCATGAGCAATGATGCAATGTGCAGATTAATCATACAGCTCTTTGTTAGCTTCAGCACTTTGCCCCTCTATTCTCTTGTTTCCCAGGTATGGACTTTGATCCAATTCCTACACTGAAAGTGAAAATTTTCTCTTTTTTTTGGTGACTACACATGATCTTCAATATGTTTGTAAATATGTTTTCTAAATGTTGTGGACAACCAAATACCTTGTCAAGTGTTAAAGGTTCAAGATGGTTATTGGACATTGAAATCATTGACATGTACGTGATTGTGGACATTGAAGTCTTACCTTTGGGTTGTTTAGACAATTCATAAGAAGAAACTAGATACTTAACAGTATTAGCCTAAGTAAATGGGATGTCTTTGGTTGTGATAAGTATAGATTGTAGGTCTGATAGAGCTTAAATATCTTTAAACTTAAGTATAGTATCTATACTTAAGTTTAAAGATATTTAAGCTCAAAAAATGTTTTTCTTGTACTGACTTTTCAATGTGGGGAACATTCTAACTTACTTAGTAATATTATATGTGTCATTTATCACTATCCGACTTGGTGAGCCAACTTGAATTGATTGAAATGATATTGGTGGAATTGGACAGATGGGTTCAAACTACAAGAAGGGTGTTTTACCAGAGAAGATTAATCGAGCGCTCCATGTTTGGCACAAGGACGCAAAGAAAAGGTTGAAACAACGTGATAAAACAATGATGAGGGAGAATTTGATTATTGAAGGCGAAGAGCCAAGTGAATATAGAAATGTTGACTTGTCATCCCCTATGACTAGGGCTATGGAAGAAGGAGTTGAGAACAGGTATGCAATGATATTTAGTAATAAATGGTTGTAGATCAAGTTAACCTCTCTGTGGCATGCACCTACTACAAGTTGAAGTACGTTGCATACAATACTCAATTTAGATCATAAACCTTTGGATACATAAAACACAATGGAGGAGCTTAATTCCAACAAGTAAAATATCCCATTTTGAATACAACCTCACATGTTCTATTTTCTTGGCAGGAAAAAAAATACACGGGATATGACCACAAACCTTCCACCATTAGATCCATCAATTTCAATAGTAGCCCAAAATGTATGGGATCGACGATTGCGGCAAACCAAGTCCGGTAGAAGCAAGACCCTCCACCCCATTCAACAAGAAATGGGCAATGTAAGATCAAAACATCAGCTTGGAGTCTCTCCTTTGGGGACTCCTGGAACCGAGATTCGACGCCGCATATCTCCCAATGATGCCACACTTCCCGTCCATCACCCTTTGCAAAGCTCCGACCATACCAAATGACCATTACCCTGAGGTAAGAGATTGCGCTTATTCAATCTCTAACAATCTTGTTCAATGTTTTTTCTTTTGGCTACCAAATGCTGGTGGCACTTTAATAAGCCAATGATCTTTTTTTTATATGACATTGTTTAATAGGCATGTGGTCTCCAAAACACGATAGAAGTCCCAAATTATTGGCTCAAAGTCAAAAAGTTATTTTTAATATGCGTTAGGGACGTTTGGCCACCTCACAACATTTTTTTAAAGATTCTTAGCTCTTTCTTCAAGTCAAAAGGAACAAAAAATAGTGAACAATATTATATTCCACCATCACATGTAGTTTTAGTATTTTTTTAGTTTTTTTAGTTGTCTCCTATTTAATAAGCAAGTGAACTTCTTTTGCCACAATCATATTTTGAATTTTATCTTTTGGCTACCACATACATTTTTTGGTTATTTATCATCAAAGTGATGTTGTTTTGGCATCTAACAAGAAAAATATTGATCACATCTAAAATCGATGTATGTAGAATTCAATTTTTTGTTATTTAAACTCAAGTAGGCATTCAAATCAATGCATAAGATTCATAATTTTTGCACGGTTGATACCTTGAAGATGGGGGATAAGACATACTAAACATTAAAAAAAATAACCAATTTTTATCCTATTTAAACTACTTAACTATAACAAAAAAATGAGACTAGTGGTTCTAATTAGTTTAATTACCTAAGAAGGACAAATAAATTGATTATACTCACCTCCAATCTCAATCCTTCATTACATAGGGTTTTATTTTATCCCTCAAGTTAAAAATATCCCCTTGGTGTGAATGTATCCACATGATTTAATGTTTTTCCAATGAAAGTATTAAGTAGCAAGGAAGTTATTGGAATTGAGCATCTCAATGTCTTGTTTGTCATTCTTACTTTGATTATTTTATTCTTGCTAAATGTACGTACTCAATGTGCAGATAAGGTGGGTACGTCCAAAATTGCACCCTACCTAAAATCGCCATCATCACTCTATATACATCTCCAAAATTGGTATGTACATACGTTGAGAAGACAATTTTACAATATCTACCAAAAACACACACTTTAACCCATCATAACTTTTGCATACGGTAACCAAACGTTGTATTCTTTGGTGCATTGGAACCTCCTTTCACTTGCCACCAAGAAAAATATGAAAATTTGACTAATGTAACAACAGTAAGTAGGCACACTACCAGAAAGTAGCGTTTTGGGGGGCTACCCACCTTACCACCTGATTTGTAATGCCACGGTCCAATGGTGAACAAGGAAATTGCACTAAATTATTGTTGCACCACATGACCATGAATGGGACATTTGGCAAAGCAAAATCATGCTTCAAATGTAATTTCATAACAGGCTTTGTTTGAAATCAGTCACTTTGTACCGTACATTGTTTCCAAAATTAGCAAATGGCTTTAGCTTTTAGCATTGGAAAGCCTTTTTTTATTAGAGTACTTTTGGGTTTGGTTCATGAATTTGCTAAACTTTATTGTATTGGGTACATTTTTGGCTCATTTTAATATTCGGTGTCATGGCAAATTGACTGATTGACTCTAAAGCCCTTTAACCCTACAAGGATGCTAAATGTCCGATGGATGATATTAAAATCCTTTTATTTAAAACAGAAGTGTAAATGTTCATCCTTTGGAATTTTGTAAGAAGTGAGATCATATTAGGCTTGGAAATTTCACTTGACTTTTGAGATGGAAGGAATCGAGGCACTCAATACAAAGAGGGGGAGGACATATCATAAATTAGTGTCTATTTTGTTTACCTTATTCTACCTTAATTGAGTTTTTCATTTGAGATAATATTGGTTTGAGATGTGCAAAAGGTGCCATACATGCCTTATCCCCTAAATGTCCAGAGTCTTGTCTAGAATTGACAATTTGGAAAAAATCATCATAAAGTACTATTGGGAAGAATATTTTTGAATTCATATACAAATGAAAGTTGTAGACTCCATCCATATGGTTAGATTCACCAATGTTATCACCAATATATATTTTTAATTTTGAAAGAGAAATTTTAAAATTCCTTCTAAATTCGATTACTTTCAAAATATTATCATTTTTTTTAGTGAAATTTGTTGAAATGCAATTGAAATGAGATTTTTTGACATAGTGATTTTTACAAAAAAAATTGTGTTCTTTACATCTTTGACCTAATTTTTGCAAATCTAGTTTTGAACTAGAGCCAATACAATTTTGGCTTGGTCAACCACTTGACATTCTTCCACATTTATAATTTTGTGTTATAATTTTACAAAATATGTACTCTGAATACACCAAATTCAACCTTTAAATAGGACAACAATTTGATAAAGTATCTCCACAAATTAGGATGACCTTCATTTAAACAGAATGAAAAAGAATCAAGAGTTTCAATCTTTGTATCTTCCAAAAATTAGACATTGAGGCACTTAGGGGTTAAAGTGAATATGAAAAACCTAAATAAGATAGCAACTTGGAATTAGAGTTCTTAATAATAGGAATATGAGGAAACTCAACATAGAACATTGGGGGTTAGAAGAGGAACATAGTAGGACCTGTTTTGGGAAGGATGCCTAATGTCTTAGGCACTTAGGTGATGACATTGAGATTCTAATTTCTATAAAAATTTGAGATTTTTGAATTAAAATTGTTTTTTTGTTGCTTGTAAAGAATATAATTGTCTTTTATTCATCTTTGGAATTTGTGAATTTGAAAACATGAGGTGGATAATCTATTCAAAAAATGAATAGCCTATTGTCGTTTCTTCTCACATCCTTGCATTATAGGATTTTTTAGAATATCCTCTATTTCATTCTTGCCTTGAGAATTTGGTGGAGATATGCCTAACATGTTCTTCAATATGGTAGATTTTAAAATTCAAAGTTCATAATACAAAATTTCTCACAAAAGACAAATTAAGGCTTTTGAAATTCTTGGGTAGGGTCCAACAAAATCCTTTTTCTTTTCACTTCAATTCTTAAAATTTTGCAAACCATATAATCAAATTCCATAAAATTCTTTGCCACATGTTTATATATAAGTGCAGTACAAAATCCTATAGTTAATTATTCATAAAAAAATTTATTTCAAATTCCTAAATATTTTCCATAACATTCATATTTAACTGTCTTAAGTGTTTCAAACATATATATATATATATATATATATATATATATATATATATATATATATATGTGTGTGTTTAGATTCATCATATCATTTAAAAACAAACAAACAAACATATATGTTGATGACCTACTTTGAAATAAACAAAATAAGCAAAATAAACAAATAAATAAATGAAGATAGCAAGAAA
The DNA here is from genome assembly GCA_951230915.1 of Antitrichia curtipendula. Lineage (NCBI taxonomy): Eukaryota > Viridiplantae > Streptophyta > Bryopsida > Hypnales > Leucodontaceae > Antitrichia > Antitrichia curtipendula. Next base: position 41,632,559 of record OX579634.1, read on the forward strand.
ATATCCATATATTAAATTAGGCTATTTGTTTTGCTTTGTTTGTTATAGTGAGATCTTTTGGATTGTGCCTCTCTTGGTTGCAATCTTGGTACCATTAGAAAGTCGACCTTTGTGAAGAGGGGTGCATGGACATTGTTTGGTGGCGTTCCGACTCAAAGATATTGAATTTTGAAGTTTTTTTGAGCCAAAAAAATTGAAAATTACTTTTACTTTTATTATATTGTAGCAATGACATAGAGCATACTTATCTTTTTTTTTAAAAAGAAAGTTAACAAGAAAATATATGTCCAATTAAAACATCTTATTTAAAAAAAGAAAAAATGACCCTAAAAGATGAGGAAAATTCCCGAATCTTTTAAAAGTTAGAGTTGACAATCCTACAAAAATGTGGGTTGGCCTGAAAGAGTGCAACATCATCCACTACATTGTAAGTTGACCAATTGGGAGTGGGAATACCAAATTGGAATAAGTGATCTCTGGATGGAACTTGGTGTTTTGCATATAAATATGTTGCATTCTGAAAGATGCAAACGCCATGGGTTATTAATTCATTTATTGAACAAACACTACACTGCAGCTCTGAAATTTCACAAAGAATTAAAGTGTGTTTATCGTGAAGAATTGGTGGTCATTGACATGGGTTTTGAGATGCTCTAGACTTGTGACTCCTACGCTCTGTCCATGTGGCAGGATGCAAATCTCGCATTGATGGCAGCAAAGCACATGGAACTGGAAGCTTCAGCTGGGAATCAAATGCAGGGTTTTTAGGGTTTAGGGTTTTAGGACTTTCAGGGTCACTTCACATTTCTGGTGAGGTTCAGGGATTTGTTTTTTGGAAAAAGAACGGTGACCCATTGAAAAAAAAGGAGGAGACAAACAATGAATCAATCAGGCTCCTTAGACCTATTCTAGTCAACCTAAAGGGGCAAGCTAATGGAAAGATGCCACCAAAGGTGGTGAAAACTACCCGAGCAGAATACATCGTTCTTGCACCAAGTGTCTAAAAAGTCTTGACAAATAGTGTTTTGTCTATCCTCACTACATCGGTGGAAGTGGGAGATGAGGTTGGTTTATGTGAGCCATGCCGGCTAGGATCGTGCCCCACCATTGATGCATGTTGACAAATTTGATTGATGTTAGACACGTCTTTGTTGAACACCATATGGTTCCTGGAGCACCAAAGTTCCCACAAAATCGAGGAACGCAGTGTGTCGTTGACGATACAGTAAACCGTGTTTGGGGAGGGAGTAAGGTAGCCGACCTCATTCCAACCAGGGACCTATTTTCGTTATATAGGTTACTCTCTTTCCATTCAGCAGGAGAAAAGCAGTGATTAATTACGGCACAGTTCCCAATGCAATCGTGGCGCATTGCGATTGGCTACAGTCTTGGTTGATTTTGCAATCAACCTGTGGTTGGAAATGGGAAGACCGGCCTGTGTGACAAGAATAGGTCGAATAAAATCCTCCACTAAAAAAATTCACAGTAATTATGTTTTGAGAAATAAAATCCTGAAAAAATATGGAATCCTTCTAAACTCTGTTTCTATACATGGAAAAATTTCTCCACTCAAGAAATCTTTGCTCCAAATACGCGTAATTGCTTAAATGGTTGGAATGAGGTCGGCTACCTTAAGTGCCTTATTGATCTCGAGATCCCAGGAAGATGTCGGGGAGGGCTTCTTTCCACGAGGGGAGCTCGGAAAGGCTCAGAGAGAGAGAGCCGTGAAATTGCTGAAGGTGCGCCAAACGCGGCGCGTGGTCTTGCACCACTCCTCAAAATGGACCACTCCTCAAAATCAACCCCTATTTTTGAAGGGAAATCGAATAGGGAGGATACCCAAAATGAAGTGCATGACAAAGACAAGTGTAAGGTGAATTTTGAGTAGTGTGCAACTCTATTTATAGTGCTATGGAGGTGGCAACCTTAGAAGTGGCGAGAGAAGTGAACAATTTTGGGTACACTTTCTATTGAAATGCTTCATGTGCATCAAATGCATTTTGGCATCACCTACATGACACTTGTAGCAGCTCACACCTTGCATCTTTGAAAATGTGTAGCTTATTTACACTGTGCCCAAAAGTTATGGAACCACTTGCATTTTGATTCCATAGTCTTTCACCAATGTGTCAAAATTGTTGTTCATTTTCCAGAGCATATTGGTCATGCCACAAAGCTTTTTCGTGCAATTTGAGGTGTAGTTACCTTATGAGGTGCGCCAATGAAGGGCTCCATGTGAGCTTGCATGTCAATCTCACACTACTTCAGGAGTGCATTCTGCCAAGGTAATTCTGCTTTCCTACGTTCAGATTAGGTCACAGATTAGGTTTTCCTACGTTCAGATTAGGTCACAGATTAGGTTTGCATTTTGTAGCAATTTGACGCATGTTGAGGGATGATGCTCTTTCCATATAGTATGAAATGAGAATGCAAGTGGTTGGTGCGGTCGCGAGGTAAGGATTTGGGTGATGACATTTGAGCTTCTAATTTCTGTAAAAATTAGAGATTTTTGAGCTCAATTTGATTTTTGGGTTGCTTGTGTAGACTATGTAATTGTCTTTCCATCCACCCATCCACCATTGGGATCTGTGAATTTGAAAGTATGAGGTGGAAAATGTGTTCACAAAATTCATTAGTGTGTTGTTGTTTCTTCTCATATCCTTATATTGGAGATTTTTTGGGGAATATCCTCTATTTCTTTCTTACCTTTGAAATTTGGTGGAGGTATGCTTGATATGTTCTTTAATATGGCAAACTTTAAAATTTTAAATATGTAGTTCAAAAGTTTCCCACAAATGGTGGTCAAAGCCATCTAAAATTCTTGGGCAAGGTTTGAAAAAACTACTCCGTATTTCTTTTCACTTCGATTGTTAATTTTTTGCAATCTGTGTGGTCAAACTTCATGAAAATTTGTCACATCTTCATATACACATGCAATGCAAGATCCTATGGTTCATTACTCATAAAATTCTTATTTCCATCTTTTTGGGTCAATATAGTAGAAATGACATTTTTTAGTAAATCTTAATGAAAAAAGGCCTTGAGCATTTAGGAATTAAGTTTTACGTTGGGTTCGTATTTCAACACTACTACTTATGCAATTTTGTGCTATGAAATCCAAACAAAGAAATTTGTATAAAGTGAGCCCATTTTTTAACTTAATTGTATACTCAATATTGTCTAAGTTCATTGTTAAACCTAAAAGATGGTCAAGTTGGATGTCTTCTAGGAATTGATGTAGTTAATTCTCAAAAGTCCAAGCCTTTCTTCTTAAAGGTCATTTGAGGGTTTGAAGTTTTACAATAGTTTTGTACATATATTGATTTCAATTTATTTTGAGCTACTCTGAGATCCATATTTATTGTTCTCTCATTTCGTCACCACTTTGAATTATGTGAATAACCCATATCAAGTGAAATACGACTATTTTATAATAATCATATTTAGTATAAGACTTGTAGCACTTATTGTTATTGTATCTATTTTATAATAATTATATTTAGTTGTTATTTGTTTGGATTACATGTATAGAAACATGTATTTGATTATTATATGATAGGTTAATAAAAAAGGCCTTGAGCATTTAGGAGTTAAGTTAATACTAAGTTTGTATTTCAGCATTGATTTTTATGCAATTTTGTACTAAGAAATCCAAATAAATGAAATACTCCAAAGTGAGCCCATTTTTAAACTTGGTTTTCCAATCCATTTTCAATGTTGTTGAGATCATTGTTGAACCTAAAAGATGTTCAAGTTGGGTGTCCTCAAGCCAAGAACTAATGTACAAAATCCTCAGTCTAAGCCTTTCTTTTGAAGGTTATTTGAGGGGCTAAACTTTTAAGTTTTATACATGCATTGATTTTATTTTGGGCTACACTAAGATCTATATTCATTGTTCTCTCATTTCATTATCATGTAAAAATAATCCATATCTAGTGAAATATGACTATTATTCAACTGTTAAAGGACCAAACTGCATTTTGAGGAAACATAGTGATTTGGGGGCAACTTGAGCATTACAATTGGAATTTTTATTTATTTATTTGAAATTTTCACACGACATGTGGAAAAGGTTTCTCTTTAAGCTCTGACAACTTTCATAACTTTTGACTACATGGTTAAAAAGTTATTGTATGATATGTAATTTTTAGTGCTTGGCAGGTAGATTGGGTAACTCAAAAAAATTCTTTAAAAAATGATTTTTTAAAGAAATAAAAATTTGACATTGACTTTTTAGACTTATATATATGTAGACAACTTCGAATTATTCCATTTTGATGAATGAGATGAAAGTTTTGAGGAGTTTTAGTTTGTGTGCAATTATGGATTCTATATTCTACAATAAACTTTGAAGTCCTTTATTTTAAATTTATTTTAAGTATTTTAAAATATAAAATAAAATCATAGAATGTACATTGTTTATTACAACGTTACAACCATAGGGATTGGCATTTTTCAAGTTCATAACTAAATTCTTAACAATTTAGTATTTTAAATCATTCTCTACTTCTTTCTATTTATTATTTTTTTCCTATATATTGTACAATTCCAAATGATTTGAAGTTTTTCAAGCATGTAGCCAACTTGCCTTGAAGAATAAATCCAAAAAAGCAGCCCCAATACGGAAAAAATTTCATACAAATAAAATGTGACTTTGCAAAGTGCAACTGCACGATATTTTGGAGGACCAAGAAAAGGATTTTTGTCACTTCAAACGCTAATATCATGCAATCTACACGGTGGAAATTTCTGAAATTTTTTCGACATCTTCTCAAAACAAAGTACTACAAGATCCTATGGTTCCATTGAAAATGTTTTTTTTTTGTTTTTTTTTTCTAAAATTTGATACTTATACTAGAAATGGCAATTTTGGAGCGTTTTTGGTAAAGACACAATCAAAAACCTCAAGGGGTTAATTGTCTTAAATGTTTCAAATCTATGTTTCCAAAAACTTAAGAAAATTTCAGATTCACCTTGTCATTCAAAAGCAAGAAAGGTACAAATGAACCAAAATAAGTGTATTTCAGTGACCTACATTGAAATTAACAATAAAATTAATCAATTCCTCACTTGAAGGTAATATATCATTATTCACTCATGGTATGCACTATGATGCCCAATGCCCAATCAAACATCTTATTTTTAATAAGGAAATGACCCTAAAAAAATGAGGAAAAAAAAAAAAATCCTCAAATTTTGAAGGTGACAATCCCCAAAGAAGTGGGTTGGCCTCAAAGAGTGCAACATCATCCACTGCATTAGAAGTTGACAATGTGACATGTGAGGATGTGGAGAAGATGGCTAGTAATTTGTCCAACAATTTTACAATCTACTGGAATTCTTCTCAAATGTACATCACCATTAATATTATGACCACAATGGGATGATCTCAAATTCTGACCGCAATGAGATGGTTTACTTTAAGTGTGCTGCTTTGTAAAAGACGCAAAAGGTATGGGTTATTAAATCATGTAGTGAACAAATCCTATACTCCGCCTCTGAAATTTAAAGAAGAAAGTGTGTTCATCGTGAAGAACTGGAAGTTATTGAAAGACTTTGAGCAACGGTGCTAGTATGTGAGCATGACAATTCAAGCATGTGAGCTTTGAGCATATATATATATATATATATATATATATATATATATATATATAAGTGGATATACTACAATCATTGAAGGTAATTATAATATAATCACCTATTGTATAGGTACTTATATTATAGTTATACTATAATCATGAAAGGTTTCTATAATAGAGACATCTATAACATAGGTGTGTAGTCTTCTAGGCTCATGTGCTTACACTCCTAAGCTCACATAATAGCAACCCTATGGCGCAATCTAGTATCACTTGAACATTGCAGCAAAGCACATTAATGGAACTTGAAGCTTCAGCTGGGAGTGCATGGTTTTAGTGTTTAGGATTTTCCATTAGGACACTACCATTGATTCAATTCTTGGTGAGGTTCAGGGATTTGTTGGGCTTTTGGGAGAAAAATTTGGTTACTTGAAAGCAACAAAATGTGACAAACGCCATGAAACAAAGCCCATGCACTCCTCCTCGCAAAGGGCTTTTCAATGGTACCAAAAACGTGATTGGGGGACGCAGGATCTAAGAGATCTCATTGTAACAAAAAAACAACGGCCTAACTTTTGATGGATTGCACAAACCTAAATCATAAACCTTTAGAGAGAAACAATGATCTCAATAGTTGCAGTTGATTTTGGAGAATTAGCCTCGAACCCATTTCTTCAATCGTTATGCATGTTATTGCAAAAGAAACCTTGAGGTTCTATTCTTGTTATTATTTGCAATAAACAATACCCCAAATATGCATTCTAGGGGGCATTCTCAAATTTGATAGTTGTTTGTTTGAATTGTAACTTACTACTCTACATCTCCCCGCATCTCTTGAATATCACACCCTTTATTCTTTACAAGCCCAATTTATCGCAAAGTCAAAATTAAACCTATCTCTACATTCTCACTAGTACATTAGGGGGCTTGAAAGTTTACTTTAGAACAAGATGTTCAAAATCCAATTTTTTTTAGTTTTCATGGAAGCTATATTTTGAGAATAATCAAAACTTTCCAACATATTCTTTGCTATATGGTTGCTCCTCTTGGAAGGGGGATCAAAAGTGGGATTGAACTTCTAGTTCAAAAACCAAACTTGATGTCCCTTATTATGTTATACCATAGTGACAATACCACAATCATTATCTTCTAACAACATTTTATTTATTTCATAAATTTTTGGAGAAAATGAATAAAAATTTCATATTAAGAACAAAGTGCAAATATGGTAGGAGTGCTCACAACAAGTACACCTGATTTGAACTTGCTACTAAAATCATATCATATAGATTCTTGCCTTAAATGTAAACCCCATGAAAATAAGAGCCCAAGGATCAATTAAAAGTACATCTATAATCAACACTTTGAAATTTCATAAATTATTTGAAAGTTGTTCCAAACAAAAAGTTAAGAGAATGTAGAATCCTTTTACAATTGCCAAAAGATCCAACAAAAATTATGAAAATATATTTAGCTCCTTGTTCGAACAATTATAGATGTAGATACCTTACCCTTGAGGCTAACCAAACACAAAAGGTTTAAGATGAACAATTATACTTTAACAATTGGTCAATATGCAAGGGACGCATCATTGTCATTACAAAGTGAGTCATTAAAAAGGCCTCCAATATCAATGGTAGAACCAGCATTAAGAATTTATTTGTTCAAGATCCTTCATCAATGTACGCAATAGGAGAGCACTAAAGCCTGGGCTACAAAATTAGAAACTAGTTAAAAGGCTAGTTGCAATAACATTGAATTTTACAAATTTAATGAACATGCAATAGAAATATATTTTTCAAATCATTACATTATCTAAGTTTTTATGATAATTATGCAAAAATATGTATGTTGGAAAAAATTATAATTTTGAAAAATATTCAAGAAAGTTAGTTTCAACAAAGTCCATTTTTAGAAAATGTAAACAATCTAATGCCTAATGAGCTTAAAAAATTTCTACCTATCAACCCAACAAAAAGCCAACATTTTGATAAGTTTTATCAAATTCTTTTAAAATTGTAACCATACAAATTCAAACTAGACATGTTAGAGATCACATGGGAAAAGAAAACACAACAATATTACTTATGGATTGAAAGATTATAATGTTTGACCATGAGGGTGTCAAAAAGAATTTTTCAAAAAGATAAACTACTACAAATAATAAATTGATTAGGTTTTATGTAACCTTAAAGCATTATCTACACCCAAATTGGGTGCATTGGACATTTAGAGGTTAAGTAATGCTTTCCTTCAAATGGATCAACGTGTGTATGCTCTAAAAATGAGTTTATCAATGGAATGGATGCAAAAAAGTCATTTCTCAAACACAAAAATCAAATTGTGAACATTCAAGGTGGTGAATATGGATATGGGAGACCTAGAAATTGCATTCAATACAATTTAATCAATTGCATTCAATACTCAAGGGACCATTCATGTTTGGTTAAAAAAATTCTCCTACTTTGGTTTCCAATAGTTGTAGTGATATTTCCAACATTTGCGGTGATAGTAATTGACAAAGTTAATTAGACCTTTAACTTGTCAAGAGATGACAAGAATGGTTCATTTAGTGAGGAACTAACAAAGTTCATGGTCTTTTCATAGTACCCATTTGCAAATTGCACAAATTGTCAAACATACAAATGTAAAATTCAAATTCAAATTAACATGTTGTTGGAAGCATGGCACAATCTCGTTACAATCTCTCTAGTTTAACACTTATCAAACACAACCACAAGTCTTTGTTGAATTCAATATCAAAAAATAACTTTTATTTGATTTTAAATATATAAAAATATAGAGCCAATTAATATGATCCATCAATAAAGGTAGAGGGAGACCACCAAAGTGCACAAACTATTCAAATAGAATCGTTTGCATATCAATATCAACATTTACAAAACTACACTTTTATGCACTCAAAATGAGTATAATTGAACCTACTTTTTTCTAACCTAGTTTCTTCTAATCTACTTGACATTTCTAGAATCCACGGATGCCGCAAAACCTCCGATGCATCCAAACGCTTGTTGACATTATACGTCAACATTCTTTGAATTAGATCTTTTGCACCATTTGAAATGTGTGGCCATGGGTCCTTAGCAAACAAGTCGTGGCACTTTATGATTTCTTTGTATACATCTGTGAATGTGCGGCCATAAAAAGGAGGAAACCCGGCTAAGAGACCATATAGTACCACCCCAAGGCTCCAAATGTCTACTTTGGGTCCATGGGTGCGTTCCATGACTTCGGGGGCCGTATATATAGGAGTCCCAACGACATTGGTCAATACATCACCATACTCAAAGAATTGGGCCAACCCAAAATCAATCACTTTGAGTGCCGAGCCTTTGTCTTTGGTTTGGAACAACAAGTTTTCTAGCTTCAAGTCCCTATGGACAATGCCAAAGCCATGCCACGCTTGGATAGCACTAGCAATTTCCTTGATCATTTGAGCGGCTCTTGGCTCGTCAAAAGTACCATTTTGAACCATACGATGAAGGATGGTCCCTCCTTCACATAGCTCCATGACTATGTATACATGATCATCATCTTCTAAAACATCTTTGAGTGCCACAATATTTGGATGCTCTTGGAGATTGATCAACCGTAGAATGTCTACTTCACGTTCTACCATTTCACACTCTTTTTGTGAGACAAGGTTGCGCTTTGGTATGCATTTGCATGCATAATGTTTGCCAGTTGCAATTTGGGTGCACAAATATGTTACGCCAAAGCTACCTGCCCCCAATTGCTTGCCTATAGTATACAAGTCCATCATTTGATTGTGTTCATTTTGAAGAGCGACAATTGACAAGGTCATGAAAGCAAAGACACATGAATAATAGATGCAAAGCCTTGGTTTTTATAGAACTAGGTACCTATCTTTAACTTTGATTTAGTTTTCACCTATCTTTTACATTGATTTATTTTCCATCTTTCTTTTACTTTGATTTAGTTTTCATTTAGCTTTTCCTTTGTTCTAGTTTTACTTTAGCTTTCACTTTAATTTAATTTTTGTTTAGAAACAGTTCAGCCATGTGAGAAACATATGAGCTGTAGAAGAAATTTTTACAGATAGCTGATGGATGTGAACAGAGGTTTGCCAAAAGGAGAGTCTTTAACCCCTTAAGTTCCTTCACTATGTTTCCCGCAAAATGCTCAAAAACTGCCATTTTGAGTAGAAGTACCAAATTTTGAAAAATAAATCATTTTTGGACACGTTTAATTGCTTGATCTTGCAGTACACTAATTTGAATTGATGTTGAAAAAATTTCAGAAATTTTTAGTGTGTGGATTGGAAGATAGTAGTGTTTGAATCAACAAAAATCTTTTTGGGTCCCTGCAAAAATTGGGCAACAACACTTCACAAGGTCACATTTGTATGAAAAAATATCCAAAATGGTGGTTACTCTTTAGATTCATTCTTCAAGGCAAGTTGACTACATGCTTAAAAAAATTCAGATTAGTTGGAATTGTACAACATATGGAAAAATAATAGTAAGTAGAATGAAGTAGAGAATGACTTTAATCACTAAATTGTTAAGAAATTAATTATGGAATTGAAAATGCCCATCTCAATGGTTGTAGTGTTGCAATAAACATTCTTCATTGTACTATTTTATTTTATTTCAATAATATTGAAAATTGAATGAAATTAATGACTTCAAAGTTTAGTTTTAGAATAGAGAATCCATAATTGCGTGCAAACTAAAATTCCTCATAAATTTTGATTCATTAATTGAAACGGAATAATTCAAAGTTTCTCACGTATATATAAATCTAGAAAATCAATTTCAAATTTTTGATTTTGAGGAAATTGATTTTAAAAAACTTGCCCAAACTGCCTACCTGTTGAAAAACGTAACATATTAGGCTATAACTTTTGACTTTGTATTTTCAAATGTCATAAAATTTTATTCACATGAAAGATATTCCTCGTCCACAAATTCTATAAAAAAAATCTCGGCCTAACACATGCAAATTTCTAATTGTAGGTACTGCCCAAATTTGCTATGCTGCTAAAAATAGCAAGCTGGTCCTTCAGGAGTTAAAGCAAAGCCTATGACATCTACATTTATGCTTTGAGGCTCTCTCTTTACATGTTTACCCTCATCAAATTTCTAGTCCCATTGTATTGAGCATTCTTTCCACAGGTGGATCATTTACATGAATCATTACATTCCTTTTCTCAGATTTATTGCTTGTTGATCCTAATAAGGCAAAAATGTTTTAACACTCCCTGTCTATGCTAAATGTTCTAGGATTTTGGTGCATTTGATGAGGACAAATATGAATGTTTGATGATCATTGACAAATTAGTGTATTTTGGACAAAACATTTGAAGATCTTCATTTATGAAAGTGGGGTAAAAGATGTCCCCTAAACAATCCATTACCACTTTAACATGTATCTATTGGCACTTGAGTTCCTACCAACAAAGGGTTGACACATTACCCCTTTTGCATTAATTCATTGAAACTATAAGAAAAAAGAACAGATTT